>JAWNOV010000054.1:1200000-1639943 GCA_035045575.1 Drosophila falleni | reverse complement strand
ATAAAATATAAAAGATCGGAAATCTGAGTGTTTATTAATCAAAATAACGCCTGATTATAATTCAGAAGTGGGATAAAAACTGCGTGCGTCTGTGAAAAAAATATATATTTTCAATTAAAACATAAATGAATAAACATACATAATGGATTCAACCATAAATTTTAACAATTTAAGCTTGTCCGAACTTAAAATATGGTAAGAAAAACTCAGTCTGCCAACACGAGGCAACAAAACGGCTCTAGTGTTACAGCTTCAAAATGCGCTTCCATCGGCAAGCTTTTCAAAGTTGTCCAGCGAAGCACCCGACGACAAAAATTCCGAGAACGAGAAGTAACGGCATTTCGCAGAACATAGGCGACAATATGGCGGCGGCAAGCGACAATACCGAACGCGACAATGACGTGGTGGTGGTGAAACTCAAGTTCATCAAGATGGCAACGCTCAACGCATAATTCAAAATCGCAACGATTAAGATGAATCTGGCAAAGTTGAAGTAAACGACGAAGGTGGCAACGATCAGTTAGAAGAATCTGGCAGCATTCAAGTAAACGACAATGGTGGCAAGGATCAACAAAATGACGACTCTGACAATATTGGCAATATATTTTCTGCTGGTAACTCTTTTGCCAAAAATATAAATGTTTGTTACGCCTCGGTTTCTCTGGGGCAACGCTGGCTAGCTCGTCACAACAGGGTAGGGTTTTTAGCCAGTGCCCGCCGAGCGCACAATCACAATCATCGATTCCGATCTCTCAACGACCACGAACAAAACACGGCACAACATATCGATACCAAAACACAACCAAAAAAACATCGGACACACTTGTCGGCGGCTTTGGTCTTATACCGCCCTTCCTGTTGCGGCAACAATTTAAATTTAAAAGTCGTTGCGCCACACAAAAATGTTTCCGACGACTACCATATTCCATGGCGATGCGATCCCCCTCCCTCAATAAATTTTAAGCGCTCAATATTTTCATTTCCAATTCCTTAATATTTATTTATAATATATATGCCTACCATTATAATCTATATTTATCAATTTTATGCTTAATAAATATTTGTCTATTTTCGTGTGTGTGTTTGATTTTTAATTATTTTACATTTCCTCTCTGTGTATTTACTCTCCCTTTTCTCTTAATTTTATTATCATTTTGATGCTACTTTTATTTTTATTTTTTTTTTGAAGTACAAAACAGGGACTCCTACTATTCCTACAGAGCTCTGGGGGGGAAATATTAAGGATCCTGTGGAAAAAATATAAATGTATTTGAGGGAATATGTATTACCTTTCGCACCCTTCGTGCTGCTTTCGTCACTAACGCGAACTGCCGTCCGCAGTGATAACTAAATTAGGGACGGATGGAAAAAACAAAGAAAGATCAACCAAAAATACGAAAATAATAAATAAATTAACGAAAATAAATAGACAAATAAATATTTAAATAAATAAACAAAAGCAAAAAAAATTAACAAATTTGAATAAATTTTAAAATTAAATAAATGAAAATATTTTTTTTATCAAAAGTATTAAATAATTGATTAAATATTGAATAAATGAAAAACAAAATAAATTATTATAAATTAAATAAACAATAGTATTTAACTGACTTTACGTTAACAAAGATGAAAACAAAAGGTGAACAAAAGAAAAATAACAAATGAAATAAATAACAAATTAAATAACTAATAAATTAAATAACTAAGCGCCAATCCAGTCCGTGACTAGGGGGAAAATAAACGGTACAACACACCGAAAAATTCAGCTGAACGCAGCCAGAATATGTAAACAAAACATCAATAAAATAGTTCATTTTGTATGGAAACTTCAAAGATTTTTTAAAAATAAACCAATTGAGTCCGCTATCTAATTTTTTTGTTAAATTCATAATAAATCACCCCCTATATTTGTGTTTTTTTTTTAGCTTTTGAGATGAGGCCCATATAATAGACATTTACCATAAAATTTATATAAATTATATATTTTCAAAATTGTTGTGCAGACGAAACTTTCAGCGCATGCGTCTACGCTCGAGTTTCCAATCAGACTCTCGATGCCTGCCAAAACTGCCTGTTGCTAAGCTTAAATTTTCTCTCATTCCCCACTTCCCCTTTTGTCTATCAGTTCTTCTCTCGCCCACGAACAACGGTCCCAACGGAGTCAACGGTCGATCGCCCTTGGCTTCGACACATATTCAGTTCCATCGGTGCAGTCTGCACAGTAAGCCGCTCACGCATACACTTATAAGACCTCTCTCTCTCTGTGGCTCTTATACTCGCTCTCACCGACGAACACAACCCTGTGTTATGTGCGCAGCCTTCGGTCACACTTGGCCGCGCTGGACAGCTTTGAGCTTTCGAAATATCGATAAGAAAAATAGTTCCATTTAATAATTTGCCCAAACCCAAATGCAACATGTTTATATTGTTGCACTTCCATTGTGGAGAGAACGTTGTACCTTGATTTGTCTCCTTTTACTATAGTCCATTCATCCACCATCACCAGTCAAGAAATCCAAACCGTTGCCTGTCTCTTTCAGCCCGGAAAATTGGCCAAACACGCTGTCAGTGAGGGAGCCGAAGCTGTCACCAAGTATACAAGCTCTAAGTTAATTTCATTGCAAACTAAACTAAAAGGCTTTTTTCATGGCCACAAATTACACTTCAAAAAATTTAAATTTTACATATTTTATTTAAAATAAGATAGTACAACCTTAAAGTCCGGAATTTCAATGTCTAGTTAAGATGTTTGATAACTAAAACAGAGATATTTTGATGTAAAATGTCAAATTGGAAAATATCTCTATTACAAGATTAAAGGAGACATCAAAAAACAGGCCTTAAGACCAATAGATAAATAAAAATAAATCTGAAAAAATTTTTTTTTCAGCCTTTCAATAGGGTTTCTTAAGCTCAAAAAAATAACAATTATATTTCAGTTGCATTAGTAACTGACAATCTAAATGTAATAAACATGTATCATATATATATTGTAAAAAATTATATTATTTATTGACAAGGCCCTACAATGTGTGTCAAATGGAATATAAAAATTTAATTTGCTGCAACTGTTGTAAATGACAATATACAATACTACGGATAACTGTTAATCAAATTATCATATATAAGATTTTGTTTTATATATTCGATTCAATTGATACATTTGTCAAAAGTTTTAAATAAAATGAAATGAAAAATAAAAACGAAATTAATTAAACGGTTTGTATGGCTTCCACATCACTTGGAACCCTTGAGTTTGTGTCGTGCTCCCCAGCGCTGGTCTCCATGCATTTTCTCGCCAGGTATTTGGTGTCGAAAGTGAGCCCACTCGTTCTGATAGTAATGGTACAGGGCGACCGGATCGTTTTGTGGATTCCTTAGCCTATGCTTGGCCTGGGATTGAGCTGTTAAGAAAGGGAATATCAATATCAATATAGATATAAATTTAAAGCACAGCAGTGACGGTCATACCCAGAGCTGAAAAACGACCGGCACTGCGAGGACGAGATGATCTGCGCACTTTGGACGAGCGAGTGGCGACATTTCGGCCCTGGTTTGGGTCAGACTCATCACTGGATAGACCTCTGGTCATATGCTTTGGATGTTTGCGAGTCTTGCTGCGACTGCGACGCTTGCAATCGCTCTCTTTATTTGACTTATTGGTTGCATCTATCGAGAGTTTATTTTGAAGCAAGCTTGCTAAATTCAAGGTGTCCAATCCTTTGTCGCTACTGGGATGATCCTTGCTGCCACCGGACAGGCGTTCCTGCGGCACATTCTCCTTATCCGTGTCCCTGTCGCCTAGTTTAGCGCGTGAGCTGACGGTGTCGCGTTTATGCAGACTGCTGAAATAGTCCTCCTTCGAGTACGACGCCAAACGCTCATCATATTTGATAAGTTTGCGGAGGTCTGGGATCAAAAAAGTGAAATTCATATTAAACATTATTTCATGAAAATATTGCGAATCTTATTTTACAATGAAAAGCAATTTACCATATAATATTTAATTGCATGTTTAATGTTCTCTTTGTTTTTTAGGTTTACTCTTTTTTTACAATTGGTTTTGGTTTTAATTTGTGGTTTTACATTAGCTTGAGCATCATATGTTGATATTTTATTATTAATTTTTTATTTAGAAACAAACAGTGAAACTAAAGTTTTCAATTTAGCAAAAGTCTTTAAATTGTAATGATATTGTTTTTTTTTTTTTTTTTTTTTGTGATTGGAGATACTCTCGGCTATAGCATATTGAAGGGTATGGAATTTTTCCTAAAATATAATTAAACTAGGCTTATTTTACGTATTTTGCTGTTGTTGTATTTCAAATTATGCTAAGTATGTGTGTGTGCATGTGTGTAATGAGTTGAATCTAGAGATGTTAATGTAAAAATTAAGAATGTCTAATTTACAGCAGAATGACGCGATGAGAAAAAACATAAGATGCAATACAAAATACAATTTCATATGCTAGGGATTTGTAATGTGCGGTTGTGGGTGTGGGTGTGTATGTGTTTGATAATCTAATGAACATTTTGCATATTGACTTTACAATTTTACATTAAAACTAAACACATTGGCTTATTAATGATAATGGCTGATACTCGTAAATTGATAGTGAAGATATGATGTTGATGATGTTAATGATCAGCGACGATATCGAAAACGACGAAATGGCGCTCGCAGTCGCCGGCATTGGACACGCACCTCCTTTTTCAGAAACTGCGATATGGCCAGCGATTTAACAGCTGCTGTCGCCGCTTCAGCGGCACAACTACTGGCCGCCTTACCACCACTGTTGGGTGGCGCATATTTGCTAATGTCAAACTTGCGCTTGGGCGGCGTTGTCTGATGATGTAAATGCTGATGCTGATGCTGACAATGATCCATGGAGTCGCCGGCTTGAGTGTTGCTCAAATCCAGGTCAGTCTCCAAGCCATCAGAGGATACGGTAAAGATGTCGGAATTGTCACCTAGTTTCTCACTTGGTGAAATGCAGCTGCCCAAACTGCCGTTCAATTGTGGCGTCCGACGATGTTGTTGTTGTTGTCGCGGTTGTCGTGTGTTTGGTGTCGATGTTACATTCAGGCAGTATCCATTGGATGTGATTAAAGGCTCCTTTGCTGGACTACGCGTATTGTCAACTGGACTTTTGGCAATTGTCTCGTATTTAATGCGCTCCCTTTTAATAGGCGGCTCATCAGTGGTCAACTGTGAGATCAACTGATCATTTGCTGTTGGTTGTTCCTCGCCGTAGGCATCCTCGTACACATCATCATCATCATCTTCGTCATCATCATTATCATCTTCATCGTCGTCGTCTTCAGCATCCTCATCTTCCTCAACATCCGCATCAGTTGCCTCAATTTCCGCCTCATCATTATGCTGTTGATCAACGGAATCGGCCATTGTTTCATCATCATCATTATCATCATCATCATCGTCGTCATCGTCCCGTTGACTTTCAATGACTGCAGCCTCATCAACGGACTCATCATCATTCTCATGGCTGCCGACTTGTTCTTCCACATCGGTGGCTGGTGGTGTCATTACTGCATCCTGGCGTGTTGTTCCCTCATCTTTACCAGCTGCCCTAGCTCCATCTTCATCTTCTTCATCATTATCATCATCATCTTGCTCTCTGTTGATCTCCTTATCGGTTGTTATTGTTGTTGTCGTCGTCGTCGTTGTTTGCTCTTCTTCTGTTTCCAGCGGCTCTTGCTTTAAGCCTTGATGCTTTCCTGTCTCCAGATTGTCAAAAACACCCAATTCACGGAAATTAATGGGCTCATCGTTTTGCGTTCTTGCGGCACGACGTCTCTGAGCCCGAGGCCAACCAGTGCGATTTGATTTGAGGCACTTGCGTTTACGCTGATAGCTGCTAAACAGATTCATTCGACTATTTCGACGACAGCCGGAGCGGGAAGAGCGGAACTCATCATCATCATCGCCACTGCCAGCACTGGCGGCCAACAGATCGCACAGATCAAATTCGCTGGTAAAACAACAATCCGTTGGCGGTGGCGTCTGCACCTGTTCTTGCACCCGATGTTGTTCCTGATCCCGTTCCTCTTCCTCTTTATCCACATTCAGATTCAGTTCATTCAGATCGCGGTTGGTCAGCTCAAGATATTTATCAATTTGCCAGGCAATTAACATGGGATTCACATATTGCATGCTCGCATCCAAGGCTTTCAGTGCACTGTCCTCCATCTCATACTCAAGTATCCCCTTCTTGCTGGGCAGCTTGCGTATTCCTGCCGCCAAGGACATGCCCGGTGCCGACTGCACTGTGCCCGATTTTATTGCCATTTGACGTCGCTTGCGCTTGCCCAGTATCACGGTGCTGCTGTTCACCTCTCTTCTGGCCAACTCCAGACGTCGGGAGTAACTTACGGCTGCAGTGACAGCTGCTGCTGCGGCGGCGGCAGCTGCAGCGGCAGTCGGACGACGGCATCTAGCTGGCGTGGATTTGCAATCCGTGGTAGGAACTGTTGTGGTTACTGCATCGTATTTATTTTGGCCACGTCGCATACGCTTCACAGTCTCACTGATCTCGGTGGCGAAACGCAGCTCCTCCACTGGTGTCGCCGCCTGCGATCGTATCTTATGTGGAGGAGCACATGTGGTTGTGGTATTTGATACCGATACGGATGCAGCTGCTGTCGTTGGTGTCGTTACCATCTCCAGCTGTTCCTTCTCCTTTTTCAGTGGCTGTTTCACTGTCGGTTCCTCTGCCTCCGAATTGGTCTTGCTTTGTGAATCCTGTCGCTGGCGTATAATACAACTAACCAATGCCAATGTGGATGCATGCTCTCTGGGTGATTTACGTGGCGGTAAATCCACAACTCTGGCCAAGTGTTTATTACGTGAGTTGACACTGCTCTTTTGGCTATTACTATTACTGCAGCTGGAGCTGGAGCTGCATGCCCTTTCCACCTCCAGCAATTGAGCGCGTTCGCTCAGCGGCACAAAGTCACGTTCCATTAGCTCTGGTGTGCTGGCCTTGCTATCACATTTGGCTATTGGCAAGCCAATGTTTAGTTGTTGTTGTTGTATTTGTTGCTGCTGCTGCTCTTGCTGATAGCGTTGCAGCAGATGCAACTTTTTGTGCTTGTACATGGAGCAAGTGGTGGTTGTTGTTGTTGCTGTTTGATTGCTATCTGACTGTTCCAGTTTTATTTGTGACTTTAACTTGTTTGAGTGTTGCTCCTGCTCTTTTTGTTGCCGCTGCTGCTGCTCCTGCGGACACAAATTGCAATTGTGCGACCTTGTACGCTCCATTGGAATGGGTCCCATCTCGTAGGGCAGCTTACGATAACGCGTTGAGCCATAGTAACTATAATAGTGCTCCTCTCCAGCATCCTGACGCTGGAACACATGATGCCACAGATCCGCATTGGGCAGCCCCTCAAATGCGTAGCGTAACTTTTGCAATCTCTGACTTTTACTGCAATCAAACATGAGATCGGTTCCCAGCGTCGTTGTTGTCATCTTTTTCATCGGCGCCTTTGTTCCCTTTGTTGTTGTTATTGGCGTTGTTGTTGTCGTCGTCAATTGCGTCTGTTGTTTATCCTGTTTGGCTTTGGGTGTTGTCTGTTTTTGGTATTTAATGGAACGCCTTGCTGGAGACTTTTTGAGAGTGTGTGCCTGGCCAGCATTTCGTTTCAGATTGATGGTTAGACGTGATAATCTTCTGGCAGCACGCTCTTCGCGGGTATCGAGACGAATTGTTGCAGTTGTTGTTGCTGCTGGCAGGGATTTGCTTAACTTTGTGCTGGCCACATAGTCCTCGTCGCTGTCAGAGGAACAACTGGACATGTCATCATCGTCATCATCATCAACATCATCCTCATCATCATCATCATCATCATCATTATCATCCTCCTCGTTCTCGTCCTCATTCTCTTGTTCTTGTATTTGCTGTTCCTGTTGTTGCTGCTTTGTCATCTTCTTTCCTTTTGTGTTTGCTTGCTCCCCCATCCCATCCTCCAGTTTGGACTGCGTCTGTCGGCGCAACTGCAGCTGACTGCTGGTCGTTGCCGCCGTCACAATAGCTGTCGCCATCCGGCTGCTCTTCCGGGTGGCTGTCGCTGTCCCTGTCGCCGTTGTCGTTGTCGTTGCCATCGTCTGGCGTGACTTTAACATTTGCGATTGCATCTCCGGCTGGATGGGGGCGTTTGGAAAGCGCTGCTGACCACCGCCACCGCCGCTGCCATTGCTGCTACTGCTGCCAGTTGAAAATTGACGTAGCAGTTGCAACGGTGCCACTCCCGTTCCCACTCCCGCTCCCTTACGTCGCCTTCCCACAGCCGCGGCACGGCCGGGCATTACTGCTGTTGTTGCTGTGGAGCAAACAACTGCCTCCAGTTCGCTGGTACTGTCAATGCTGGCCGAGGATATGCTGTGATGACCACGTGCATCGGATGTTGTCTGACGATCCACATCTGTAAGCAACTCGCTGCTGCTGCGTGTTGTTGCTGTCGTCGTCGTTGTTGTTCTGGGAAACATGAAATTCTCTGCCTCCCCGTTGAGTCGCTGCAGCTCCGATTGTCGCACCTTTTGAAACTTGACAATTAAGGAGGGTGAATCAATTGTAGCATTTGTGGCACCTCGTCTCATGCGAGGCGGTGTCGCTGTGGCATCGCTAGCTTCTACCACCTTGTACAGAGATGAGGGAGGCAGCATGGCGCGAATCGGTGGCGACAACACCGAATTATTTGTCTTGCGTCGCGTCGCATTTGTGGGCGTGGCAGCGGTTGTTGTGGCATTATTACTGGCCGATAACTCCATGCGCTGCAATTCCACAAGACTCGTCACTTTCTTCGTTGGCGATGGTGTTTGTGTTGGTGTCGGTGTCTGTGCCTGTGGGCTCGTTGGTGAATTTGGCGTTGCCTGGAACTTTTCCGATGAGTGCTTTCCCTTGGTAATCCGCTTGGATTTCTCACGCAAAACCGGCGATGGTCGTTGCCTATTGTTGCTGTTGCTATTGTTATTGCCACTGCTGTTATTGTTATCCGTTTGATTAACCGATTTTAAGGTGAGAGCAATAGCGCTATCGCTCAACAGCTCATCCACTTCCATATCGCTGTAGATCTCAATGTCTTTTTGCTCCGTTTCTGTTTCTGCTTCTGTTTCCGTTTGCAGCTTTTCCTGCTGCTCTTCCCGTTGAAGAAACCCGCTTAAGCTGGCCGACACTTGGATGAGAGTATCCAAGCCCAGAAAATTGTTTGCGTTCTTGGCAAACAACTCGTGATCCTTGCTCTGCAAATGTATGGTTAACGTATCGTATTCAATCTTGCAAATCTCACAAACACCACACTGCTTGTCACTTGACTCCTTAATGTGATCTCGGCAATGTGATCTTGGACTATCTGGCGTTTGTATTGAAGCTGTTTGCTTTTTACACGCTTGCAACGCGGCGTGTTGCAGTGGCACCAATTGTGACGGTGCCGGCTGTGTCTGTTCCTTATTCTTATCTTTATCCTTATCCTGCTGACGTTGCGATGTCCGTGAGCCAAGCGACTTGCGTGTCATACTCTGCAACACATCCGTCGTCGTCTTCTTGGCCTGCAAACGAAAGGCGCCGTCGTCACTGCTCAAATCTAATTTTGGCCACTCCTCGGGTTGTTTAATCAAATGATAATAGGGTCGATGGTTTCGCTTGATTGACTCGATCTTGATGAAATTGCCCTTCAATTGGATATTGGCTGATCTGTCAGCTGTTCCGCTTCCTGTTAAAGATCCCTCAGCTCCTCCTCCTCCTCCTCCCTGTAGATATTGACGTAGTTCCGTCTGTATGCGCTGAAAGAAACGTAATGCGTACTCAGTCTGCCAGACAATGTACGGTACATTCAAGTTTTGTTTGTTGTTACTGTTGCTGTTGTGTCGCTGATGATGCTTTTGACTAGGATTCGAATCAATTGGGATGGATGGACTCTGTTGTGCTTCCCGCACACGACTCAGAATCGTGTCGGCTCGTGTCTGCCGACTTTTGCGCTGGATTCCGCCAGTGACATCCTCGTTGATTCCAGATGCGTTGGGCGTATTCGGTGTTGCAGGTGTTAAAGGCGTTCCAGGACGACTGCGACTATTCTGATTCTGATTAGTTGCAGTAGGAACGGCAACAGGAATGGGATTAGGACAACTCTTGTCCTTATCGGTTATGAAATGTGTAATACTGTCGTTGAGAAAGAACTCAAGTGTGCCTCCAAGCGCTTTGATTTCCGACTCAATGCGCTTGGTCAGCTGATGATCGCAAATGTCCAAATAGAACTTGAAATGGCAAAGGGGACGTTTGCTTTTGATGACCTTTACTTTAGGTCGCTGATGAGACCGAGACTGTGGCTGTTGATGTGGCTCTGGTTGTGGCTGCTGCTGCTGTTGAGGATTTGTTGCTCTTGTTGTTGTTGAAAGTTTGCTTTTAATAGCACTTTGCTTATCCGACTGCGGTTGCATACCTTTAGGCGCAAATAAGCTGTTGCGATGGACCAAGAATTAGAGATAAACAAATTGAAAAAGAAATATACAATTAGTTTCATTATTATTGATTGTCTTTAGCCTACTAAGACAGCAGCCAACCAACCAAAAGCTTCACATCTCTTTCAGCAGCATAAAATCCACAATATTAACACTTTTTTCTTTTCTTTTCTCTTTTACATGTTCATTCATACTTCGCCGTGAGGCTTCCTTTTTTATTTACTTTGTGTGCGTATTACTTCTTGACACGGCATTTTAGTGTGTGCGTTGATTAATTTTCTTTTAAATTAATTAAATTAAGCGGCTATTTGTTAACTTTTTGTAGCACAACAAAAAAGTAACAAAAAACAGCGGCGTCTTTAGCGGGTTGCCAGATCGTTGCTTTAGAGAAAAAATAAAGTTATCGATACAGTTATATAAAAAATCAGACTACAACAAAATAAGCAAAGCAAAAAATAAGATACAAGTAGAAATAATAGGCAGTAAAATAAAAACATAATCAAAAGAACGTAAAAAAATTATACAAAATATATCGATACTTTCAGCTGGTTCAAAACGGCTCATGTTCGCTCATTTTCTTATTAGTTCGATAAATTGAACTGCAGATATTAAAAACCAGCTGTAGACAGACAGATATGGCTTTAATGATAACCAGATAAATAAAAATAAGATTCTTTAAATTCTCTTTGGAGCGAATAGAAAATGCAATTTGTTTTACAGAAAACGAGTCCACATAGTGTGTTCGTATATGTAAGTACATTCATCCAAACATTAGTTTGTTGACCGTTACGAACACACATTGCATGCGCAGCACAAAACATACTCTCACAAACAAGCATGTGTATGTGTGTATTTATGTCAAAATGCGTGTGTAGGGTTGAATACCAGCCATGTCAACAGCAATAACAACAACCACGAGTTAGCGAGTCGTCGACCGTTTGGCTCAACAGAATAAAGCGAACACGTTCAATTTCGAATATTATACGAATACGTATACATATATTAGCAGCAGCCTCTTAATTTAAAGAAGTTACCACATTTGTAACAATTCTACAGATATTTAAGTAAACAAATGCGCAAAATGTTTCTACATATTGAACAGCAGAGTGAAAGAGACCAATTTTGTTTTCAAATTCACCACAGAAAACTGAAAACAAAAACAACAAAACTCCACAGCACCAAACGGAGTGGAAAGATGAACAACAAAAATAAAAAAAAATTAAAACGTAGAGAGCAAAAGCAACAACAACAACAACGTAACGCACAATTTCAAAGCGCGCGCACACAGATTCAAACGTGCATAATATGTAATGTGTGTGTGTTTGTAGATAAAATAATATTCGTGTGAAGTTGTAGATAGAGCTGCCAGACAGCTAACGAAATAAATGTTGTATGTACATACGACGAGAGCATGCACATTTTACGAGTTTCGGCATTTATGTGTGTCTATGACGTGAAACACGAAACATGTCCACACGCAGCTACACATACACATAAGGTATTTCCAACACACACACACTGCCGTGGACCCAGCGGCGGCAGAGTATTTGTAATTTGGCGTTGCTTTGCTCTAAAACGCCTGCAATTTATTGTGTCTGTTTGTATATACGACACATATGCACACATATTCACGTACGTATGCATGTGTATTTGTGTAACCTCAAGTACATAAACAAAGCGCTGTGGCAAATTTTTGTTCGTTATTTCTGCTGTTATTTACAAATTGCGAGTAATACTCGTTTTTTTAATTTCTTACACACACCTTCGACATGTTGTCGTCGTTGTTGCTTGCTATTTCTCGTACTTATGAAAAAAAAAATGGTGACGAATCGTTTGTAAAATTTGTGCGAAAATAAAAATAAACTTGCTGTAAAACAAATAATTTTTTGAAATGCTTATTGCACACCACTAACGCACACACACACACACTCATAATTTATATGCATATGCATATGCCCACAAGATGCAATGGCGGGAACTGCGCTGCCTTTGGTTGGCTTATTCGGAGGGTGGGGGGTGGGTCTTACCTTTTAGAAATTCACGTAGTTGTTCGGCGGATATATTTCTATAGCCCAATTCATTTAGGTGCTGGAGTATGGCCCGCGCATCCAATGGCAAATGTGACATTTTTCCAGTACAAGCATTTACTAATTTGTATTATAAAAATTGTGACTGTTTGTATTCGTAAACTACACATACACTCGTACGTACAAGCTCACACGCACACACAACTAATACAAGTACAATGGCAACTTTGTATTTCGTTTCTCCTTCTTTCGTTTGTTGTTGCTCCGTTTCTTTGCTGTTCACTTTCTGCCTGTGCTTCTTCTTGTACCCGCTTTGTGCTGCTGTTTGCTGCCTGCCGACAATCGAATTGAAGCAAGAAAATTTTCACTGTACCTTTTTTCTCATTCAATTTTGTCGCATACACTGCGCGATTCGCGTATGTATTTCACGACTGATTTTCAATTGTTAAACTGTATTTTACTTAAGGCGAATTAAATAAGTTGCTTCTGGCAATGACAAAATGAGAACAGAACGGTTGAAAACGAGCGTCGTCGTCGTCGCGTCACCTTTTTGTTGTTTGTTATTGCTTTTGAATTTTTTTATCTAACTGCGGGGCCGTTCATTATTTCTTTTGTTTACGAACAGCTTTTACTCGAAAACGTTGTATTATTTTCTGTCCTTTTTTACATTTTTGATCAATGATTTTAGAACAATATCAATAAAATAAAATGCACCAATAATGTTCGTTCAACTCGCACAACACAACTCGCAATTTTGTATAAATCGTTCAGATTAAGTTCAATTGAACTAATTAGTGAAGTGAACGAACAAGCTAAATCCCTGATTATAGGTCATTTAGTTCAGTTGGTTCGATTGATTTGTTTTCATTTCTTCATTTTATGTATTAATTTTATATGTATTTAAATATTGTGTTCCTTCAGTTAGATTTTCACAAGTAATTGCATGACAACGCTGCCCAAATAAAATGCTTTTATCGATATTTCTGTGGCCTTTTCGATTGCGCATTTAACAAATATCGATAACCAGAAGAAGAGTATTTTTGTTATCTATGGTCAACTTATTTTGTCGATTTTGTTGCCCATTACTGATAAAAATTGAAAATTTAAAAACGCAAAACACTCAGTAAAAAATGAATAAATTTGATAAAAATTGTAAATTCGATATTAGCCTTAATTGAAGTTTTATATATATAAAAAAGAAATCGAGAAAATACCAAGAATAATTTTGAATGAATTTAAAAAATTCAAGTAATAAAATATTTAAATAAGGTACAATAATTTAGATTTCCTTTTTTTGGAAATGTACTCGGTTTTACTACTCTGCGCCGAAAAACAACGGCACCTTTCGTTCACTGAACGAACTGTCTTGGGATCTATTCAATGAACGAACTTTATTAGAATGTTAGTCACTGAACTAAATGACCTACAATCAGGGATTTAGTTTGGGACTAGTTCAAAAGAACTTAATTCGAACGATTCGATACAACTCTGAATATAGTGGCTTTGTGTACGGTTGGTTCTGCGTCTGCGCCCCCGTTCTGTATTTATTAATTGTATACACTGCATTTATCATGTTGCGCCCTTGTCACTCGTGTGTTTTGTATTTAGTGCTTGTTTTAGGTAAGAGCGATGTCAGTTTATATGAAAACATGAAATATTGTTTTTAGGACATGTGATCTAATTTAATTGTTATTTGTTACGCACGCAGCCTCTAGTTGTCTAGTTTCCACTGTGCACAGCCACCGTAATGGATATGGATATGGATACGGATATCCACGAGGAGGTCCAACAACAACGACGCCGCCGACAACGACATCTTTAACGCCCAAGGAATATTTGGATAGCAAGTCGGGTTTCTCAACGTTTGGCATTATTGCCATAATCTTTACGATTATTGTGCTTTCACTAGTGTTTTACTATGGAGTTATGTGTTATCCGCTGTTATGTCGCGATGATAAGAAATATCGCTTCATGGACGTGTCATCCACCATCACGACGGCCACATCGCGATCCATACAATCGATAGAGAATTATCCGGTGGACCAGAAGCATCATCATCAACTTGCCTGAGTAATTGCCTCATTTAACACAAAATCGAAACCGATTAACAAAGTACTTAAAACGAAAGAACGAAAACAAGGATACAAATTATTAGTATTGATGTATACCCACATACATACATGCATACATACACACACACACACCTGTATACCTGCATACTCATTTACTCATGCATATGTATGTAGCAATAACCAGTTCAGATGTCGTCTGAAAATTCAAATATTCATATTATTATACATTTAGAGAGTATATATTTGCTATTTTAAATTTTTGCTTTCATATTAGTTTATTTTCGTGTCGTTTTATGCTACAAAATTGACATCATAAAACAGACTCCATTTTAAAGAATTTATTTTAAATCTTTCTTAGCCTTTGCATGCGTACCCGCACACATACATACACAGATACATGCCCATATGTCCGACTACCTGAGTGTAGGTGAATTTACAGTGAATCGAAAAAGTATTTGCACACCAATAATTATTTTTTTTATATAACTAGATTATTTATTATAATATATAGAAATTTGAATGCATTTTTGTTTACATTTATTACAAAATTTTGTCTAATTTAAATTGCATCGTTATATTTCCTTCAAGTTAACTGCTTAAATAGTTATTATCAAACAAAGTAAAAATATTAGAGGTGTGCCCTTCAGGGTACATCGATTTTTTTTACAAAAAATATTAGCCCAAAATTTGTAATCTGCGGTCAATTCTAAGATGTTTTCACTAACAAACCATAGTTCTAAAATTATTTTCTAGTCCCCGCTTATGGAGTTGAAAAATTATGTATTTTTAGTCCTTGCATAGGCGAAAATTATGTTTAAGGAGAATTGGACCTTTGATTCTTTGAACACTTTTTTTCAACTCAAAAAGCGGGAACTAGGAATTAATTTTAGATCTATGGTTTCTTAGCGATAAATTTCAGAATTAACCGTAGCTAACGGATTTTGCTTACCATTTGCTGGAAAAAAAATCGATGCACCCTAGTATCCATACTTTTTTGATTTACTGTGTGTATGTCTGTCTTATTAGTTCCCCAATCATCGCAGGTAGTTTATATTTTCTTTTTGCGGCCTCAAAAACGTTTTCAGTGACAGTTAAAGTCAAAGTCAAATTGTTTTAAGGTCTTAGTTTTTCATATAATTATTTTTTAGCACCGTTGAAGAACCCGCACCAACGAAATTCCAACGAAAATTTCAATTCAATTTAGCTCACAGGTTGTTTATAAAAACATGAAGTACTTAATTTATGCAACACCTATGCCAATCTTGACATATTTTTATATAAATTTACCTTTAGACTAAGCAAAGATCTGAATTTACAAATAATGTATTTAGAACTTATTAGCTGATACAATTTGGAATCGCTTTTTACCTTAGATAATAGTACTCTTTATATATTGTGCATTTTTACATTACTCAATAATAAAAGCCATCCAATTAAAAGTGTATTGTTTTTGATCATTGGTAGTTTATTTGCATGCTCGATTTATCGCAATATCGTTCAGTAACAAAATCTAATACATAGTATTCAGATGCACCTGCGACTTGGGTTTAAGCGTTTGCAGATAATTGGTTTAATTAATTTATTGGATAAGTGGAAAAATAGCCTGAACTGCAGTCTTAGTGGGGAAAAGTGTTGTCAGAGGCAGCCGGCGACTTTACAGCTCATCCTTGACATCATCGTCGAGGTCAATGTCACTTAGATCGATGTCCTCCTCGGTGGGCAGCTGGCCATCCTTGCCGTCCCAGGCATCGACGCTTGTTATCGTTGGCTTTTTGGCGCCACGCACAGGTGCAGTATGTCCGCGTCCATAGGAGATGTCGCGCAAGAATTCATTGATACCATCCTTGGAGAAGGATCCCTTCAGTACGGAGAATTTCATTTTCTTAAAGTTAACTACGGCCATTGCTGGATAACCAAAGCCTCCCACTTCCAGAGACTCCTCGAGAGCTGGCTGTTGACCGCCCTCGGACCACGCCCATCCCCACTGCTTCTGCTTGAACTTGTCGCCCAAGGTGCGCAAAGTGTCCAGGAACTTGTTGCGGCACTTGGCATTACAGTCCAGAATATGCGGCAGCACAGAGACCACACACAACGGTTTGCCCTCGCACGCGCTATCAAAGCTTGCGTCATCCGTAATCTCCACGAGCTCTGGTGCTGGCACATTCTCCACATGCTTGTCGCTGGCCCAGCTTATAATGTCGGATGCAGTGCGACCTCCATCGTATTCCTGAGCATCGCTGGATCTCTTCGAGCCGGCTGGGAAGAATTTGATTGTGGGATAACCGCGTACATTGTATTCGGCTGCTTTAGTCTGGTGTGCGGTGGCATCCAGAGCACCCAGTTTCACCTTGCCCTTGAGCTCCTTGGCCGCCTTCGCCCATTCGGGCTCCAAATTCTTGCAGTGACCGCACCAGGGTGCAAAGAATTCCACCAGCCAAATATCATCGGAATTTAACACCAACTTGTCAAAGTTGTCTTCCGTCAGCTCGATGACATCACCACGAGAGTTGGATGAGCTGCCACCGCTGCTGCCTCCGCCTCCAAAAGCGGCTTGCACCTTCTTCTTGGCCTCGGCGAGAGCCGCCTCCGCAATTGCGTTGGCGGTACGCTGTCCGCTGTAATCAGTGGGCGTGCGTTTGTTGGCGCCAAAGATTTTGATGGTGGGAAAGCCACGTACACCGTATTTGCCGCTCAGCTCGTTGTGCTCATCGGCATTAACCGAGCCCACCTTGATGACACCCTTGAGCGCCTTGGCCAGCTTCTTGTACTCCGGCACCAAGGTCTGGCAGTGTCCGCACCAGGGAGCATAGAACTCCACAACCCAGATGGCATCGTCCTGGACAACCTCGCGATCAAAGTTGGATGGCGTCAGCTCCACGACGCCGTCAGAGGGTGAGTAGAAGGCGCTAGTGCTGCCACAAACCAGCACTAACAACAATACGCTTGCTGTAAATGGGCGTATTGTTTGTTAACAGGTAGGTTAAATATACATACATACATATGTAAGTAAAAAGAAGACATGTATCCATATGTAATAACTTACATGCGCACAATAACTGCATTATCGTTGCTTCGGGCTATCACTTTGAGCTCCTAGGACTATTCTCGACTTACGTGTCGCTTTCAATGTGTGGAACAGCAATGAGTTGTATAGTTTTTATATTGTGCAAAAAGCCGACAATAAGTCGTGTACACGTCACTCTCTCGCTCTACTCAACACAATTTAAAAACGGTGTTATCGAGCACAGTTTTCATACGGTGTTACTCAGCACAGTGTTGGTTCCCGGAAAAGCTCCATTCCCATATTCAGATCAAATAGCAAGCCATGTGGCCACTTTGAACTCCGAGCGGTAGGTGGAGCAATTTTTACAAACAGACAAAAGGTGGCGCATCAACTACGCCACCTATGGTTTTGAGCTTAAAACTGATAACGCGCTATCTAGAAGCTATAAATAATTTTGTTTTTTAATATTTAATAGCCCCACCTTTTGTCTGCTTGCTAAAACTTGAAAATCAGCTATGCCGTCTCATACTCAATAAAAAATGAAAAAATTTGATGAAAATTAAAATTTAGAAATTAGTCAAAATTAAGGTTAACATTATAATCAAGGCTTAAAGTTCGTCAGCCCTCGGGACGAGAATGGGTACAAAAATTTAGAATACCCATTTTCGGAAATGTTCCTATTTTCTTAAGTGCAAAAAAATAAAACCAGATCGGAAACTTTTACCGGATGGGCAGCGCTGCACTTGTGTCGATCCACTTTGGCGCGAACTACAAAACAAAGAGCGGCAAGCATCTTTTTTTTTTCTCTTAAAGTATGCTTGTTGAAACCATCTTGGTAAGTAACTAATTTCATGTGTCCAGTAGCAGGTTTTATATAATTTACTCTCAGATTGCTTTATGCTGCGCCTGTCGCACCAATTAAGTGCCTAACAATCCAAGCATCGTCTCCCATCCACCACCGTGTAGAGTTGTTGTTATTGTCTGACATTGGGTCTGCGTGGGCGTATAAGATAAAATATGTGGTCAATTTCACTTAATAGCGACTTAGTAATAGTGTTTGCAAGATTTATGTGACGTTAATATTGCGTGCGTAGTACTAGCGAGCAACTTCTTCTTCTTCTACGTTTATTGCTTGCGACTGTGATTTCATAGCGGGAATTTGCTTCTCTATTGCCCCTGAAGTTGAATTCTTTGTGCGAAGGGTTAATTGACAGTCGTTGGTGTTTGCTGCGTTATTTTATGATTATTGAATTTTAATGCACATCGAATGGCCCAATGTCTTTTCAAATAAAGATTCAATGTCAAAAAGTCATAAATTGAAAGACAAAGGGGTAAGCAACCCTTTAGGCTGCTCACCCAGCCACACGAATGTAATCTTTATGCCACATTTGCGTTGCATTTTCTTTTAAGCATAAAATTTGTATATGTGGGTGCTCCCTTTCCCAATATCAAGGAGCTCTAGCCAATACGTATGCCCAGCGGAACAATTTTTTTATTGATACGCATTTGTTTTACTGGGGTTGGGGATGTATTCGAGAGGGTGAAATGTAGAGGGTGTAGACCCAAGATTAACCCCTTACAGACGACTTGTCAAAACACCTTTCTCGATACTGGAATATGGATATGCGAATGCCATTGACATGATGCTGTCAATAGGCGGGTTACTTCTCCTCTCCTTTTTTCCTTTTTTTTTTATCGTCAAATGCCATTTTGCGATGTGTCATATTTACTTTGCGGATTTGCCCATTATTCACTTGACGACATTTGGTTCGAGTGCTTTTGCGGCTTAGTTTAAAGTTGATTTTTTTGACACACTTCTGATATTTTCTCGATTTTATTATACCCTGTGAAAGTTAAAATTAATTAGCAGGGGTACATATTAAAACTCCACTCTCAAGTCAATTTTATGTTATGTCAGATAAAGTTTTTAAATAAAATTCATATATGGATCGAATTATCAACACTAAAGTTGTTTGAATAATCAATTTTTATAGTGTTAGTCACAGAAAAAGAGCATAGCTGCTGTGTGTTCATGTGTGTGTGCAGGGAATCTCCTTGTTGAGTTAACTTGATTTTTCTTTTTGACTTTCCATGTCGTTGCTTGGCAAATGTTGCGTTATCTATTTTTTTTATACCGTTGAGCTGTTTTTTATGGGATATTCTTGGTTTGCTTCTGGTTTAAAGTGGAGTGGTTTAACTATGACCCGGGTTTCAGCGATTCTGGGGATGTTTATGTGTCAAAGTGTGTGGATTTTTGGTTGATTTGCCGGCGATTTCCAATTTAACATAAGGCAGACGTTAAAAAAGATTAAGATATGGTTGTTTATTTTTTTTTGATAAGCTTTTATTTTGTCTAAATATACTTTCTTATTTCGGGCTTGCAAAAGGTGACAGTTTCCATATTCACAAGACTAGGTCTGCAAACAATATCCAAAACGATCTCACGGATGTTTAGAAAGTTAAGAATACCAGATACCTTAGATTATATTACTCAATAACAAATAAAAGACTAGTTTATAAATTAAAAAATTTCAAAAAGCTTATCTAGAAATTATGAATTATCGTCGTTGGTAAATTTCGCAAAGACTTAGTTTGCATTCCATTTATATGTATAAATATTCATCAAACAAACCGAAAAGCAAAACGTGATCAAACATAATTCAAGAAAAAGGTGCATCCCACATATAGTAAAATCTTCAGCCAACTATCAACCGTCCAACTTGTAATTTTCTTATGAAATAAACTGCAAATAAAGTGAATTTTATGCAAAATATGTTTAATAAACACAATCAAGTTTGCGACGACTATCCTCAAACACCACATAAGAAGCCAAAGACCAAGGGTGATAGGAATGACAGCAAATAACCGAAAAAGGATGCAATGACATCAACGCCTGGAAGGTTTTTAATTGCCTAGGATAATGTGGTGTATATTTTTGGGCTCGGGGTCCCGTGGGTGAGTGTGTGTGTGGGTGTGTGTATGTGGGGACTTGAGATGCCTGCGAAGATAATAAGATTGTAAACTAAGTATGAAACGACTCCACTGGAGTGGTTGAGTGGTATCAACGGCTTGGGTTTATCACATATTTCATGTGTATGTGTGTCGTGTCCACGCTACCTTCCTGTTGGTCCTCAACGCCTACGCTGCACAGTGGTCAAAATGGTACATCTGACCGAAGAAAATTATTTTTGAATTATGAAATACAATTACTTCATCACATAAACTTTGAATGTGAGTTTCTGAAAATCAAAAAAAAAAAAAAAAAAAAAAATTAAAAACAAGTTCTTTTTATCACTTATGTTATTTATTATTCGACTTGAAAAATTGTTAATGCTATTTACAAATTACTTGAGTTATTTAAAAAACTATATTTGACTGAACACAGAAATGGTGAATCGATTTCAATTTCTTTCTGATGCTTTTTCTTCTCAATCCCATTAAGATTTAAAAATTGTCGCAAGATTAAACGTTTAGACCACTGTGCGTTTTCTCCACTTTTGAGTGTTGTGTTTTTAATGTCATTTCAGCTACTTTACAACCAACAAGCTGTTTTAGCAGCTTGTGTCTACGACAATTTCAGAAAATGCCAACTCATTACAATTTGAATTGGGTAACTTTCTTGAAGACAAGGCCCCATAACTTCACAATGTCGTCGGAAAATGTAATTTAAGTGTTTATAAGAAGTATATACCAATTTATAGATTTAAATGTACTACATGTACATATGTATGTAAGATTTTACCTTGGCATGCTTCTTGCTTGGCTGGTATATTCCTCTCCAACTTGTCGACTCTGTCGTTTTTTTGCTGACGTTAGTTTGAAAATAATTTGATACTTTCAATTAAAGTTTTCAATAGCTTTTCAAAATGTAGAATGGGATCCTTGCTTTGTGAAAGTCTAATGATTAACGGGCTCTATAGTCAGACAATAATTTTAATATAACTTATTATTAAAAGCGGACAATCGAATGGAGTGAGGATATAATTGGTATTTTAAATTATTAATAAAAGTTCCGTCTTAAGATTGGGTAATTTATATTTAATTTTTTTTAAGCTTTCTTGTTTTTTATTTACACATTTATGTAAAAATTGTACATCATTTAATTCAATTGCTGTTAACTGCAAAATAAATATTTAAGTACTTTAAAATATTTTCTACTTGTAATAAATGCTAAATAAAAGAATGAATCTTAAGCTGCATTCAAATAGTAATATCCGATTTCTTAATGAAATACTACTAAAAATATCCAGTTCAAAAGTTAGTAGAGTTGGCAATTTTAATTTACAAACAAGTACAAAGACCATCCACCCCCCAAACTGGTTCTCGGATCATTTTCCCTGTCCAAAGAGCTAAAAATAATTTGCAGCAAACAAAAAGAATAAAAATTTGATTATTTTACAAAAATATTTTGTTATGTTAAAGAACATTTTCCAATTTTATCCTCTTTCTCTCTCTCTCTCTCTCTCTTTGACGCTCCACTCCATTGGATTCTTTCAAAGCTTTTTTTTCTCTACTTCTTTGCTTTTGTTGGTGTTTCGTCGATATTAAATAAAAACAAAAAGCGACAAAAAATGGTAGCTTCGTTGCTGTTTTTTTGCCTGTGCTGTATACCTGTGTGTGTGTGTGTGTGTGTGCGTGGCAAGTGGTGAGATAATTTTGTTGCTTTTTTCCTTTTGTCATGTGGCACGCGGTAGGTCGACAATTTTTTTTTGTTAAATATTTTTCATCGCAAAATCAGCTTAGGGGCTCGTTATCCTCCAACGTTCATTTATGTAATTTTTAATTAATTTTTCAGCAGCAGCAAATCGAAACAAAAGGAAAACAAATTAATATAAGAAAAATTGTGTAAGTATATGGGGCTCTGGACTGCCAGCAACATTCGCACGCTTTTGGCTATTTGTGGGTAACGTAGCCCATTTCCCAACTCTTTCCTCCTACCCTCCCACCCTTTCAACTTTAATGAGCAGCCAAAAAAGTTTCTCCCTTCTACTCAGGCTGCCCCAAAGGGTTTGGGTGTGTTTGGTATTTGAAGGCGGCTTGTCTGTGCTTACTATTTAATTATTTTCGCCGTGCTCGCTACTTGTAAACTCTTCTTATACATATACACATATTAAAATAATATTAAAAAAAAAAATCGAATAAACCAAGCGAAAGAGCGACCACCAGTAAAGCGCACAAAGCGATAATTGATTCTGTTTTATTTTTTTCATTCTTTTCTTATAGCGACTGCTTAAGCTGGTGCGCAATCCTTTCGTCCTTTCGCTGCCTTTTCCTTATTGTCAGTTTCTTGGGGGCTACACTTTTAGGAATAAAACTCTCGCTCCTTTTATGCTTAATTAAATATTCATCAAACACACAATGGAAAACTTTTAAATACTCATCAAGTTGTGGCTACGTCTTAAGGATACACACGAGGAGTCTTTGACTCTGACTCTGATTCGTGTCTGCCCTTTTACCCCTCTTTCTGGCTGTCTCTCTCTTTATCCCCTTATGGCAAGTCCTCTTTAATCAATAACAACAAATCACCGTTTACTTTGTATTTGAAATTCAAACTTGCCCTCTGTTTTTGGTCTATACACTGTCTTTACACGCACTCATATGGCTGGAATTCCCTTATGGGACATTAAAATCTCGTTTACTCATAGCAAACTATAAACCCAAGTCCAGAATCTCAACCCTTCTGTCAGACAACTCCTGTTTTGTTTACCGACTGTGTACACACAACAAAAACAATGCGTTGAATAAGCGCAACTACTTCCTCAATGAACAAAAAGTCTTGCCACTCAGGGATTGTTGAAGGTGTGAAGGAAGGAGCTGAGCGTGTAAGCCAAATATTTGTTAATCTATTACTCACCAAATAAAACTGGAATTTTGCTAGAACTGGCTGCAAAAATGATGTAAATCTTGATGGTGAATAATAACTTAAAAATAAAAATAAAGAAAAATATATTCTTCATCTTCTGTTTAGGTATAATTCAATAACACTCTAATATGCCTCAAAATAATTGAATTTTGTATCTTTGACAATGCGATGCACAGCCCTCAATCAACACACAGTCTAATTGCTGGCAGTAAAGCCAACCGAAACGAATCTTTGGCAAAAACCCTTTGGGACAACATTTGGCGATGCGTTGCCTTAAATGCAATTAACCAGCCGTAACGCCCACACATTGACATCGCAAGGAATCTCAAAATTAGGCAAACGAAGGCTTTTTGATGTCACTTGGTTAATCAAAATATGAGTCCTCCTACATATGACAAACATGTCGGAGTTTCAGCTCTAAAGGTACATCAAACGTTGTCCTTGTCGTCACGACGTCATATGTGAAATATTTGAAATATGATAAGCATATCACATTTATCTGGGGTCTAACAGCAATTACAGAAATGTATTTTGCAGCTAAATGGAATGCTTTAATGAATTTACATGTTGAGTGCTAAAAAGGGTGAAAAATTCAATTAGAAATAATTTTTAAAATGGGTCCCAAAATAGATAGACCTGCAGTAAGTTCATCCCACTATTTTTAAATGCATCGCGTCAAATCTTAAGGTAGGTCGTTGAACTGATTGAATTTTTGGAGTTTCTGTCAGATCAATGCACTCTAAAAATATTTTGGTTATACTTGACTGCTATGCAAGCAGTATTTATATACTCCGACTCATAAATCTTAGTGTTGTTGTATTCATTCCCAATACACTGCAAAAAAATGATGTAAATATGGCAATTATTTAAATGATTTTGCATTTCAATTAGCTGTTATGTAGCTTCAGTTTCCAGGGAGGAAGTAATGGTTAGCTAAGCACAAATAACCTAGAACTTGAACTGTTTTGTTCGATGATCTAGATAGTAAAAACACCTTGACAGTCTCTATTGTTGTATTTTATATTTTTTTATGAAGGTTTAAACTGCATATAAATGAGGATGAATTTGCTCAATTGGAATTATTCTATTCACTTGAAGCTTGACATTATCTGTATATTAGGCAATGATCTTGAAACAGAGCTAAGTCTCATTTATAAAAGATCATTTTATAACTAAATAGTAAATATTAGACCTTGATTAATATTTGAGTAATTGAGTAATTTAGAGTATTTAACTTTAACAACATGAGGTTAAAATTTTGTTTGCGAGTGTAGCTGAGAGTTCGAAAAAATTGGAGAGCACTTGGAGCTTTAAAAATAAATGAACATTGAGCGATGAGTGACGATACCACCAAAGCTGACGACACTGCCTATTGTTTCTATTGGGCTGTTAGGAGCTATATAAGCTGTGAATTCACGCTCCCAATATCAGTGGCCAGAATGAACCAGGCCTCGCTCTACCATCGCGCCAACCAGGTGCAGCGTCATGATGCCAAGCTCATATTGGATGAGTATTCCTCGATACTCCAGTGGCGTTCCGATGGTCAGGACTCGCTGTTGGATGTGGGTTCCGGATCGGGCAATGTGCTGATGGATTTTGTGTATCCTTTGCTACCAGAGAGCTATGAACAGCTCGTTGGCACGGATATTTCCAGCAAGATGGTGGGTTATGCCAACAATTGTTATCAACGCTATGCGAGGACACAGTTCCAGGTATTGGATATTGGTTGTGAACGCTTGCCAGATCAGCTCAAGGGACGTTTTGATCATGTTACATCATTCTATTGTCTGCATTGGGTGCAGAATCTTCCTGCAGCGTTAAATAACATTTATGATTTGCTAAAAAACGAAGGTGGCGATTGTTTACTTGCCTTTCTTGCCACCAATCCAGTTTATGAAGTATACAAGGTTCTTCACAAGAACGCAAAATGGTCAGCCTACATGCAGGATGTGGAACAGTTTATTTCGCCTCTACATTATAGCCCTGATCCTGCACAGAAATTCACTCAACTTTTGGATGAAGCCGGTTTCCATATCAAAAATGTTGAGGTGCGCAGCGAAGTCTTCGTTTATGAGGGTGTTCACACGTTAAAAGGTGAGTTTTATAACATTTAAATAACTTCTCATGTGACTCTATTGCGAATCCTTTTGTCAGACAATGTTAAGGCGATATGTCCTTTTCTGGAGCGTATTCCTGTTTCTCAGCACGAAGAATTTCTCGATGATTTCATTGACGTCGTTATCTCCATGAACCTTCAAGAGAATCAGCAATGCGATGTCGATAAGGATCAGTTGCAACAACGCTTTAAATCACCCTACAAGTTGCTCGTGGCCTATGCCCGTAAGTCATCCGATTTATTAGACAATGTGCTTAGCGAAATGTCCAGTACAAGGAGCTTCAAAGGTGTCACATAGCCTACAGTCAACGTTAAAATTTGTATCCTTAAAATAATTTGTCTTATAGATAAATCTAGGGGAAATATAGCTAATAGATTAAAGTATTTAGGATTATATTTTGTTTAGTAGGAAGCATACAAATATTAAAGGTATTGCGCTCTCATTTAATTAATAAAATGTTAAATTGTTCATTGAGTGTCTTAAAAATAGTTAAATTACCAGCTGTTCTTAATAAAAACAGGAAATTAAACCGAAAAACAATACGGTATATGGTATTTTATGGTTTATGGTATATGGTTTTTTTTCGGTTTTGGTATCTTGTCCGGTACTAAATTTTTATATTCGAAAAAACTAAATCAACTTCGACCGAAAATTTTTTTTCTTATGAAATTAGTTAAATTTAAATGCAGAATGAATTGAACCATGGTCAAAACGACATTCTGTTTTAAAATCGATAATTTTAACTAAGTTATAGGTTTGAAGTTCTAACCTATGACTTATTATGTTTACAAGTAAAAATATTTGTTAATTTGAATTGATTTTTCCCAAAAAAATGAAACGTCGCAGAATCTTATTTAAAGTGCTGTTTTATTCTAATTACGATATAATAATTCAACTCCGTTGTAAAAAATGTTAAAACTGGGAACTTGGTCATGAAGCAATGTCGTTAAAAGATTATATTATCTACCAGATATATTTTTATATATATGATTATATGTTTTTCATAATGTCAATATAATCAATATTTAAGTTACAGCATTTGAATTTGATTAATAGAATGTAAGATTTTTGAAAGACAATCTGAATAAATGGTTAAACTTGAAACTGTTAAGAATCTGCTGTTTCTGCAGTTGACAGTATTTTTCTGCGTTTGACAGAACTAATTATTGAAATGAATTTAAGGACAGAGGAGTCGATCTTATGAGCTCTCAATAAAGTTGCATTAGAAATACTTCGACAGACACGAGACAGAAAATCTCGTGTCTCTTTCTCTCTACAAATACTGGCAAAGGGTTGAAATCCTGTTACTTTTACTTATTATATTATTTTGGATTTAGCAGTTATAATTATGCGCTACCTGACTTGGAGCTCGGAACAATTTTAATTGTTTTTCGGGCAAAAATGTACGTATGCAACGTTGTCGGTGGAATTTTCGAATGAGTTATTAACGCGACGACGGCAAAATGTTGATCCACCAAATGCGCATCATGTCATTTATCATGGGAGGGAGGCGTGAGGCAACAAAAACAACACATATAGCAGACATTTGGAGTTTAGAGTTGCACAGCATCAAGGCAATGCTTAACAGATTTATACAACTCTGGCTCGTCCGTGGGGTGGTGCTGGTTGGAGATGGCGGTGGTGGTTGTGGGTAAGGAGTAGTAAATGTTTGTCTTAATCTTTGATTTTTGTTGCTTTTCTGTTCTGGCAAATGTAAACGACAGGAATTAATTTAGACAAATGATTTCTCAAGTGGAGAGCTTCAGTTTCAGTTTCAGTTTCAGTTTTAGACGATTTGCCGGCTGTCAGTCAAGCCCCCATCTCGGTATTATTTTTGGGATGATGTGCGAAGCGTTTGGGCGTGCCATGCGATTTGTGCTATCCGAGGTACCCCACTCAAAATTGTTTTCGCAAACACAAAATTTTCGTATTGAAATTTGATTTATTTGTTAATTTGTTTGTAATGAATTTTCCGTTTACTTCGCTGCGTGCACTGCTGAAGAGCCTCAGGGATTTGATGGAGCTGGGTGAGAATAGCGAACAGCGAATAGCGGGATCAGCGTAGCTGGGCGTCCTTTAATTGCCCAACAGTGGTGAGTCTCGGTCTCTGGGACTGTGCCTGGCATTTGGTTTTTCTTGCATCATTTGCTTAGCTAATTTCTTAGGTTTGAAGATGAATTACTTCCCCTTAACAGCGACATTTTTGTGCTTTGATTTGGAAATAACAATTGAAAAGTTTGATTCGCAAACCCCCCTTCAAGTCTAAACCTCTCTTCATTTGGATATTTCAAAAGGCAAATCGATTATCTTAAATTCATATAAACTACACAAAAATGATTAAATATCATTAAATTAATGTTAAAAGTAAATAAAATTATTATTTACTTAAATTTTCAAAAGGCAATAAACGTCTTTTAGCTTGCCTTAAATACTAAGCTCAATTCAAAGAAGTTAGTATCCAATATGGTATTATTTTTTTGATTTTTTATTCGCTGCGTTCCTGGCAAAACAGAAAATGCTGAAATTGTTGGAATTGCTGAAGCGTAGCCGTAAACAAACAATAGGATGACGGATCCAATGTGGGTGCCACTGTGTGCTTATCTGAGTATGTGAATGCTCGTATGTTTGCATTTGAATTTTCGGGGCGTGTATGTGTATGTCAAAGTACAAACAATTATACAAAAAACGTTGAATGAAATAAGCGAGTTTCGTCCGAGGGTTTGTCTAATGTTTGACGTTTTGTTGACCTGGTGGTGTTTATTTTGACATTTTGATTGCGTTTCATATGCAAATGGCTATTGACCATAGCGTGGTTTTGGTCACAGCTATAGAAACAGCCACAGCCCAACTGTAGCCAGTGTATCTACTAAATGCCCAACAAACGGTTGAACAATCAAGACCTCTAAATATGCAATTTAATGCTTGTGCCCACGTTATTAATATAAATAGTCACAAACAAGGAGTCAAACCGAAACATATAAAGGTTTCGGTTTCGGTTCCGGTACGTTTCGAGGCAACTATTTCGGTAAAAGGTTCTATTTCAGTTTTCTACCTTCGGTTTAGGTATCAGTGCCAGTACGAAACGATACACCAAATCATTTTGAAATATTTTTATTTAATGTTATAATAATTATGACAACGAAGAAAATATCTAGATCCTAAAATTTTTTGAACGAATTTAATACAAAATTAGTATATAGGTCAAACCATGATCAAAATGACATTCCGTTTGAAATTCGCTATAGCTCTGCCAAAGTATGACAGTTTGAATTTGCTCAAGCCTTTGATCTAGCAACTTTACAGCTCAAAATAATTTTTAATTTTGACATGATTTTTTACAAGAAATTTAAAATTTTAATTTTAATTTAAATTTTAATTTAAGTGTCATTTTATGCTAATTACCATAATAGAAGTTTATTAAAAGTAAAAACTTGAAATTTAAAATTAATAATTTTCAAAATTTCAAAAGGGGGACCCTTACCATCCACATAGAACCATGATTTCGATAGTCGAAAGAGATCAAGACCCCGTACTTACTATCCAAAAGCCACTTCTAAAAATTAAATTAAATAATATATAATTGCACCGCAGTGCGTCAAATTAAACAAAAAAACTTTGGCACTTTAAAACATATATACTTATACTTATATACATATATATATAATAAAGGAACACTTGTTAAATCGCAAAATCAATTTTCAAAACTTGTACACAACGCGCACAAAAAGAGTTGAAGAAGAGTCAATGTCAAATAGACATACATATGCGTTAAGCATTTGGGAGAGGGGAATAGAAATATGTGCAATTCTAAGATCTGTTAAATGCACGCCAAAACAAAAGAAGTTTCTAGCTTAACATTCATACAAATAAACATGCGTTCATGCATATTTGGCAATGTTAAGCATATGTAAAGCCTTAACAGAGATTAAATTAAAACTACATGTTCAACATGCACAATGTTGTAATAAATAAGATTAACCAACATTTGAATCATATAGTAAAATAATTGAAGCCCAAAAAAGATCAAAACATAAATTTACACAGTAAATTTATAATAAACATGAAATTTACATATTTACATAACATAACATAACATAACATTTATATAAATACTAATATAAAATTATTTAAGTGAAATGATTATACATGTATTCAATATTTAATGTCAATATAACATTCATAACAAACAATTTCAATAAATTGTAAAAATTAAAAAAAATATCTTAAAATCAGCTGGACAAAAAGTTGTTCCCGCTGGGAATCTAACCCGCAACCAAATTCCAAAATTTTCGATTCACAAAGGATCAACGTGTTGAGCCACTCTCGCACCTATGTATTCATCCTCCCAAATGGCCATATTGCTTGTTTTAGTACTCAATCACAAAGTAAAAGTAATTTGTCGAATTTCGGGCGGTAAAGGAGGCGTGGCCAAATTCTGAAACAAACTTGATTTGCTTGCAATATAGAGGAACCTACATACCAAGTTTGGTGTCTCTAGCTCTTATAGTCTCTGATATCTAGGTGTTCATACAGACGGAGAGACGGACATTGCTATATCGACTTGGCTATTGATGCTGATCAAGAATATATATACTTTATAGGGTCTGCCATGCCTCCTTCTGTCTGTTACGCACATATTTGTTAAAACAAACCCAATAGACGCCTGTACTTTTTTTAAGTACGGGGTCTAACAAAAATTAAATACAGAATATATATAGTTGCCAAACCAAGACCCAAATCTTAAAACCGCTTAAAAATCAATCAAGCTTTGGCAATGCTATGAAAGTTCAAAGTTGCTTAAGCTTCTGACCTAGCAACTTTACAAGTCAATATATTTTAATATCTTGAATTTTCAAAATTTCAAAGGGGGACCTTAACCATAAACGTGGAACCATGCTATGGTCGACAAATAATATAATTTTCTAAAGCAGAAAATATAAATGAAATTTTAACTAAGAGACCAAATCGTGATCAAAATGGCATTTCGATTGAATATTGGGTAAGTTTTTTTTCAGGTTATGACAGTTGGAAGTTTGTCAACTCTTTGACCCAGGAACATTTACCACAGCCGGTACCGGTACAAGCGTTTCGGTTCCTAAAAGAGAATTAATTTCAGTTACTAATTCAGTTGCCGTACTAAAAGTGAAACGGTTAGCTTCTGTTAACGGCTTCGATTCCGGTTACGTTTACAAGAATTACTAAGACAAATAAGAAATACTTGTGTTATTTATATTTCATGCTTATTTTTCATACTATTAATTATCCAGAACTAGCGGGTAGCTTTGATATTTACCAGAGTCGACCTTTTTTATATTTGTCACTTACACTGAGCACAACATTTATACGTACAATAAATTTACCAGTTTTTTTTCGAATAATGCGATCAGTTGTTTTGAAATAAAATGACAAAAATAAACTATTATTTGCATATTTTAATAAGTATAATACATATGACAACAAGAAAAAAAATTAACCAAAAAAATTATTTTTACACCAAATGCACAGTATTACAATTTGTTTGATATAAATTTATATTATTAATAATATTATTAAAATAATTTAAAAATGTCCGCTATTTTCTATATATGAACATAAATACTTCAACATTTTGAGTGTACGAAAAAATGTTGTGATGAGTGTATTTATTTGCATTTCTACTGGGATTCCTTGCAGCTCGCTTAGTAAATAAGAATTTTAATAAATTATATTGTGAAATGACAAAATATAAGCAACGTTTTTTACTTTGACTCTTGCTATCTTTCTGTGTGGATGACCGGCAGATGGTTTGTTAGACGATAATATTTTTTTGAAGGGGTTATTAAATGCCACGCCCGCAGCGGCCGCCCTTATGAATTTTTTAACGAATTTTCCTTTAAAAAATGCAAAAAAATGTTTTGGCCCAGCTAATTATGCGCAACGTATAGGGCCCAACCCAGGGGACAGCCAAGTTAATCCTTTTTCATTTTGGCCACTTCATTACGTTTGCTTAGCCAGTCTTTTGGTTTATTTTAATTTCATTTTGTGATTTAACTTTACACCTGCTTTTCGAGATGGCCACCACCCCATTGAGAGGGTGGACAAAGGGGTAGAAAAGGGGGAAGGAGTGGTAGTAACGCACAACGAAAACAATACCGAAAACGACAAGGACTGTAAAATCACCGCTGCACTTCAATTAAAAATCCGAATTCTAGCCAAGGCACTTAAGTGCTTTTTACTCCTTTTGTTGTATTGAGGTGTGAGTATATTTCTTTTGCTCGAAAATAATTTGAAACATTTTTGATGACGTCAACAAGGACAATGTGAGACGGGACCAAAGGGACAGCAGTAATACGAGTGCATGAAGACTTCTTTTGCGGCAAGAGGAATGCTGGGTCAACGGGTTACATTTGGGTTGCCCCAAAATGGGCAACACTTTGCAGCGAAAATCTTCGTGTAATCGGATAAGGTAATTGGAGGCTTTGTCTAGACATTAAGTGTACATAGTAAATTTGTTTTTCAAGTTGCCAGAACTGTAAGGGTGTGGTCAATGGGTTGATGTGCAACAACTGTGCACAGTGGAATAAATTGATTTAATTAATTTTAAGTCTTCATCATTTATTTTTGTAAATGTATAAGTTATTGATACAAATAATCAGACATTACTAACAATTCTAGACATTTTATCTTCCATGCAGTTTGCTTATTATTTTTGAAAGTTTGATATTGCTAGTAGCTTAAGTACTGCGCTAATCACTTTACTATACTCAACATACATGTCACTTATATTTAATAGCCACAGTGCCCACTAGGCAGCAGTCACATGTCTTCACTTGCCACAGAGTTCGGTGAAGAACCCTTTTGGTATTGCAGCTGAAAAGTTTTTGGCAACATATGTCTGTATGTATGTATGCAGGTGGGACCCTTTCGTTACAGCAACGACAACAACTGTGGCTTTTAATAAATCGATTTAAATTTCTGATCATATTTTCATCCCTGGAGAAATTTAATAGTTTTTTGCAATAACATTTTATGTGGGCATGTCTTGCCTGTGCTTTGAGTTCGCTCGAGTCTACCAAAAACTGGAAGAGCAGCCAACTAAAATAATAATAGCAACAAACTTGGCTACAACTACAAGCTCATCGTTGGTACAAGTCCAAACAAAGAAATTGTAAAGTTTACGGGTCACACGGTGCATGCTCCCAGGACTCCAACGTAGAGCGACTCGGCGACTCCAATGGCGTCGTCTATGCAGCTTCCTGTGCATGGCAATAAAATTGCTTTACCCCATAAGTATGCTACAATTTTCGTTGGAACGGAAAATATAGTTTGCCACGCCCCTCGACCCCAGAGTTCTCCATGCTGCACAGCATATCATAATTAATGCAAAGCTAGCAAATGTATGCAACACCTGCGGTTTGTTTAAAACGACCACAAGCGTTCCCATAACCCTCCCTGGCCGCAGCCGCAGCCCTGGTTCTAGTTCATTGGTGTAGTGGTGTTTTGGTTATTGCAATTATTTGCCAAGTCGCTGACATTTTATGTTTATTTAATTGCAGCCTAAAAGCAGGCAACAATTTAGCACCCAAACAGTCACGTCCAATGTCCCCAAAATTAGCCAGCGGCAATTCGGTTGGACGTCTCGTTGTCGTTTTATAACCAGGTCCAATCAAATTTCAATTTTATATCAATTTGGCATTCAATACGCTTCACTTTTCGATTTCAATGTGATGCCGCTGGCACAATAATTCACTTCAATTTTGTGGCATATTATTGTGGTCAACTGCACAAGTGCGCATATGGCTCGGAAAGAGGAATATGTTTGACTCGTCTGAACGTTTCTCATTTTTTAACCCCGTACTTAAAAAAAGTACAGGGGTCTATTGGGTTTGTTTTACCGAATATGTGCGTAACAGGCAGAAGGAAGTGTGGCAGACCCTATAAAGTATATATATTTTTGATCAGCATCAATAGCCGAGTCGATATAGCAATGTCCGTCTGTCTGTCTGTCCGTCTGTCTGTCTGTCTGTCTGTCTGTCTGTCTGTCTGTCTGTCTGTCTGTCTGTCTGTCCGTCTGTCTGTATGAACACCTAGATGTCAGAGACTATAAGAGCTTGAGACACCAAACTTGGTATGTAAGTTCTTCTATGCTTCAAGCAGATCAAGTTTGTTTCAAAATTTGGTCATATCCAAATTATAAGAACAATTTAAAAGCTAGTGACGCTAAATTTGGTATGTAGATTCCTTTATATTGCAGGCAGATAAAAATTGTTTCTTTTTTTGGATCGGATCACTATATCATATAGCTGTCATAGGACCGATCGGTCGAAAATCAAGTCTTAAGTATGAAAAACTTTTTTGTTTTAGTGAGATATTGTAACCAAACTGATTGAATAAGCATGTAACTTGGTTTTAAATATCCTGTCCAAAGTTGGTCCAAACTGGACCACTATATCATATAGCTGTTATAGGACCTGATCGGCCGAAAATCAAGTCTTAGTATGAAAAATTTTTTTGTTTATTGAGATATCGTAACCAAACTGATAGAATATGTTGGTAACTTGGTTTTATATATATCCTGACCAAAATTGGTTCAAATCGGACCCCTATATCATAAAGCTGTCATAAGAGCGATCGGGTGAAAATCAAGTATGAGTTTTAAGCAATTTTAGCTTTTGCCTTAGTAAGTACGGGGTCTCCGACAGTCGAGAACGCTCGACTGTAGCTCCGTCCGACTAGCTTATTTTATTTTCTATATTGTGAATGACACAGTTTTGCTTTTGAATTGTGCTTCTTTGTATCATCAGTATGCGGTTTGTGGTTAGCTTTTTTGCAATTATCCAGTTAGTACTCGTATTGTTAATGCCAATTGTTTTTAAGCATACTTTGAAGCTGCAATCAGCCACTTAATTAATGGTCTCATCTCTATACTTTGCAAATGAGTTGCTTATTCTCGAAAATATACTTGTCAGCAAAGGGTGAGGTATGTGACTGTTGTTAAGCCCACATTGAGTTGTTGACTTCTACATGTTGATTACATATGAAACAGCTGACACATACGAGGGCAATTTGATAAGTCCGTTTTTGTCAATCTTATGCACACCAACATCTAAATAAAGAACACTTATGTTACTCATGAAGTTTAAAATTTCAGGGTTGAAAGATGACTTGCTAAACAACACGGCGATTAAAAAATGTATTTTTTTTAACGTAAATACAAACTATGTTAACATTTCGACATCCCAAATTTGATATAGACTTAATTAAAACCCAATTTATATTACAGTATCAAATAGTATACGATTGAGATTCTTTTCATATTAAAGGTAACATGACCTACCACGTTCTTGGGAATCAGAATGATGCTGTAGTTATTTGATAAACTCAATTAGATTCACTACGCGCAAATTGCGCAAGTGTCCAATCTAACTTTGACCATCAGTGGACTGTGCTTTGTAAGTGTCAGCTTCGTTGTCGAGAAAGGTCAGCAAAAATAATAAATGTTGGGTACATTAAGTAAATGATTATTACTCCTCCGCTCTCAGAAATAAAAGTACAGCAGAATATTTATTTTATTTGCTAAGGACATTATGGAGACCAGTCAGCTATCATGGCTAACACAGTATTTGCTGGCGTTAAATGCGAAATAGCAAATAAAAATTATCAACGTGTTCGTTGCGAAAATAAAACTCACTTCATACTCATATGACAAAGTTATGATTGCTTCGTACTGGACAGAGTTGAACCATAAAAACTGATTGGATCAGTTGATTAGGTTATTTTCAGTACATGATTTTCGATTTTTATGCGCGAGACAGTCATTCGCATAAAGCGATATAAATACGGATATTTGTGTTTATTGTTGAGCGATTTATGATCTATGTATAAGCGTCCATAAATAAAATATATAGAATTTTATTGCAACCCTCGTTTTTCGCTGCCAAACCATAATTAAAATAATAATTTTCACGAAAAACTTAAGACCTTGTAATTATAATTGTCAGTTTTGTATGCCAGGCGCGATTCAACCCCAGCATAAGGCCAAAAGCAGAGGGTAGGCAAAGCGGCGGGGGTCTCTCATTAAACATAATTTTTGTGTAAACAAAAGCAAGCGTAACTTGAGAACAAAATCGATGCAACGTCTGCCAAAGGCGGATGGTGAGGAAATAATTATGTGGAGCGTTTCTATTACGCCTTCAAATAGCTCCAATAAGGATAACAGCATCAATAGCACAATGAAAAGAAAGCGGCATCATTTCCTTTCCCACAATGTAAAATAGTATCTTAAATAATTGCTATTTCTATTATACGTTTTTATAACACTATAAGTTTAGATACTTCGGAGCTGTAAACCTATAACTTACCAATCTGAATAGAGTGTGATGGATATTCCAATTTTAAATTAACATATTACAGCTTTTAGTTCTCAGTATCCCTTGTAACCAAAATACAGTCCACAATAAGGTACAGGATAGCAAAAACAATTAAATTCTTAAAAAAAATTTTCATGAGTATATAAAAAGATAAATAAATAAAGACTTACATAATTACAAAAATACCTTATTTGATTTGTGCTTAAATGAAAAATGTTCGAGCTACAGATGGAATGTGATTAGAGGAAAAATTGATAAACAACAAAAAAGAGCTATTAGCTTATAGAGCATAAAAAATAAAGAAAAAAAATATTTCCAAATCATTGATTGCCATTTTTCTTGGGGCTCTCTTGTTTGCATATCCTTGTACAAAAAATGGACAGAAAAATATTTAAGCGGTCTGTGTGTGTATGGGAGTGTGTGCGAGTGTGCGTGTGTGTACGGATGAGTGTGGCAAGCAACGCACTCATCTCGTAGTCTATGAAATAATGAACGCATGAATGATTGCCGCACAAAAGCATTGCATACTCGCTGGCAGTTTGAGTTGCCATTTTGCTATTTCTATACCCTGTACTCTATACCCTTTGCTTACAAAACATATATGAAGTTTACCAGAACAATGGTCAACTATAATTAATTCTTTTTTAGAAGTAAACAATTAAAAATAATTAACTATTTAATAATTGCTATGCATTTATTAAAATATTTATTTTATTTAACTTACAACTTTTTCTTTTTAGAATTAGGTCATAGGGTATTTGAATGTTGAGTGTTTTCAACTAAAGCATTTGCACTTGTTTTTTTTGTTGGCTCTGCTGCTGTTCTCTTATGAAAAAATACCAAAATCGGTTAATGTTTATTGAAAAAGCATAAAATTCGTTCTACCAGAATGGAAAATATGCTTTTGATACAATTATTGTGCCTATCTGCAGCCGCCGGCAAACCTTGGAGCAAACTGAACCCACCCCGAACCATAGCAAACAGCGAACCACCCCCAAACCCGCTTCTCAGTTCCCTCTTCCTAGCATTGGCTTTTTTAAATTTTTGTTTTCTTTTGCTTTGAGTTCATTTTGTGTGTGTTCTTCTGCAAATTCTTTACTACCCTGTATCTATTAGATGATCTAAAGGGGTATAGTTTGATGTTGCGAGAAACGCAAAATTAAACCGATTTTTAATGAAAAGAAAAAGTCTTGATTTCATTTTCAAAATAATATAATATGTTCCTATGTTGTCTATCATAGGAAGTCAGCCAAGGTATTTTTCAGTCGAGCATTCTTAATCTGTTTTTTTCCCATTTCTCTGACAAAAGCAGTTATATGGGTCGCTGGTTGCTTGATAACAATTGTCGTAACCCAAACCGAGAATATCAAGCGGAAATCAATTTCAATGGGGTGGAACCATGTGGAATTGGAATAGACGAAAAGATGATAGTTTCTCTTTTATTACTATTATTATTACAGAACTGATCTTCAATGTCGGATTTCGAAATATTTATCTTCTAAGGACATAGCTTTACTTTGCTAAACTTTCCAAGCTTTCCAGGAGGAATATTCCACATTTATAAAGTTTATATCGATACCACTATTGTAAATAAGTCTTCAAGTTGTTCAGGTGTTTTTGGTTGTTGTTCAAAATCAATTAAAACTAATAAATTGTGCACTGAAAATTTTGGGTTTTATATATATATAATGATTAAGCCTTGGAGAAAAGCTTCATAGTAACAGCTTCGAAATGAGTCTCCACAGGTGTTGTTACTAAAAAGTTTTGCCCTCTTGCCCAAATAAAAGCTCCCAAGATGTTTCAGTACTTTTCGAAGTATGACCCCAAACAAACATTACTTTTTCTAAAAATTACGCCAGTTTGGAATAAAACGCACCTGCGGGGCTAAAGACGGTGCAGAAATCAAGAAAAACACGCAAAACAATTATTCTTAAGATATCTCTGCGGCAACATTAAAAGCCAATTTCAGTTGATGACAATAGAAACAAAGCGCAACAGCATCACCTGCCCTCGGGGCAAAATGTTTCAGGTCGGTTGACATAAAAAATGCAAAGAATCAGCAAGGCAAACAAAACGCTGCGAACACAGAACCACCAAAAAGTCTGCCAGACGTTTGACCTTTTTAGGCATCGACATGAAAAATAATGTCACCCCCAAACCTTATGGTTTTCCATGTTGGCGTCTCGCAACTTTGGTGCGTTTAAAAACGCGTCTTTTGCTTTTTTAACGAATTTTTTGTCAGCGCCGTGTTTTGTTTTCAAAGAAAGTTGGCGGACGTGTTTCAAATTTGCTTCAATGAGGATACAATAACTTCAACATAAAGCTGGTTTCAATATCAGTGAGTCCGCTGAAAAAAGACTAACCAAATTATAATCTTTAATTATAAATTCTAACTAGGGACTAACTTTCTTCTGTTTTTAATATTTTTGGGAAGCTAGCACACTTTACAATATTTTCGTTAAATATAATAATACTCGTATACATTTTACTTGACTGGTTCATAATGGTAGAGCATCAAATGAACGGTGATTTTAGAGTGAAAACTTTGTTTTTATTTTTCTGACTGTTTATATTCTAGTGTTCCCGCCTAGATTGAAAGCCCTACATCTAATGGGTGGGCTTTTTAGCCCAAATTGGCCTAAGGGCAGTATGTCGTATACCCCAGCTCCAATTTAAGTATACGTATAATTGTCACCATGGGTGTTGGTGATATCGGCTGCAGGCCATGTTAAATTGCCAAATCGTTTAAGCCCAAATTGCGACAATTAATATTGAGCAAATCGACAATACTGCGTTCTGCAATTGCTTTTTAAAACAGATGCCAACAACCCGATTAGCAGTTGACAAAAAAATATACCGAAAAATATACCAAAGACGAACTCAAAAACCAAAACCAATTTATATGCAAATATCGCTGTCGACAGCGACGTCAACGGCGACTGCGACGCCAGTAGCGACAGCTCTAAAGATGACGACGTGCGCATCAAGTCAATTGATGAATTTCATTGCATTTATTTGGTCATGAAACCATGAAATATGCTATGCCCCCACCCCTTTAACCCTTAGGTGACCAAAGTGCCCAATGTCTAGCACTCTTGAATTATGCATAAAATGTGAAAATTAGTTGCGCAAGCTGCAAAATAAAACTTTTAAGCAGCATTTGAATATCAAAGCGACTTTTTACCCAGGTTTCCGCATGTAAAGAGTTTAAATTTATTTGAAATATTAAATTTATATAAACGTATCTTATGATAACAAAGAAGAGAAGAAAATTAAGGGCAAAGGAAAGAATGGGTAATTATACTTAGATAATAATTTTAAATTTGAAATTCACATTTCACTAAAACATCATTTAGCGATGAATTGATAATTTAAGATCGTCTAAACTTTGTTTGAATAATCATTTAAAATAAGTTTAAAACGAAGAAACATCTTTTTATTATATTTTTAGTTGATTTACTTAGTACTTGTTTAAAGACGGAATATTCTTGATATTCTGTATATTTATTTTATTCATATTTCACACATAAAAGTTCCTATACAATTACAAATTAGCAAATGCTTGTAACAGTTTCCAGTTCTATATTTTACTGTAATCTAATCCCAAGGGAGTAAATTTACCCATGAAATTATGACTAAAATAAACGCCACAGTTTTTCCATGAATAAATATCCGCACTCTCGCATCCAACCCCTATGGAACTTGAAGGGGTTATTATTTGTATTTCTAGCGCATGTGTGAATGGGCGTATGCATGTTAAGGTTAAGTTTTGTGGGGTAATTATAAACATAAATACGTTTGCCCATTTGGACTGAATAAATCAGAAATTTGATGAATACTAAATAAAAGTTTCGTGTTAAGGATAGAATTTGGGCGTTTAGAATCCTTCGGCCTTGGCAATAAAACGAAAATCTTCTCAGCAAATCCGGCACCAAAAATGGGTTAAACTGAATGTAACAAAACCCGAAAAACCGGTTTTTCATTAAGATTAAATGAGCGAAGCGCACACACATGGATTTTAATTTAAATGAACATTGCGACCCAGAAAGGAAACAGTTTGCTTGCCAGCTTCTTCATTAGGTTCATTATTTTTTTTTAAAATGTGTTAAATTATTAATTTATAATTAAATCGATAATTATATGTGTTCATTTATTTTTCAAACGGATTACATGTGCTTAAAATACTCTGCTTTATCTTACATATTATAACAATTTATATTTGTACAAATTGAGAAAAGTAATTGATATTATTAAGGTTTTTCATGGTGAGTGCTTGTCTAGTGGAGTATTGAAATGCAATCTAAAATATTCCAGACTTAATTCGAAGCTTCATTATCAGTGCGTTCCATAAATTACTTTGTGCAATCCGTTTCAACATCAAAGAGCAATAATTTGCATTTAACAGGAGTCCTTGAAAATGCTAATCGCAGAGATTTCTTCCCATTATGTCTCCATCATTGGCTGATTTTCAAATAGTATTTTGGGTAAATATTTATACTTCTTTTGTCAGCAGTTTTTTCAATAACGTTTAATACCTATGCTCATATATTATGGCAACAACAATGGACTTGGAATGAACCAAATTGGTGGGTTGATGGGATGCGGGGGAACGGTGCGGGCAGATTATAGGCAAAAAGTGTATAAAAAATTGTTAAATCACACACACGCATATCATATTATACGACTATGTATGTTATATACGATATAACCGCCCTTGTCGGGCCCATCGCTGTAATGAATAGCCTCGACTGGCATTTGCTTGGGCAATGAGACCGCACTTATCTGCGATTATGACTTTTTAAAATTACACTTTTCAGCACACATTCTAAACAGAGATACGAGCAGAAGTGAGTGGAATCCTCTCAACCGAAAGACAAGGCAAATTTATTGTTACAAAAAAAAAAAAAAGAATAGAAAAATGTGCAAAGAATTTGCTGTATCCCATATCCATATCGATATCGGCATATTCACACATGTCATATGGATGCTACCTCAATTTTAAACAGGAAATGCCTCTTGAAATGATGCGCTTATTGGTTTGGGGGTTGACTTTGATTTACTTTTATTGACAGATTAAGTACGTCAAAAGGTAACGCTTACCCCATGATTACATTCAGCAACCCTCTGTGAATTATTGAAATTTTAACTGAAATAAGAAGACAAGTTTCCGCAACTTGGAAATACCCTAAGTCCAGATTTGCAGTCAGTTTCTATTAATGTAATTCCTTTTTCAGTAAGATAAAGAACATACTCAAAAAACGTGGTTTATTTGGTGACTCTGGTTTATAGCTAACTATATTTAAGATACCCTTTAGCCAAAATTTTATGTACAGGGTATACAATTCATGTGTGGACACATTTAAGTCTGTGTAGCATATTCTATCAATTTTTATGGCACAGTCAAAAAGTCACATTTGATATTTATCTTTTGGTTATAAAAATGTGCATTGGGTTGTTAAAATTTATTCACAGCTTAAAAAGAGTGAGTGTGCGTAATGATTAATACCATACATATAATGTCGGGCATTAATAGGTGGTATTAAGCAATATAATTTAGTCACCTACATTGAAAATATGCTGTTTATTTCTTGAAGGAGCTAACTTGGGATTCGAAGTCTATCTTCCTACCTTCTTTTACATTATTTTTCAAACGATAGCAAATCATTCTTTATCTTTCAACATAAAATTCAAGAAAACATATGTAATTACCAGTCAAATTTAACTACACACTCCGCAAGAATATGTGAGATGGGTTAAGGGTACTTAAGAGCGAGAGAATAATGTATCTCTTAGTCGACATCGTGGCATTGTTACTTGTTTTTAATTAATTTCTGCCCCATATAATTCACACAATAAAAACGAAGAGCACAGAAAAATATTCACCAAGAAAACTTTTCTTGGCGTGGCGTGAAAAAAAAAAATGAAAAAAGTCAGAAATGCAATAAATTTGCTACGAAATATAATTACTTCATGGCAATGGCATTGTCTTTATTGTTTTGGTGGGTACGATTGGTGGAGATGCTCTTGTAATTGCCTCATTTCGCACCTTGGGTGCGTCTCGAGTCTTGAGCGAGAAAAGTCTCATAAATAAAAATTAATTTTTAGCAGTAACAGCAACAATAACTAGACAATTACACACCACATACAAAATAAGCTAAAGCGTATCCAGATTCCGCACCTCTCTCTGTCTACCTGCTATGCCATGTATATTCACAGGGCTAACAAGGACACCACACCGACAAATTGAGGGCCGTCGTTTGTCAAGTAGAAAATTGAAATTAAACCAAAACAAGTGGGAGCGCTACAGTCAAGGGGATTCGACTAGAAGATACTCTGTACTCAACTTTAACTCATACCCAACTCAGTTTCTTTAGAATATTTTATTAGCACAGACTTACAATACCATTGTGTAGTATCTGTGAGTACGGGGTATTATATAAAAAACGCCTAAAATGTTAACATCCTCTTGTGGTGTTCCTAACAGGGTGAATCGCAGATGGAGGTGTGGGGGATGACGCTTTGGGAAATTGTCGCGTTTTTAGCGATAAATCACGCAGGTGTCGTCGACGCTTGGCTGTTAAGTTCTTTCTCTATTTTTCTCTTCGGCTGCGGTTGTATTTAAAATGCAGCGAGCTGCTTACCTATTACCTATGGTACCTTCAACCTTTGCCGCTCAGCAGCATTTCAATATTTCATGTGAAATGCGAAAGTAATTAAATTTACGAAAAGGTAACATAACCACTGTGTAAAAATGCCATAATTATATGCGACTACATCTTCTTGAGAACCCTCCGACCAATTTACGTCCCGTTGACAACCTGTGGTGCACACACACGCCAACCATCAAAACCTTTTACAGCCAACAGCGTCGTCGTCTTAAAATCACCATATTTTTACTTGCCAGTTTCTTAACATTTGTATCACAGTCTTCAAAGTCTGTACACATATCGTATAACAATGGGTATGTTAGACGCTAACATGTGCAACACGAGTGCAGAAACAGATTTCCGAGCTATTATAATTTGAAAAATATATTTCAGAGTATGAACATTATATAAAATGTACTCAACAAATAAATTTATAAAATTTTTATTATATATAAGTAAACTATTATACTCTATCTAAAAAACGTTTCATTAATTTTTTACTATACTAATTTAGCTCAACATATAAAAACATATGCTTATTTTTTGTATAAAAATTTGAACAACATTTTGAATAAGCATGTTGAATAGCTAATGTAATAATATTATTGTGCTCTACTTAAGAAAAGTTGTTTATTTTCTAATTATCAAATAAATATTTTATATCTTATATACTGTACTCATATTATTGTGCTCTATTTAAAAGCGGGGTAATTGAACAACACAAATTCAAATAATTCAAGTCTACAATTACTCGGAGCTTTTCATGTCTGTGAAACCAAAAACCCAACCACCCGTTTGTGCTCAAGGTATAGGGAGTGTTCATGAAATTCTGGCGTAAGCGGGCGTCTTAATCCTTTTTCCATTATTATTTTCATAATTCTTATTTACATGACGCCAGGCGTCTTCGTCTTTGCCTCGGTCTTTGTCTCCGTCTTCATCCTTGCCATCGTCTTTCCATCGTCGTCATCGTCGTCTCTGCTGTGATTCTTGTCTATTATTGTTGCGGCTCTAAACTACCACCATGGGGAGCGGCTGTCTCTTTCGTTTTGCTCTTTTTTAATGTTTGGCGAAAAATTATTTTCTTATAACTTAGTTATTCACTGATTACGTGCTGTTGCCAGCGCATTTTTGGCTGTCGCGGTTACTTTGCGTACCCCTTTTTTGAGACTTACAAATTTATTACTCATACGCATGGTTACATTGCCTATTGGCGGGCCAAACTCGGTCCTGTGCTTCGCTTTCTTGCTGGCTGATTGGCGGGAGGTAAAAACCGCGCTATGTACACACATTTTTTCAAGCATACATGAGTTTCATTAAAGTTATTTCCATTATAATAATACATAGGTATATTTTGGAGTTTCAAAACAGAATAAATTTTAAAAGTAATTAATGAGCAAGTTTGCCTAAAATTTAATAGTTTGCTGAATTTAAATTTGTCTTTTCGTGCGATGCCTTATGAAATTTTTACGTCTGCACTTAGACAAGTCCACTCTATACTCAGTGCACACTTTGAACATGACATTGTACACTCTATGCTACCAGTATCTCTCAAATTCTACTCGCCCCTTCCTCTCAGTGCAGAGAGAGAGCTCAATATTATGCTTTCATTTCCGTTTGCCAAGTGTTTGCATAAAGCGCGCGGTCGCTGACCAACAACAGACTTCATGTGGACATCAAATTGTGGAACTGCTGCCACCTCTCTGAATAGGAGCGCCTGCATCGATAATGTGGCCTGTCGCATGTTTAACCGTCGACGTCGACGTCGATGCTGATGCTGATGATGACACTCATAACAATTGCCTCGGCCATTGCGGGGGCGGCATTTTAACTGAACAAACTTTGATACACATTAGAGAGAGAGAGAGAGAGAGAGAGGGAGAGACAGAGAAAGAGACGGCTTCACATATGCACGAATACGGGCCGAAGGCAAATGACGAAAACCAAACCAAACCAAACCAAACCATTCGCAAAGTCAAATGAAAGCAACCATGTTAGCGGCAGTTCCAACAATGCAATACAACAACAATGCAGCGGATGTTGGCACAACAACAGTGAGTTGTATCGCATCCAGAGGAATATACTAAGACTGGGAATAGAACTCTGTCTGAACATTATACAGCTTTACAGCCATTTGGCAGTTGGCACTCGAATGCAATTTCAGTAATTAAAATAAACATTGTGACCAAACCAGTGCACCGGTCAATGGTCGATGAAGGAGACATATTCAGCTGTAACATTGTCATAATTATCATACTCTCATCTCTCATCATTTCATTATCACTCCCACACCGTGTTTCTCCCCCATTTGCTGAACATATCATATTCAATGCATTTGCATGCATTTTGATGATGGAGTCGCAACGTCAACTTGTTTTGTCAAAATCAACAAGATACAGTAAATGAAATAGATGCACCGACGAATTTTTACTCTAACAGAAGACTTACAATAAGTCGTTTTATTACTGTTTTAAAATTAATTTAAATTTTTTATTTGTTTTGATAAATTGCAAAATACTAATTATCTGATTTAAAATTTTATTTTAAAGATACCAAAAATTTGTCAAGCTACCAAAAAAGTACTGCAATTCCTGCGTTATTCCGCTATTTTTAGTTAAAAGTCAAATATATGTTTTATTGCTTACCTTAAAAATTAAAATTCAAAACAAATAAAAATTTTTGACTTTTTACAACAATATAAGAAAGTTAAATATGTGTGTGTCGCGAATTTTCTTAATTTAAAGACATATAAACAGGTTTAATTAAGCTCACTGTAGAGTTATTCCTTTACTTAATTTATTTATTTAAAATTTGAGTCGTAAAGTGTTATTTTCGGAGCCTGTTAATATTTATTCATTGAGTAATTTATCTTAGAATAATAAGAAATTGTCACTTTAGTGCAATTGTCAACTTTGATACCTAATAGACTTCCTAGCTGAGGTGCTATTCTCAATTAAGGCATTTTACCGTAACCGAAATTCCCCCAAATCCCAAAAGTATGCAACGGCTTTTGCACGAGAATTGATTTAATTAAATGCAATTTTAAATGCGTTTCGGTCATTTGAGTGCGCAATTTTCTGTTTGTGGTTGTTTTGGCTTCCTTGCAAGGCTAAAGGCATTGCCACTTGGTTTGTTTTTATGTTTGTTTTATTGTCGATGCGTCGCTTTATGCTTATTTATGATTTAATTAAGTGTACAACGGCCACAATATGAACATGCAAGAGGGACAGCACGGGGTGGGGTGAGACTTTTGGTGGAGCTCAACTGAAAATGTTGCTCTCTGACCGTAGCATCTGGTGGCATCTATCGATGGGTGATAATAAGTGTTTGTTTTAATTTTGAGACGTTCCTTTTAGTGACCATAATGAGCAACTGTCCGCAAAAGGCACAGAGTTCAAGCAATTTAATCGGTCGAAAATAATTTAATGCCGAAGATAGACTGCCGTTTCGTTTTAAAGTTATATAATTGCAGTGGTAATAACTAATATATATCTTCCGTTTAGCTCAAAACAAATTAAAATTCAATACACTGAATATGAGCATTTTGGTATAGCATTTTACGTGAATTTCGTATGTTTATGAACAAAACAGTTCCCTAGAATAGGGGGAACCCAACCACACAGGCAATCCCTTTACTCCACCTTGATGTTGTTTTCGTCTATTGAATAATTGAATTCTTCTGCTTGACGAAACACAAAACGCAAATACATGACCGAATGAGTTGATTAATCAATTTTCGTTTTATACACATGTGTAGCACAATTTGAAGAATATATTAGGATAATGAAAATATATGTTGAGTATTTAAAGTACTTTCACTGTAATATTCGTTGGAGGGATGAACAATGTAATAGAAATCATATTTATAATATTCTAGAATTCTTTTCATTGTAGTTAAATAATGTTTACTGCTTCTTTTTAAAAAATGTTAATATATGTTTTAAATGTTACACACGAAAAGTAAGGTGCATTTGTTAATTCGTAATTCACAAACGTTACTCACACAAGATTCTAGTTATCCATTAAACCAGTCTCGACATCAATTCGGTGTCGCAGTTGTGCTTTTGGCACTTAATTCATTTGTGAATGAGACAAGCGGCTCAAACGACGCTAAGCCATGAGCTTATGGCCACGAGCTGAGACCAAGACCAAGAGCGAGACGGGGAACTGAAATGAGAATTGGAGAGCTGTAGTCGCACTTGGAGTTGACAACATTGCTGTCAACGTTCAACTTTATGTTGATTACCTTTTTTGATTATGTCGCAGTGTGTGAGAGCGCACGGCACACGGCAAAAAGCTGGCAAAAACAATAAACATAAACCAGAAGACGACAAGGACGAGAAACTCCGGCGACGCTGAAACGCATGAAATATGATTGAAGTCGAAATAAAACTGAGCAACGAAGCAACCACTTCACGGGCCCCATGTGTAAGAGTTCTTGATGTGACGAAGGCAGCTGGCTGTGGAGGCCACTGGGGACACAATTCTTGTCGAGTTGAAAAGGTGCACCTCACACAGGACATAATCACTTTTGCCAGCAATAAAATTAAATCCAAGGAATATGCTGAAACACACGAAACCAGAGCAACGTCTGACATTGCGCCAGAAGATCCTTTTCTATATGCGAAATATTCTAATTGCAATCAAATGCGACAATTCACTGAAATGGAGTGGCATTGGGTCTAAGTTGCGCACTTAAAAACGGTATCCCAGTTGCGAAGACTTTCTAATAATCATCGAATAAATTATGCAAAAATCATTACCATTGTTGTAAGTGGCTTGTCGACACTGCCATGTGTCTTTATTCTCATTCCAATTATGCTTCGGATCGTATTACATTGCCTTTGTTGGGTTGAAGAGTAACATAAAATTGGCAACACTTAAATTTTTAATGAGCTTGTATTCCTTTTAACATTTTCTAGTGGCGACTCTCTAAATATTTATACATAAACAGACGAGACGTAATTTGACTATGTTTTACATAAATAAATGCTTATTATCTTGTTCTTTCCTTTTTGAAAATATATGATTAACTGCTAGTCAACTATTATATTTTCTTGATTGAAGAGTTAATAAATGGTTAGAAAATATGCGATAAACTGCTTGAATAAAATTCTCGAAAATATTTACCATGGAATACACTTTCATAATTATATTTTTGGTATATACACTTACAGAGTTTTTTTTGCATATTAAAAAGCTTATAAAGTTAACTTAACATCATTTTGACAAAAAAATCGTTGGGCAATCAAATTAAAATTGCATATAATTGTTCCCCAAAGTGGCATATGGAGGGGTTGTCTGTTTTGAGGGGTGTTCTAATCTCCAACCAACAAGGCCAACAACTGTTGTACACCAATTTTATTAACTGCAAACCTTATTTGCATGTTCATTTTGCATAATGTGGCAAAAAAAAGCGCGTCAAGTTGAAATGAGACAGGAGCCGGACGCCACCCCAAGAGTAGAGTTCATTTTTTTCCGTTACGCTTTCTTTTGTTCAAATATTTTCTTATGACTTTGCAGCTAAAATTCGATTTGAATGTATGTCAACCAAAGACAAACCACTCCCGCCCCCCTCTAAAAAGTGGAAAACAAATTTCACGCTTAACAACGTGGTTTTCCCGTTTCCTGTCGTCGATTTGCATACAAAATTCGAATGTCGCAGCGGGAGTAGAATCAGTATAACGAGAGCATCCCGGACAACATCTCCAGAATGACAATCCCGGACCATTCTAGGGGGTTGTTGCAACAATTACAGATGGCAGCCTCAGCCTAAGCGTTTTTTATGCATTTTCCACGTGTCAAATCGCGCGTCAATCAATCGATGTTTATGTAAGCAGTAAGCGGTAAGCGGTAACCGTCAGTCAACTTCTCTGCACTCGTGTTTAATTTTCAGAATTCATATTTCGTCGCCCATAAGTTGGCAAAACATTGACTGACTTTCACGGTGTGCTCACTTCACATTTATTTGGTTTTTATTATTATGCTCTGGCACACGCTCTGTAAAACGAACCCACCCAAAATTCTGACACCGCTCTGATCCCTGTTTACGTTTTTGCATGTCCTGTTCGGCTGGTTTCAATTTTACGCTGATTGGTTTTCAGCAATCGCCTGTGCAAATAAGCTGAGCAAGCGATAAGCCACAGTTCATGGACTCGGTTTGCTATCATGGACCATATCACCCATATTACCCAAGTACGAATTTAAATAAATACAAGCAAAGTGGAAAATAAAATGCACAATGTTCAATGTATTTTTTTATCAGAGGCTTTCAAGCTCCAAATCCCAATGATAGTAAGGAAATTGAAGTCAAGATTTTTCACACGGTCTACAGGTTACAATACACGAATATGGCAGCTAAGAGTATCGTCTCCGAAATACCCTGTACCTATTTTCCAGATGTTCAAAATAACCCCATTTATGTTGGCAAACACGAGCTTTCCCCTCAAAGGAATGAGAGAGAATCTTCGAGTATAATACTTAGACAAAGCCTTTCAAATTCAATAGTTTATTGATTCTTGAGCCAATAAAAAGCTTAAACTTATCTTTAATTTTATGCCAGCATCAATTGTTAGTACCGTACGCATAAACATAAAATGATGTTATATTTCATTATATCACCAATCTTTTCTTTTAAGATTGAAGGTGGATCTTTAATAAAAAGATTATTAGAGAGTTATGCCTGTGGAATGAAAACAGAATTTATTTTGGAAATATAAGTAAATAATTTAAAATAGTAGATGCCTTAAACGGCCTTATGAATTTCATTCAAAGACCTGCTTTTTCATGAATTGTGGTGACAATAAGTATGGAAATAATACCGAAAGAAATATTGGTTCCGTTTGACGATCCGTTTTAAAATCGGTTAAGTTTCTACAAAGTTATACGTGTTTGAAGTTGGTCAGACGTTTGATTTACGAACTTTACAAGTTAAAATTTTTGTTTAATTTGACATGATTTTTTACAAAAAAATTTAAACGTCTCAGAATAAAATTTAAAATGGTGTTTTATACAAATTATGGTATAAGAAATTAATTTAAAGTTAAATTTTAAAAATTTCAAAGGGAATCCCTTAGCATCCAAATCATAATCGAGATTTATTGGCAACAAAATTTTTTTCCCGCATTTAATATGATTTAATTGCTGAATAAATAAGGAGGCCAAACCATGATCGAAATGACATTCCATTCAGAGTACGGTCTAATTTTGATAAAGATATGACAAAGGAAAGTTGGTCAGACTTTTGATCTAGCCACTTTACAAGTCAATAATATTATTGGTAAAACGAAAAATTTGTGCTTCGGTTTCAGTTCCAGTACTAAAACTAAAACGCTTACTTTCGGCTAACGGTTCCAGTACTGGTTTCGGTATTATTCCCCGATTTAACAATATATAAATTATAATAACCTATGTATTGATTTGCTGGATTACCACTTTATGAATCGCTTTGGACTGTTCTTAGTACTGTCATCTGTTCTGCTGGATTACTTATAAATTTGAACATAAAGTTCATAAAGCAACGCTAAAGAATAATAAATTATGAGTAGAAAAAAGACATTGCTTGAACAGCTGCGTCCATGAAATCAACATAAAAAGTCATTTATATATTTTTTCCTGATGCTGTTGTTTTTTTTTATTTTTTTGTAAATTCCGCAGTTGACGTTGTCGCTGATGTGGTTTCCTTTCTGCTTCACGCCTGTTACTCGAATTCAAATTCCTAATGCTGGAAAGTATGTAAAGTATGTGTTGTGTTCCTGTATTCATTCATTTATCTAAGCGTTCGTGTCTTTGGCTTATTTCTTTGTTGTTCCGCTTATTAAGCTTATTTTTTACGTTCGCTGTCTTGTGATTTCTGGCTGGGGCTCGAAATGAAAGGAAAAAGCTAAGAAAAATATATGAAAAATGCGTGCAGAAGGGTGGGTGGTGTACTGTCATAAAGTATTGTTGTTTTTATTAAAAAACATAATTTCAGCATTTTATCTATCATTTATTATCATTATTTGTGACAATAGATGTTGTCCTTGCTGCACAATCATCTCAGAGCTGAGCAAGTAGGAATTCACAGGAAGAACAAGTGTTTAAGAAATACTTTTGTGTTTATGTCTGGTTTGCTGACTATCTTCGGCAAGTGAGCCATGGTTTGAAAGATTAACATAGAAATTCAGATCACCTGCCGGAATGAAATCAGCAAATAAAAAAAAATATAGGATTCGCGTAACACGCAAAATTCGAATCCGGATGTAAAACGTAGATTAAGTACGCGTACTCCCGTTGCCGTTAATAGAAGGAATCGACTTAATAGACTCTTGGCATCTATATCTACGTACAGAAAGCACAACCCTTGCCTGCGACATGATAAATGACCGGTGTTATTCAAATTAATTGATCAAATCCGAATGTCAGACTGAAATCTGCGAGAAATTGCCAAATTACGGCATCAAATGAATTAAGTGGCGCACAGCGGCAACGCGTTTCCCATAACACAGGATGTGGATGTGGATGTGTTGATGTTGATGTGAGTGTGGAGAAGATGAGTTGCCCCCCACTTGTGCTGCTGCTTCTGGTCCTGGGGATGCCAAGCAGCTGGAAATTTGCATGTGTCATGAAAGTGTCCGAGTGCGGGTGTTTCATGTGACACCAGGAAGTGGGGACCATGAGGTATATGTGTGTCAAACGGTATAGCTTCCGGTTGAATGATTGGACAAATGAATGGCTTTCAAACGGACAGGCGGACAAGCGGACTTTTGGACGTACGGACTGACGGACGGACGGACGGACAGAGGAAGGGATTGGCAAACACTTGCATACGTACCATATGACTGCCGGCTATACTGACCAAACACGTCGACTGTTTGCGGTTTGGAACCCAACCCGAATACCACAAACTCCACATAACCAGTTGGATACCAATGAAGTCGGTAAATCCCCGCCGGCATATTATTCGGTGCAAAAATTTGTTGAAATTGAAATCGGAATTGCAAATTAACAGCAGCAATAACAGGAGCAGCGATTTATTGCTTAGTCGGTGAGCAATTGGATATTTCATTGGATTGAGTAAGCCCTCTCAGTCAGTCAATTAAGATAGATTAATTGCATGGGCCAAGTGGGAGAACTGATTAATTTTATGAGATTTCACACTAACTCGCATTTGATTCCAAAAAGCAATTTTCAAGTTGAGCTAAGTGAAAAGTGATTTGCATGCCTCTTGAATTGCACCAAAATGTTGCAAGTTCTGACATTGCTGTGTAATTTTAGTAACGTTCTTGTGTCGTCCGAGTTGTATTGGCATTTTCCCACACTTATCGGGGCTAACTGGCAAGTGACAGAGCCACTTAACACCCACTCATGTCACACACACACAATCCGCTTAGTTTAAATACCCGAAAGGCTAAAAAAAAGCAAAAAACAAAAACTGGTGTAGAAACCACCAGGCCACCATACAAACAAAATCTATGTGCTGCCGACGAGCACTTTCTGCAAAATTTAACAAAAACAATAAGGGTGACACACCCTGCTCAGACTTTCTTTTTTTTTCCACACTAAACGTCCCTTTTTAAGCGACGTTTTTCCTTTAGCTGGGGCTGAAAGAGCTTCAGTATTTGAGTGTGTATGTGTATTGTGTGTTGTATATTGTTGAGCTGAACAACCACCAAAAACTACGAGCAAACGCGATGCCAAAGTTTCAACATTTTTGCCAAAGAAAAGGCATCTGTCTATAGAGATAGAGCTAAGCAACAAGTGCCCACTACAAAATAAAAGTCGAATTTCAATTGCCCAAAATAAAAGGGAACACCAAAAAGGAGTAGAGTCAAGGTGTTTGGTTGTTAGTGGGATAAATACTTACAACCCAGCAACAAGTCACAACATCAAGTCTATTCATCATTCTGTTCATCTGATAATATGGGAAAGAATATAGTCTTGACCGTTGCAATTTTATAATATTTTTTATATATATTATATTTTTAATCTAATATTAAACACACTTCTAGTAATAAATTTCCATGGTGAATATTTAAAAAAAAAATGTTTTAGGGTATCTAAAATGGGTATCTGGTATCTGGCATTCAAGTACACTCGACTGCAGTGTTTTAACTTGTTTTGTTTTCGTATCGCCCTTTGAGCAGATATGCTGACCAAGCTGGGGCGAAATAGTAACCAGTCAAGATGTCAACACAATTGCCTGAATGTTCTTCACACTAACAAGGGGATTGGGACTTGAAAGAAATAAAAAACCAACCTCTGTTTGAGTTTTCGTAATGTTTACCTTAGCATCAATTTCAATTTGCATGTGCATGCGTTAAAAAAACAAGTGAGATTGATCTCATTTAAAGAACTCAACTAGGAGATACCGTGTATGTATATATATTTTAAGTCAAAAACACGTACCAATACTAATGTTAAATTTTATGAAATATGTTTTAGATATTTAAATCTCCTACCATATAATTCCAATTTTTTTATCCAAACGTGACCAATTATAAAATGTAAAGAAAAATGTTGATCGAATTTATAGACAGTTTACATTTTTAAAAATTTATCATACCCTTTTTTTATTCAATTCAATGAGTGCAGAAAACAAAAAAGACGAACATACGAGTACAAAATGAAATTTAAATTTAAAAGTGTTTATGACAGCGAAATGTAAATTTGTATTTGCTTAAGTCAACGAGTCCGCTAAATAGCAGTGAAATGAAACCTTTTTGATGCAATCCACCCTCGGAATGTCCAGCTGGGGTTGTGACTTTGGGTCTGATTTACTAGTACCCCAAATGCATATCCATCAGCAGTTTAGTTGACCAACAATCATAACAATATTGGATCCAAATGGTTCCGAGAGTAATTAAACCAAAGTCTCCAAATACTAAGGTGTATCAAATTGCAAAAAAAAAATTTGAAAAATTTAATTGTTACCTTTTCAGCACTTGTTTTCATTTGTATATAGAGCAGTTGTATAAAAAATCAAGAAAAAAAGTCGAGGCTAATCGACTGGGCAGTTGGAAGTGAACAATAATAAATATTTTACAGAGTCATTCAGCCTGTTAAATGCATTTGCCATATTCACAAAATAATAATATTGTCCACGTGTGGAGTTGCACAGTGTATAAAAACCAACGTGGATTGAGGCACGCTGTTGTATTTTAATATTGTGTTGCATATTTGCAGGCGCAATGCAACTCATCGTCGCATCGTCGTCTGCAGCTGTCGGCAGTCGGCAGTCGGCAACTGTCGGCAGTGTTGGCAGTGTTGGGCTGGAGGACTGCAGATGAGTTCGGGTTTGGGTTTCTGTCTGGGGATGAGGTTGGGAATGGCAAAACGTTTTGCCGCATTTAATTAATTGTTCAATAAAATTATAAACATTTGTGGGCATTTTGGGAAAAGCCAACGTTGCACGGTCGCCTCGTTCTTTGATTTGTCCTTTTTTCCGGCTGATACAAGTGCTCGTATTCATGGCAATTTTGGGCCGTTGCAATGACATTGCAATATGTGAAATGCCTGTGACGCTATTTTGACTGCAATGTACTCTGCAATCTGCAATCTGCAATCTGTGCAATGTTTGTACAAGCCTCCGAACTCCGTGTGGAGGATGCCTCGAGCGAGGACATGTGAAAAAGTCGTTTGGAGTAAAAACATTTTGTAAATTGCTTCATAAATAACAATTTGTTAAATAATAATTGCTGGTCGGCTGTGTTTGGTTTGGGATCCAGCTGCCATATGTGTCTATAGATGCTCCTGCTCCAATTGCTCCTGCTCCTTCTGCTGATATCCAATCTTCGTAGTACGAGTCTGCACCTCAATTGACAGCTAAATACAAAGGACTCGAATGGCGAATGCAACGTTTTCCAATCCCTGATGATATTGTACGAGTACGAGTACGAGAACACTCTGTCAGTTTGACGTTCGCTCTCAACATCATTTTCATTGCTGTTGACAAAAAGGCGTCTTTTTATTATGTCCGGTCAACATTGTGGAACGTGGTACCTGTACGCCGTATAGTACATAGTACATAGTACACAGTACACAGTACATTCTGCTGTTCGTTCATGTCGTGCACGTCATCAACTTGGCAAGTGACTCATAAAAGTTGCGGCGGACAGTAATAGAGTTTAGTCCTCGCTGTCTGATTAAAGTTGTAGCTGTCATAACTAGCCAGTACAACGTTCCTTTTAACCGTTAAACGTCACACCTTTTAGACATATACTTTACACAAGAACAAATGCAAGCACAAAAACGCTTCAAAGATTTGGCCCATGGCAATTTTGACGCTTCTCTGACGTTTGCGTATTTCAATTTCAATTTATGTTTCATTTCATTTATTTTAGTGTTAGCTGGATGGAGTTTTCATCTATCCATCTGTCTGCTAACGCGGAAAAGTGGTGCTTAAAAGTGCATGAACAACTTGGTTTATAAAATTTCATTTTCATTTTACTTTAACATTTTTATATTTTTATTTTTTTTCTCGGGCTGCCATTTCATAATTCTCATTATATTTTACGCATTCGAAATGTGGAAATTCTCTGTTGTCCTCCGCCACCTCGACTGTCGAAATTGAAAAGTTCAAATTGAATTTAAATTCAATTTGGTTGCCAGTACTTGAACTTAGGTCGAGCGGACAGACAAAGAAAAATCGAGTTAAGTGCGTATGTAATGGGAAGTTAACATGTTTTAGCTTCTGATTGAGGGGGTTGTACGAATGGATTTGATGGATTCAATTCTCATTTGAGATAGAGAATTGTCTGCTTGCCATTTTTTACACTGCTCTCAGAAATTTATGTTGGCAATCATATGAATGGATATTTCCCTAGGGATTTAATTTTATTAGCCTTATTGAAACTCTATATTTTCCGTTACTGAAATGCTGTCAATATAAACCAATTGTTTGTGTTTAAATAATTTGAATTTGATTGATTATTGTATAAGAGAAATTTCTTAATAATCTTATTCTTATTTAATTATCTGAATTGTATCTTATTATATATAGTCAACCTTTTATTCCATTTCTTTTTTTCTTTAAATAATTAATGCGAACGTTCATAAATTTCATTAAAAATGCATTTTCGGAAACTTATTTCACCACAGCCCTAAGCATTTACCCATAATTCCACTTACCTTAGAAAAGATGAGCCCAGAGGAGGAAACCCAGCTGCGATTCAGCCAATTTTAACTCCAACTTTAGCGCCAGTTATTGTGGCTTAATATTCATGGTAATTGTACCTTGGGCTCAGCTGCTCGCCGAATATTTAAGTAATATCTAAAAGATGCTACCTACCCCTGAAATCAACAACATTAAAGTTAAAAGCAAAGAACATTTACCTTTTTTTTCGCTGCTCTAGAAAAAATTGACATTTCATGTACAATTTTGTTGCATTTTTTGGAGTAACTGCAAAGTCCACCTAATGAGCTGTTTGCTGTGACAGCCCCAGCCAATCCTGAAAAGCCCACGGTATAAAATTTGAATTTGTAACAGAGTGTAACAAATCGAAAAAATGAGGATAGCCAAAACTTGACAGGACCTGCCGTGGACACAAATTAGTCGCACCCCGTCGCGGTAAATGTCTTGAGTTACATTTTGATGACTTCTTTACTTTTGGGTGGGTCTCCAATCCCATTATGCTCCGCAATAGCAGCTTTTAACTGTTAAAATGTTCTTCTTTTATGACTGTTTCGGTGCGTGAGGAATTTGTTTTCCATTTCCATTTTTCTTACCTTTATTCAGCAGTTTCAAAAAATATTTTGCATAAATATGCCATAACAATTTTAAACACACTTTCTAGGTATTTTCGCTTCGTGTGGTGTTTCGGTAATAAGTTATTTTGAAGTAATAAAATATTTGCACAATAGTGTTGGCAATCGCACTTTGATATTAAAAACCGCTTAAAAGCAAATTACTCAAACTGCAAACAAAAAATCAACAATGTTTCGTTTAACTCACAAAGGGTGAACGGCTGTGCAGGACATGTGGCGTTTACTGTTACAATACACATTTTTTGGGGTCCAACATATAATAAATAGTGTCGAATAGAAAAACTAAAAGAGCCATGCCAAACCCACTGCTTTTGGATACGGGACAGGTGCTGCCTTTTGTGCCATTTTGGGTGGCAGGATGCACAATTTGGGAAAAACAAACAAAATGTAACCTAAAGAGGAAAACAATTTGAAATTTTTAAACAAAACTATTTTTGGGGATGACTACCAGCCTGGTAGTAATTGCATAGACTACGGCTTAAGGACCTGAGAAATCGAAATTAAAGCTAGAGCTTGTACGATGCTGTAACTATAATTAAATATTGCAAAGAACCAAAAAGTCCTTTTCACCGTTGCTTCCAAAGAGCGGACCAGCTCCAGCCGAGGACCTTTCACAATTTTATTAGAATACTCGTATATTTTATAATTAAAAACTGTATATCATTGCCAAAGCTTGTACATAGCTGCACAGCTTCCCGCTGCCAATTGATTCTCGCTTCTCGACATAATGTTTCATCGCAGTTGTGGGTGGCGCACAGAAAAATGTATGAAAATATTTTATAAGCAGATTTATAGCTTGGAAAAATAATAATTATTTACACATGGCCAAGGGGAGCCGCAATAACCAACTGCAGCACTCCATCCATCACTCGATCTGGAAGGGAACACTTCCCACATAGACACTAATAACTCTAACTCTATCAGTTTGTGCCTCTGTCCTTGTTGGGGCTTATTTAAGGCCGTAGATTAGTTTATCATTTAATTATTTTTTGTATTTGATTTCAAGGCAAGTTTAACAGCAAGTGTTGAACTAAGAAATACCCTGTATGACTAGGCATCTGAACTGGGCTGTTCATATCTTTGAGGTTGTTGTTGAACTCTGTTAAATACTTGAATATACCCACATTCACTACGATTTATGTGAACGTCGCAAGTGTTGATATAGCGCACTTATAATTTGATTAGATTCATTTGCCGAAAAGGATTCAATTTGTTCCCTTAGAGAAAATTTGTCAAGGGTCTGACAAATTGCAGAGATAGTCCCTGTGGAGATTCTTTTAGTTGGTTATGCCTTCCAAATAAGCATTTAGTAGAGTGAGTTAAGAAGCATATCAAAGGAGAGAGGCAAGTTTGTATAATATTAATAGACTGATTCAATAAACACGTTTAAATGGTGGCAATATTCTATAAGATGAGGTAGGTTGGTTATTCTGCCCTTGTGAATATAGTTATTGGATAAAAAACTTTATAAATAAATTCTAAAATTGTCGATAGTAATTTAAATATTTTTAAAGTGAAAAGATTGTGACAATTCTGGATTAACCCTAATTCAAAGTTAAACGCCCAGATTTTGATTACCTATTTGCATCACAAAAGGTGTTGCTATGTTGGTCTGTCAATGAAGGTCGCTCTCATCTGTGTTCGGTTGATGTATTTGGCTAGCTGGTCAGCAGTTGGAAGTGTCTAATTGTTAGAGCTCCTTTGTAACCTTTTTAGAAGGTGTCAAACGCATTTGCTGTCAAACCTCATCATCCGCCCAGACACGTGCGTGGGCTTTGATGCCGCCAATGTGACATTTTATATTGAAGTTGAATATTTGGTAGCTGACCACGACTTTTCTCTCATATGACCATTAGGGGCTGCTGGTCAACAGCAATTTCAACTTGGCCTTTGTCAACATCATCTGCCTTCTAATTTCGCTTCATTTATATTAAAAAACTGAGTCGCGATATCGCAACACACGAGTATTCTCCACTCTAATTGCTGTCAAAAATTTTGTTTGTTAAGTGTTGGCCACCTCCCACTGTTTAAACAGTGTGACATGTGCGTTTCTCACTTCCATTAACTGACCGTCTCGGCAGTAGTCATTAATTTTTCCACTACCACACACTTTCTATCAATGACGCGCTTCAAATGTAGCATAATATTTGAGTATAAATATGAAATGGATAAAAGCATTAACAAAATACGGGAATAAAAATAAGGCAGTGTCTAATCGTAATGGCATTTATTAATCCAATTGTATGGCTCGTTTTGCCCGGGCCAAGGGCAAGGACTTAATAACATTAATGACCGCCAGAACCGCTGTCAGGACTGGCCTCAAAACAGTTTGCAAATCTAATGAGCCTCGACGGCATAAAAAAGACGAAATTAAAAAAGAATGAAACAAAATGAACAAAGCACTTATATATTTGATAATCGGACTCCTCAATACTCTAAAATTTTATGTTTATCAAAAATGGTAATTTAATTTGAGATTCATTCATGATAATTTTAATGAAATTTGTTTAAATTATTTTGTATTCATAGATAATTCATTTATAATATAAAATAATATATGATTAACTTTATGCACATGAAATATACATTTTGTATATATATTGCATTATTTAATAATTATATTTTATTTTAATATATATATTACTACTTATAAATTATACATTTAAAATAAATTACCACACTATTTTATTCACAAACTGGAAGAATAAATAAAGTAAATATTAATAGTAGAGATGAAGTTGCGTTCTTGAATTTGTGTCAAGCTTCGAGCTAAATCTTTAAGACTCATCGGAAAGAGCATAAAAAGAAGAAGCGCAAGGCGACAAACATTTGGCGTGCATCAAAGCATAAAGCACAGAAATTGACAGCGCGTGGGTCGCAGAAAGCGAACTGCGAACTCCGAACTGGAACTGGAACTGAAACTGGTTGGGGTGCATTGCCGGGTCAGCTGTCAGTGGGGTGCGAAATCAAGAATTAAAACATCTTAATGGCAGCGTCTTTATGGCCTGTTTGTTTGTCTGCCTTACACTGGGGTTGTTTGGCATTCGACCTTCGACATTTTCTTAGGTTTTTGGTAACAAGTTGAAGACTTTATTTTTGTTCGTCTTATTTTTTTAAATCCAAAAAAAAAATTGGTTTCTGAGATTTCCGCCTCTATTCTAGTTAATTTACATGTAAATTAGGCAACACAATGTTGCTGCTTTTATTGCTCTAATGTTTCAATTAACGCACTTAATTTTTATTTGATCTTAAATGACAATGGAAGGGATCTGGGTTTGTTTTTTTTACAGTTAACTCCTGATTACTCCAGTAAAATTAACATATTGCGAGCAGATCTAAATTTTGCTAAGAGATTCACAGCTCTTAATTTAATTTGTTAGTTTGTTTCGCAATTCTTTAGTGTAGGGAGTGGCTTGTAGTGAAATTGAAGTTGTTAAAATTTAAAAATGTATATATATTTATATACACTCAGAAAAAAAAATCAAGATTTTCGTATTAAACAGACCATTTTCAAGTACAAACGATCCCTAAAGCCTTCTATGTTTGGAATTCCTAAAGTTGAGAACAAAAATCTTTTTTCAAGTTCGGTTTTCGCAAGATTCGGTAATCTTAAAATGAGATTTTTCGGAGATACTTGCAGTACGGTTTGGGTTTAATTCAAGTCTGAAAAAATTGAAAACATACAACTTTAAGTTCACAAAAATCTTGAACTAAACCCAAAATGTACTTGTTTCTAGTACAAAAAACATTGTCATAAATTATTAATTTAAATCTTAAAACATACACTAGTATGTGTACTAAAATTAAGCAAAATACCAAAATTAAATTCCATTAAATAACTGTTTATTTTTTTGGTTTGCGACCTTTCGAAATAGAAACTGATTTCATTAGCGATCCAAGCTTAACGTCAAATTTCCGTCGTTAAAACCAGTTACGAATTCTAAGGTTCGACAATGAATAAGAAATATCCCAAAACGTACTTGTTTTTAGTACGAAACGTTTAAATTTTTAACTTTCTTTAAATTTTGAAAAAAAAAAATATTTTAAGTACAAAAGAGTCTTAATCTCGTTTAGTACAAATAACTCAGTTGTTTTTGGAGGTAACTTTACGAGACTCACGGATTAAATATTTGTCATATATTACATGGTCTTACATGTTCTGACTAAGTTTGGTTAAAATCGGAGTACTATTTCGGATAGCTACCATAGGAATGAGAAGTCAGAATTTTAAATTTAAGATCGATTTATACTTAATTCAAGATTCTTAGAAAACAGCAATCTTAAAATTTTAAGAACGAAACGGTATAAATTCAAGTACAGTCGTACTAAATTTTAGGATGACGTATTTTTTAAGTGTACAGATATATATAAATATGTTTGTCAAATATTTCAAAACTTTTTTCTTTAAGTTCAGGGCATGTTTAGCGAATAACAATTTGATACCAACAGTAGTCAATTGAAGTGTCTGGTGTAAGCGAGCTTACAGTGGCTATTAGAGCTACTACTCCACCCACTTACAGTTCGGGGCCTACTTCAGTTTCAGTTATCTTGAATCTAAGTGGGGATTGGCAACTGCTAAAGGCATGTTTGATATTCGGGACGACTTTTGAGTTGAAGGCTGGCAAGAGGGCGTCAATTACTAGCCTATATGTTACATGAAAATTGTAAATACTATAACAAATATTTTTAAAATATATACAACTGGTACAATTGTTTATTCATCAGGTAATTAATTACATGCAATGCTTGTTTTTCTTTTTTATTTATTGTTTATATTTCTATGCTTTTGTTGATTTGTTCGCTTTGCTCGGCTTGATAATTTTAATTAAATTTCTGTCAAGTATTATTCGATTGAATTTTTGATTAGTTTTGACATGTTCGTTATATTTGCACCAACAATCAACGAGCTAATTAAATGCATTCAAGCATTTTTAATTGCTTATGCTAATTTGATGCTTAGGTAATGGATGCTTTAGGTACTGCGAATGGCGATTTGGTCACATAAATGTTGCATATTTTATATGTTTACGTGGCATTCCGCAATGCGGTTTCCATCATTGTTTGCATTCTGTTATTTTGCCTGGAGATTAAGTACAGTGGTCGCTCGAAAAATGGAACACTTCGCAAAGGTATTTCTAACACCTTAAACAATTCTAATATCAGAAAGTAATTGAATAAAAAGCGGAGTGACTTTAAATTGTCTTAACAAAGTATTGTAATAAAATGTGTATTTCTGATATGGATTTATCAATTTAAAGGATAAGAAATTCATATGATCGAATTTCGAGTTGTAAAAAATAATAATCGCTGTGTATTATTTGTCATTGGGAGGGAAACTTAAAATGCAAGCTAATAAATGAATAGTAATGTATTGAATGTCGACAAATGTTGTTATTATTACAGGTCGAGTCTTTTGTTTGGCGAACAATGCAATGGTAACATTGACATGGAACGCTTCCAAAGCATATCAGAATATAAAAAGAGACCCCAACAATATGTTGATGTATATGTGCAGACTACCATCGTGTGTAAACAATGGCTAATGTGTCAGAGAGTGTGATGGACTATATGACAGCTACCAGAGGCAAACAACCCAACAGACGGGTAGACCCAAGTGAGAACGCTTCAGTGGGGAATGATCAACTAAAAGACACTCTGTGCTCATCTTTGAGATATCCTACCAAGGTGTCAGAGTAACTTTCTTGCTCAAAGCTTTTATACCCTTTTTGCATTTGCTAAATACCTGCAGGGTACAAAATGTAATGCAAAGTAGCGCAGAAGTCAAAAGAATATCGCGTGCCAAAAATCGACATGTAAACACTGCGGAGAGACAAAGGCATTTTGGAGTAAAGTTTTCAACGTAATGCTACTCGATTTGTTCATTCGATTCCATCCCCAAAATGCTAAGGAAATTTTTTCCTTGAACAGTCAGTTTGACTGTTTTGTTTTTTTTATTTTATTGTGATTTTATGTGAGTCGTTTTGTTTTGGTATATTGGCAAATATTGGTATATAGTCTGAAAGCAAATGGTATTTATACCCATTACCCATTAGGCTACTATATGACTGTTTAATTCAGATATTGATAATATGTACTAATTTATATGTACAAAAATATGTTATTAGAATTGATTTTTATTGTTAAAATATAATGCATTTTAGCCTTATGAATTATTTATTTATTTCTTAACAATTTTATATATTTTATTTAATTATTGTGTTGCTGGTCATCTTCTTCTTTTAGGATTCTAGTCTCTGCAAAAACTGTAAAAGAAAACAAAAGAAGTGTTGATTAGTGTCGAATCAGTAAATCAATAAGAAGCAAAATATATATATTTAATAATATATTATATATATATTCAACAAGATTGTGGAATATAGTAGGCACAGATTTCGGAATATGTGATAAATTGAATGTATCTATAATTTCATATATCTGTGTTGCAACATTTAGTTTATACAAGACGCAACATACGGAATTCAACAACTAACTTGTCAGTTGAAACATGTAAAGTATTTTATGATTTATGCACCTTATTGCCAGCCTCTGCACAAAATCAACAAATTATATTTCTTTTCAACGCTGACAGCTGCAATTTTTCACTGTTGTCTACTTGGCAAAGAAGTCATGCAACTTTAAAGTGCAGACCCACGTCTAAAGGCGACCAACCCCAAATGAAAACACTATCGACTGAGGACCCATGCAATCCCCTCGCTCGAAACCAAATCAATTAAATTCAATTAAATTCGTAAAACCACAAGCCAAGTGCAGTTGTCTTGGGTAGGCGCTTAACCTTATCGGTCATTGGCCAGGACCAGTGCCAGTGCCAGTCCCAGTCCCAGTTTTAGTAAAAGCCAGTAAAGGACCGTTAAAGTCCTGCCCAAGTCCATTGTTAAACTGCTGGACTAACCTAACGCTCAGCTGTCAATCTTATTCTAATTGAAATGCACATACATACAGCCTCTCTGTGTCGGCTCACAAATTGACTTCAACGCATAAACAATTGAAATTGCATAGCTCGGGAGGCCCACACTTGGGTTTTTATCAAAATCAACAAGTTAAATGCATTGCCTGCACCTTACTTTCCTATTCCTATTCCTATTTCTGTTTCTTGCTCCATCCTGTCATTCAATTACACCAGACCTTTGTTATATTTCTCGATTTCTAATTGACTCAGCCACTTGACTTTTGAATTGGAATTGGAAGCCAGACGTTGGGCTAATCCTAGATAACGGATGAATATTTTGCATTGCATTCTTGATTTATGAAATATTTCAGTCTTTTGTCTGAGATAAAAACAGACTTTATTTTTTTTGTTGGTTTTTTTTTTACTCTCGAATACTTTGTACTTATTAATTAAAATGGTTCGGAGCCTTTTATTTTTATACCCTGTGTCTGCATTGGTAATGGCTAGTATTTATAATTTGGGATTAAAATGCTGCCGTCAGAAGTGAAACGATAATATTATATCCATAAAGGCGAAGAAGACTTAAAAAAACTCGCTAGTCTTAAAAAAAATTATAAGTTATCTTTGAAAGCAGAATATAGCGTATCTCTTAGTCCGACAAGCTTGTCTAGAACTTTTTGTCTTGTTTCTGTTATGCGCCTTTGGGTTAAAAATGTTCGCAATTTGTATTTCGCACACTTTTTCGGTTTTTGCAAATTAGCGCTGCTTCCTCTCATGTCTTGTTAAAAATATTGTAAATATTTAAATTGACATTTTTTGGTTTGCATTTTTCGCTGCCATGTTATGAATATGAACAATGTCAATTTGTCGGCAAAGCAGCCTCAGGATAAAAAGGTTGAAAGCACGATGATGATAATGATGATGATGATGATGATGATGATGAAATACATACGAGTAGTCGTGGTATACTCGGAACATACAATGTGTGCTATGTTGAAACATTATCGTGTCAGAGGCAGACTTTAAAATTCCTTAACTGTCAATTTGCATGCCAGACACTTTAAGTTGCATTTGCAAAATGCTTCCCATCTCCAGATACAACTAATCAAAACAAATTCAATTAAACGACACGATTTTCGGGATGGCCAACCAAGTTGGTTCGATTGTTGCTGTTGTTGTTGCTTTTCCGGCTTCAAGTCGAGGCTTGAGTTGAAGCCTTTGCATGAGTTGCTTATCTGGCAGCACAATCCATTAAAATTGCACATCGTTTACACCAAAAATCAATTCGCTAAAGCATTTAGGCATTACAAATGCCAAGTCAGCCACTGACTAGCTACGAGCACGAAACCCGCCAACTGAATCCCACATCCACATCCACATCAACATCCACATCTCTTAGTCCACATCCACATCCACATCCACATCCACATCCACATCCATATCCACATATCCACTGTCGGTCGCCATTCGGTGGTCCGATGCAAAATCAACGTTGATGACCATAAATTTCACATACGGCGTTTGTGTTTTTGGTTTGTTTGTTTCTGGCTGCCGTTGTTGGTTAGGCATCTTTTAGCTATAAAGCGATAAACGCTGCTTATAAGGCCGCAGTTCGGTTCGGTCAGTTGGTATTGCTTTGAAATGAATCTGCCACATGCCCCACAACAAACATACAAACGAACATACATAGATATGTGTTTGAGCCAACAGTATGTATGTGCTGATTGTGTCAGGTTAGAGTAGAGGCTTTGAGATAAAATTAAAGTAGTTCACTCTATTCAGAAAGTAGAGTAAATTTTCATAAATTAAAATTGTTTTTAGAAAATATAATGTAGTTATTTTTGGCATCATCTTGGCTTAGGAACATCTAACAATTCTTTTCGTTTTTAGACCCCGTACTTAAAAAAAGTACAGGGGTCTGTTGGGTTTGTTTTAACGAATATGTGCGTAGCAGGCAGAAGGAGGCGTGGCAGACCCTATAAAGTATGTATATTCTTGATCAGCATCAATAGCCAAGTCGATATAGCAATGTCCGTCTGTCTGTTTGTCTGTCTGTCCGTCTGTATGAACACCTAGATATCAGAGACTATAAGAGCTAGTTTTTTTATTGAAATTGTGTAAGTTTTTTGACTTCTTATTTATTGAATCAAAAATCGAATTTTTAAGACGATTGTTTTTGTTTTTTGTGATTTTCTTTCAACTTGTTTTATTTAAAGCCCATTTTCGAAAGACAATTTTTTTATTGTTTCATATTGTTTTTGCTTTGTATCAGTGTATGAGTTTGTTAAAAATTTAAACTACGATGCATTTTGTTAATTAATTTATGTTCTACTCATTTTTTCGAAATTCCTAATACTATCACCTTAATTCTGCGCACGACAAATGCAGCTTACTCTGAAAGGAGAGAAAACCTTAAACATATTTTTTGAATCGCGAAAAATGCATTCAGATTGTTTGACGGGAGGTTCTTCCTGTTCTTCCCCTGCTCCCTGGCTGGGTCAGTTTGTCGTGCGTTTTATTAGTGGCACCTCAATCAACAAATTAAGATAAGAGTCCCGACGCTAACTGAAAGAACCTGAGCCCATGAGTTATAGCATGCATTAATGCGCAAAAAAAATAAAGTGACTCAAACGTGAACTTTAAAGATACATCCAAACACATGTACGAGTTGAAGTTGTATTGGGTGCCTCTGTTTGTGTCAACATCATTGACAGCCAAAGATATCGCTAAGTATAGACCAAAGACTTGGGCTTAACAAATAAGCAGGTTTTCAGATGGGCTCAAATTTCTTAGTAAATAGAAAAGTATAACAAATCATTCGCTTTAAATCAAAGTATTGCAAAGCAATATTTCACTTTCATCAAGTGATTCTTATGTTAACAAATGCTATATGATATCTACAAAAAATTCTAAACTGTTCATATATTACAAATGATAGTAATCTGTATATAAATCGATTGTTTTCTGTTAAGTGTTAAGTGAAGCTAAAGTTTCATTTTACTGTACAAAATTTCAAACGTGTAACTTCAACTTACAATCTCTGCTAACAAAAAAAAAAATAAAATAAAATAAAAGATGAAGCAAAAAAAAAACAAAAATAAACGTAGGCCTTATTACATTTGACATGTTGCGCTTGTTTCCCCTTAACGGAAAAGAACAGAACAGTAACAGATGAACAGAAGCAAAGTTTTTTTTTTATATACGAGTATTTTGTACGGAACATCCCTTGCTACAAATCAAAAGATAAATTGTTTTTGTTCATGATTTATATATAAAAATATGATGTTGACTTGCAGCATTCCCATCTCTCCATCCCCATCCCCATCCCCACTCCCCCTCTTAAGCTACTCTTTTATGGCATTACTTTCTCTTTGGTTTCTTATCGCTGGTGTTGAAAGGAAGCAACAAATATTAATATTGTTTGTATATCTGCTGCCTTTTATTTCATTTTCAGTTTTGGAATTTATGAGGGAGTCGAATGCCAAATTTAATATTGTGAAATGTGAGAGAAAGCGTTATCGATTTGAAACGTTAATGCAAATAGAAATATTAATATTGTCCATTATATTAAAATGCCATTTATCATAGTTTAGTTGAATTTGTACTCACTGTTATCCTTTAATTTAGCTTGATAGCTGGGCGAGAGTTTTAGGCGATTCTCAAAAACTTTGCGGGTGAGCACCTCGATAAGTTTGCCAGGATCATTACGCTTGTTGCACGTTTCCTTGTCCGAAAAGTGATCCAGGTACTCATCACGTTTGCAGTAACGACATACACCATTGACATATTCCTCCTCACACAGGGTCGCATTTGTGGCACGCGCCCAATCCGCATTATTCTGTGCCTTGAATAGATTCCCGATGTAAATGCGAGCAGTGGAAACTGCGGCAAATGCATTGAACGCCACAGTTGTAATTGGATTATGCTCCAGGTTGAGAATCTGTAGATTATTGAGCTTGTCGAACAGACCTCTGAAAGCAGAGCACTTTTAGAGAACACTTGAAGGTTAACAACTTTTTGATAGTCACCCCTGAATGCGATCCAAATTGTTGTGGGCCAGATGAATCTCGAGTAGTAGAGGGGAATGATGAAAGAGTTCGTCAGGTAATCTCGCAATATTGTTGCGTTCCAGGTGCAAAACCAGCAGCTGCTTTTGTGCCTTAAGAAAATCTCTGCCCAGATAGCTAATGTTGCTTCGTATGCCAATGTAGGAAAGATTCTCCGACTTCCAGAACAGTTCGGCGGGCACATTGTCGCCACAGTTGTGCAGCTCGAAGCCACGTAGCTTTGTCATGTGCCACAACTCTTGGGAGCTCAGCAGCGACATCTCCACACTGCTGTTCTTCAGCGAACAGTCGAGTGAGAGTTGCAACAACTCGGTTTGTTTGGCAAAGATTTCACTTGCCACATTTGCCATGTTCCTCACAACAATCGACAGTCGCTTCAGATGGACGAGGGGATGCAATAATGTGGCTGGCAAATCGCTGCGGCCCTTAAGCGTTAGGTCTGTGATATCTGTGACGTTCTCTAGAAAATTAGCTGGTAGCTGAGCTTTAAAGCCGATTAGCGAAAGTTTTTTAAGGCCTGGATAGTTGGTAAAACGTTGTTGCAACAACTCATCCCGCTCGTCACGCGTCTCAAAGTAGTTGGACACCTCGAGTTCGGTATAGTTGCTGATGCCCAATTTCAAAAGCATCTGGCGAATTGTCTGCTCGTTGGGTATTGCGCAATTGTCGATACTGAGTTGGCCAATACGGCCGGCTTTCAATGGCGGTAAATAGCCAAAGCCACGAACATCAAAAATGCTGCAGCTGATGCTATAAAGCTGATTTGAGCTGCTTAGTGTTACCATACCGCACTTGATGCGCTGATCCTTACACTCGCATTCATTGTTACCCTTCAGCAATGACTCACAGCCCGCCTTGGTTGTATATTCGGCTGTTGATCCGTCCGCAACGGTGACATTGTCCTGCAAACTGGTCACAATGAGATTCAACAAGAAGAACACAAGCAACATTCTCGAATGATGCACACACATTGACTGAGTCCTGTAACGAGACAAAATTACACAGCTGAACATCGATTAGACAATACATTACAAAACAGCTGTTTTCAACCCAAATCAACTCAGCTCAACACTCAGGTAAAATACTTACATGCAGTTCAATGGAAGTGCATTTAATGAGATACAGATTGAGCCAAAATTGATACCCAATTTTCGACCATGAACAATGTATCTGCATCTTGCAAGCTACCTGCCACTTTCATTTGGAGTTTACCTGTCTGCACACCTTAATGTCTGCATTAAATGGTTTGTTAAGCTGAATAAAATACGAGTACTTGACTTGAGCTATTGCTGGGACTAAGAATAAAATGGGCTTGCCTTTAAGGTAAGAAAAAATCTGGTCGATATAAATTAGTGAAATTAATAAATAGTCGAATTAATTTGAGTTTTGAATAAATCTTAATGCCTGAATATATTTTTTATACCCTGATCCCATTAAAAATGGGCAAAAACGGGTATAATGTGTTTAACCGAATGTATGTAACAGGCAGAAGGGGGCGTGGCAAACTCCAACAGCAGAGTCGATTGAGCCATGCCGTCTATCTGTCCGTCTGTATGTCCGTCTGTCTGTCCGTCTGTCTGTCCGTCTGTCTGTCCGTCTGTCTGTCCGTCTGTTTGAACGCGTCGATCTCAGAAACCATAAAAGCTAGAGTCTTTAAACTTGGTATGTAGGTTCCTGGATACCGGGCGCAGATCAAGTTTGTTTTTATTTTTGGATCGGGTCACTATATCATATAGCTGCCATAGGAACGATACATCGAAAATGAAGTTTTAGCTATGACAAATGTTTTTGTTTTATGAAATATCAAAACCAAACTAATAGAATATGCATCTGGGCTGGTATTATACATCCTGACCAAATTTGGTTAAGATCGGTCCACTATATCATATCGCTGCAATATATAAAGCTGTACATGAGATTTCTTAACCAAACTGATAGAATATGCATTATTCTTGGTTTTGTACATTCTGACCAGATTATGGCAGTTATGGCGATTTAACGTTTTCAAAGTAATACAAGTATATTTCTTTAAACAATTACTATTATACATATTTAAGTTAAGTAACGGGTATCCTATAGTCAGGATCTCAACTATAACCTTTCCCACTTGTTTTTTATTGTTTTTTTCTTAATATTTAAATAAATAGCCTGTGATTTTTTACTCACAAAATATTTAACAGCAAAAGATTTCTTGATCATTATTTATACCACGACAAATAACGCAAACTATAAATATATCTGTTGATTTAGTTTGGTTGCATTATTATTTTTTGTTGAAATATAATATTTTTTCATAAGCTTTGCATTATTTCTCATAACCTTGGTTTTCTACTTATAAAATGTATTACATAAAAGGTTTATTTATGCTAAATACTTCATATCTTTTAATATTGTACCGTGTGTATATTCATTTTTTCAACTTTATTTTGTTATATTTAAATATGTACCATTGTACAGCTAAAGTTCAATGTGCCAGTAATTTGGTTTTGATAAAAGTTCGAGTATCGCAGAAACAGTTGCCAAGAGTGGATCGACAACCGTCTGTCTGCTTGTATTTCTCATGTGTTGTTGCGGCTTGGTTGAAAAAAAGAAGAAAAAAAAGAAAAATACATATAAAACAGCAGAAGATGAAAAAAATTACATTTTATTCTGGTTTTCTTTTTCATTACAAATGCAAAAATGCAAAAATGCAAAATGGCAAGTCGGCCATTATCTTCATTCGCGTCTGTTGATCGTTGATCGATGATCGCTGGCTGACTATCCCCAGTCGAATGGAGGTCCAATGGAGATGGAGCTCAGGTCTTGTATATCGTTAAATGTGTACACTGTACATGCGTAAATGGCTTTGCCTCCTTTACGCAGTTGCATTCACAGATCTGGCCAATGCATTTGAATTTGCAGCCGCCAGCCATATGATCACATCGACATGAACCAATCAGCTAGCCAGTCTCAATTCGGGGCACTTTCCTGCCTCTACCTCTACCTCTACCTCAGTCTCTGTCTCAGTCTCAGTCCTCATCTCCACTTTCAGCCCCAGCCCCATCCCCATCATCGTCATCCTCTTGCCGTTGGCTAAAAAGGCACTGCGGTGGCAAACATTTCATTTTTCACGATTTGCTTTTGGTGCTTCGATCCGCCGTTTCGTATTCCCAAGAGCTAAATCAATAAATTACGTGACAGGCATGCAGAAAACTTGATGCTCGATGCCTTCACTGAACATGCATTCCCATTATGGAATGGGAAGTGATCTCGTCGCGTTGTTGCGTTTCCTTCGATTTGATTGAATCAATCAAAAAATGTGCATTAATATAAAGGCCTGACCGCCATAGCCATACATACTGTATATCGTTTGCAGATCTTCTCAACAACACAACATAAATTATTATTATGGCCATACATCTGTAAGAGAACTTGTGTCTGCCAGTTGAACATTAAATTTGATTGGTTTCCATTTGCTCGATGCTGGATATGCGCAATCAAATCAATAGTAGGCAGTGGATCCAAGTCCGCCATGCCAACAGGATGTTTTGACCTCAAAAATAACTAACCGATAAATAACTCTTAATTAACTTCTTAGACAAGTTTTAATCTGCCCAAAAGTCAATCGGACTTGGGCGAGTAAATAATTTAAAATTCTAATAAAAGTTTGTATTAAATAAACGATGTCTAGTTAAAACCGATATTCAATAGGCTCAAAAGTTTATGAATCCTGTCAAGAGCTAGAGTCAAGGGCAAAGCAACTGGAAGCCGTGCTTCTGTCGAGCTCCACTGTATCCACAAATCTTCATTGATTTTGATTTCTTTCACTGGCACGCTAAATCGCCTTATGCTAAAACTTTTGCCTAGACCAACTCGTAGGTAAACGGACTTGAAGCTACCTCAAATGGTAAATAATTTTGTAAGACTGCCGCACAACATGACAGGCAAATAAATGGTCATAATCCTGCCCAGACAAAGGGCTCCATTCACAATAGGGAAACGGCCTCGGTCTCCGTCTCGGTCCAAGCTAATAACTCACTCATACACTGTGTTCTCTTCGAATGTCTGGCCATCTAATGGGAAATCCAGCAATGGGGTTGGTGGTCTTCTTTTTATGCGTTTTTCATTTGATTTATTTATTATAAATTATACGCCGCATGCAAATTGGTAGCTATATTCGTACAACAATAAAGAAAAAAAAAAGAAACATTAAGTCGTTCTGCAATGGTTTTCCAAGAAACGTTTTCAGTTGCGCTAATATTGCCGTGAAGGTCTTTTCCATCGTTGCTCAAATAATAATTCGCCTCAAATTCGAATACGCACGTTTTATAACAAAAATAATGCACAACAAAAGTACAAGACGGCAGCCAAAAAATATTACACTGCCTAAAGCGTCTACGTAACCAGAGAAAAACAGAGAGAGAGAGAGAGAGAGAGGGAGAGAGGAGAGAGGAGAGAGAGTGCTCCAGCCAAACCCTTTGCCCAAGGCATGTGCGTAGCCCTCACGTCCTGCCACACCAAGTTGCCCCCTCAGTGGCAAATCAAATAGACGCATGAAATTTAATAGTACGAACAATTTTTGACGTTTGCCTTTGAAAACAAATGAAAATGGAAATGAAAATGAAAATTGCATTGGTAATGGCAACATGAACTTGGGCAACGCCCTTTCTCCGCAACTTTCGTCTCCTTAATATATGGAACTGTTAGTGTTTCTTCTATTCTATTGAGGTTATTTCTATGTTTCCGCCTGTTTATTTATTTTAATTAAAACGGACACGTGTTGCTGTTTTCTTGTTTTTATTTACCAAGCCAACTTTGCGACAAGAAACTGAATGGAACTGTGAAAGAGGTTGATCACCGCATGGGGTAGAGTAGCTGAAATTGACGTAAGTGTAATTGAGAACGGCCTCAACTCTGAATGTGTACTGAAACTTCGGTAACCAAGCAAGTAAAATATATTAGGAGAATAAAATTTTATATTTTATTTTCTAATATTTACAAAAGTATATCTTTTGAATTGAGAGACCGGTATTTTACATTTACTTAAAAGTTCCTCACATTTTCATTCATTTTTTGAGTCTATGAACTTTTTATTTACGAAATAAATTATTAATATTTTCAAAATAATACAATTTGAAATATTTTTACTTCTCATAATTTTAAGAAATGTTAAAAATTTGATTGAATTGAGACAGCATCAAAATAGAGGTCAAATAATGATTGAATTGACATTTCTCAAGAAAATCGATAAAGATTTTGCAAAGGTATGACAGTTTGAAATTTTTGAAAAAGAAGAAAGTATGGAAAAAAAATTGACAGTGAAATTTAATTTTCAATTTTTATGCAGAATCAAAATAATAGATAAAAAATGGTAAAATTGACATTCCGCACGGAAATTAATTAAGATTTCACAAAGTTATGACAATTTGAAGTTTTCGAAATGTGTCAAGTGGAATACTTTCTTCAACAATGGACAGTAATGCTAAAAATTTAATTATTACAATTTTGATGCTGAATCAATATTGAGGCCAAATAATGATAATATTAACATTTTGCAAGGAAATCGATTAAGATCTTACAAAGTTATGATAGTTTGAGGTTTGTGTAAAAGTATTTATTGGCCAGATAATTTAAATTTTCTTTCCTTTCTCAGTTTATTAATTTGCTTTAATGATTGTCACAATTTTATTAATTTCCTAAAATTTGTATTAAAGCATCTCAAGTTACCAGGATGTTTTTTAAGCAATATTTCTGATTTGGAAAGTCACTTCTTGGTTACACTCGTGTACTCTCATGACAACTGCAGTCGACTACCATGCAAAATGGGCGTGACCATTCAGGCTGCACAAGCTTCAACAGTAAATTTATAATACCGCCTTCCGACGAACGAGCAAAGGTAAAAGAAATGGAGGAGCTGACTGATCAGCATGAGCAGAACAAAAGCCAGCTTAAAAATGCCCCTGAGTGGTATTTGCAAAAAAGTGCAGTGTGCTAGGATTTGGATACTCTGATCATGATCGTGTCCAAAACGTGGCTAAGTTTCTTTCTTAACGGCCTAGTCACCGTTGGCCGACGCATCGCGTCGCCTGGAAATAAAAAGGTAGCTGATCGCCAGTAGCCGGCTAGTCATCAGAAGTCCGAAATTAGCATAGATACTTTGCTGCTGTTCGTTGTTGGATGGCTGATTGTTGTTGTTGTTGTTGTTGTTCTTGTTGTTGCTCTTGTTGTTACTGTTGATGCTGCTTCTTGCCACTTTGATGCACTTGCAGCTATTGCAAAAGTGCGTAGAAAATCATGAAAATGGCTACTGAGCCTGCGCTCGCTGAGCCAACGGCATTAATTTTATACAATTAATGGAAATTACATGAAATTATGAGTGGAACATTGAAATTCCTTGTGAACATCACCCAGGACAACCGAAGTAGAACCGAAGCAGCATCCATAGCTCAATTGCCAACTTTGTTGTAATTCAGACTCAAAGTCAAAGTCAAATTCACAGTCAAAGTTGGAGTTGGAGTCTCGTGGGGTTCAGCTTGGGTGGCACTTTTCAGCAATTTGCATTTCCACATTGCTTGCCAAATGAAAGAAAATTAAATTTTTGACTGTCTACTTAATTGAAACATTAGCCAAAAACATTTTATCTACTCCGTCCCAGTCGTGTCTCTCTCTCTCTCTCTCGCTCTTGCTGCCTCTATCTATCTATCTCTCTTATTGCCCCTGTGTTCATTTACATTCAAATTAACTCGTAATGAAAACGAGTTCACAAACTTTGACTTCGCGGGGGTTGTAGCATTTAATTAGTTGTTGTGATTGTTGTTGTTTGTGTTGTTGTTGCTGTTGTTGTTGATGATGTTTGTTGGCCATTTCTTTTGGCTTAGTCAGTTCAATTATCCATACACAACGTGGCCTTCTTTTGTTGTAAGCTTTATAGACTGTTTGTTTTCACACTATTCACATACATTAAGGACAATATAAAAATCATTAATGCGTCTTTAAGTTAATAAAATGACGTTTTGTTTTACAGAATTCACTTAACACTATATAACAGTATTAACTTTACTAAATCAACCTTCTCTGATACAATTCTGAAATGTTTCTACATTTTAACTCAAATTTCTCATTAAAATATTTTATTAGAGCTTAGCTTGCAGTTTTTACATAGTTTTTACACCCAATTTTAAAGAGTTACCAAATTCTACAGGTTCACAAAAAAGTTCTACTATGGAACAATTTTAAAAGTGATTTTATCTGATGTATTGTGTATGTAAATATCTTGATAAAAAGGTTACAATCTGACATGCAACAAAATTAAATGTAGTTAATGTTTCGCCGCTGTCTTTAATATTTCTGTAAATTCGCGTAATACTTTTTGCTTTAAGCACTCTAATTAAGGGCCATTTTGCCCATTTGGCCAATGCACATAAAGAGTTGGACCCCATTTATTTTTTTGTAAAACAATTTTTCGCATACACAGCAGAAACTGCAATCGAAGACTGCTGCATCATCGTTCCCCCCTTGTCGGGCATACTTTTTCCAGCATTCACTGCTTGCCCCCTTCCCCCCTTTTTAGCACTTCAAATTGGCAAACAAACAAACTCACGTTTAAATGAAATGTGAGCATAAACAAAAAATTTTCACACAGCGCCCGACGCCGTCACATTTGCCAAGGCAAACAAACTTGAGCCGAGACGAGACGAGACGAGAAGGATGTGAATTACTGGGGAAAACATTGCTCATACGACAGGATGCAAGTCGTACATGTGTAGATAAAGAGAGACAGGGAGAGAGAGAGAGAGAGAGCGCGAGACAAAGACAGTGTTAAGTAGGATGGGAAGGAATTCACTTGACACGTAAATATGCATAAACAAGGCATGAATATTCATGCACACACGCACATATTCACTTCGGTGGCTGCAACTTGAAAGGGACTCTGGTTGTTGTCCTTCTCGGCCATATCTCGACTTAGAGATGAAATGCAATGCGCATAGAAAAATTTGCAGCAAATGTTTGCACAGATGGAAGTGTTTAATTTTTTCTTCTTTTTTCTCGTTTTTTTTTTTTTTTTTTTTTAACCACAACAAATGTCTGAGGTGAGTGAACTGAATGTTGAGCATTATGAGTACATAATACGCGTACATAAGTGTATGTGATATTCACAGCATTTCATTGAATGCTGTTTGCATGGCATTTTCAAGTGATCTAAGCAGGTCGTTCACTTGATATTAAAATTTTCAACTGACTGAAAACATTTGCACAACAATCATAAATCCTTGTCAATCACACGCGTGACACACTCCCCAATTCCTCTGGCATCCGTCTCGTTTTACTGTCATCATCATCATCAGGCTCAGGACCAAAACGAGACTCCACATGACCAACATAAACCTAAGCATCTATTGCCTATCCGCTAGTTTTTAACTGAAGCTTCTGAAGGTCTACAGACTTCCGACTTCGACTTATGACTTGCGTAAGCGGAACTGATTACGCGTCTATCGTCAATGCCAATGAAGCTGCGTGACAAAAATTTTTGACTCTCAGTGTCATTTATTTGATGCCTCGCTTTGACAGCTGTTGTCATTGATAGCGATTTTGGCTGCCAATTTATGGTGGATGTGAAAAGTTTGTATGGCACGAGTATGCTTGATACTTGAAATACTAATTCCATTTCTACTTAGTTGCTTTCATTTCATTCAACTATGGACAACAATCAATCAAATTGTATATTTTGTGTACAACAAGTTAAAATACTACAATGGATAGTATTACCCTCGAAAATACTCTATTGCCTTTAATAAATTCGCTCTTTAATCGAAATAGTCATTTCTTATTTTTCAAATATCTTCAAAAATTACTTTGCAAATCACACGAAGCTGAGCTGCCGCCATCTAGCGCGCGTTACTTGAAACTTGTTTGAGATTGTGTGTATGTGCGTGCATGTGAGTGTGTGTACTGGGTTTCTTTCAGTCAATCATACATTTATTTTCTCTCCCTTTCTTTGAGATTTTACGGACTGCACCAAAAAACTCACACAAATGTTTTTTTATAAGCCAAAATTTGCAAAAAAAAAAGATCTTCATTTTATAAATAAGTATGTATCCTTCAATAATTTGCATATCAAATTATGCATAAATCCCAGGCAGCAACTGCTAAAACTAATCCCTAAAATCTTGACCAATTGCTGTTCGAATGAAAATGTTGCAGCAAAAAAAAAAATAAAACAAAAACAAAAAACACAGCAATAAGCGTTGCGCCTTGAGGCAACAATTTAAAATTTACGCCACTTAGAAGTCATTTAGGCGTGCAACAAAATTATAACAAGACACAAAAAGAAGGACTTGCCACAGAGTAAATACCCTTTCAGAGATTTAATTTAAAAAATAAAAGAGCTTATCACATGATTGCTGACTGCTGATTAACAGAAAATGTTCAGCTACAGCTGCCGATCATATCCGCTAGGTGGCGACAGTGTTGTTCGACAATGAGACAAATATTCTCTTTAATAATTTCTGATGAAATTCTTTGTTTAATTATAAGATCAAACATTACTAAGGTCGAACAAATTAAACACCACTTTTTAAGTGAATACAGGGTATGAAAGCTAACAAAGTACACATACAAATTTAATTTCAAAACGATGCATGTTGCTTTTGTTGTTATCCTGTCAAACCCAACGGTAGCTGGTTGCATCTTTTGTCGGCACAGCAACAGTAACCAAATTGTTAAATTTGAACTGCAAATTGTTGGCAAGGTAAAGTGGCTAAAACCGACACAAAAACCACAAGACTTTATGACGCGCTCGATCTTAACAATGTCTTATTGTCAGGCCTAAATCATGTTTAACGATCAATAAAAGTATCAACTGAATGGGGGAACTTTAAAGCTGCCGCATTCTTATTGTGATTCTGGGATTCTCTTTCTTAAGAACTTGACGTTTCTCGTTTTGTGGGGGCTTCTGTACTGTGACTACTGGTAGGTGTGAATACGACTATAGCTAATTGAATGACCCAGCGGTTGACTTCAAAGCTGTGACGGCTACTTTGTTGCCAGACTGCAGACAAAACTAAGTACATTTATTAAAAGCCCAACACATATCTCTATTATTATTTATTTATACTTTTTTTGTTTTAACGGATTTGCCGACTGTCGTGCTCATGTTTTTTCCATTAACAATATGCATTTAGAACAGGACAAACATTAGACTAGACACCAGACATAACTAACAATAATATTGTAAACATTTCTATATCTATCATTGCATTATCTATCAGTATGTGGCGCGCTATTTATCTAGTACTTCAAATTGACAGCTGTACTTGGGCTCATTCAATGAGTTTAATGAATTTATGCCTGGCACGTGGAAAACAAATTGCACTTTTCACATGCCTGTACACAAATGTAAGTTTGACTTTGAACAAGTAAGAGAAATTCATTAATTGTTACAATTACCTTTTATAAAGGAAGCTTTTCTATTGCACCTGTTACTGCTGAGCTTATTATTCGATCCATCTAATTATGACCGTGCAAAAACGATGTGAACAACTACGAGTTACCCTTTACACTACCACAAGCTGACTCTGTGTAACTCAGTTTTTCCTTTCCTGTTGAAAGTAGTGATTAATTATTTTTATATAATTTTAGATGCCATTTGTTACTTTCGATATTGGACAGTATTATTTTTCGTCAATTACCCTCAAATATTTGCCATTATTATAATATTTATTGATTTCATATATTTCTACTGGGTATTTTCTAGTCGTTTACTTACGATCTTAAATTATAAATGAACACAGCGTGCACAAAGAGTAAAATTTTAAAAGATAAGCAAACAAATCAAAGTCATCCTAAGCCAAATGAAACTGAAACCCATGAAAATAAAATGAGATTTCAAAAAAAAATACAAACATTCTTTGCATTTTTGGGGTAATTTCTGTAGCAAATTTGATGCAGGAGATTCTTTTGGGTGGGCTTATTAGGGTAGCACGTGCCAGGGAGAGTTTTCATGAATTTGTAACAAAAATACCGCGAAATCTTGTTAGAAAATTAATCGACTTATCTGGTATTTGTTTCTTTTTTAATTTTTTTCCCTACAACGGGGTTGTGTGTGGTAAATGCATTCAGAAAGTAGCAACAACAACTGCACTTATAAATCGTAATAAAAAAAAAAGTAAAACATAAAAAACTGGCGCTTACAGCGAAATGGCATTTAGCCATTTAACCCACTGTGCACAGTGGGCGGAGCGAAGCGGATGAGGATGGGAAACAGCGACTAATGCACAAAAGAAATTATAATAAGCACAGCGTTTTTCATGTACAACTCGAGCGAACAGAACGAAGAAAATAAAAGACGCCGCAAAGTAGGCAATGCAAATCGTCTGGCGGCCCATTGGCTTTTCATGTTTTGCTCATTCCCAGCTTTTATCGGACTAATAAAAAGGATTTTCGACGAAGGCGTCTCGTATTTCCCTTTATTATTACACAGCAGTCAGCGGGTGGTCGATACGGGACGAGGCGGGAGGTGGCAGGAAGGGGCATTATTTATTTACTAGACTTGTCATATTCCAACTACCCGCAATCTCGTTTGACTTATTCTGTTTGTTTTTTCTTTTCACTTTTTTCCTATTGTATATTGTACATTGTATGATGGTTACCTTCTATAAATGGATTATGCCAATTAGAGAGTGTGTCGGTGAGGGTGGGATTGACATATTATTCAGTGTAAGTTCATCAAGATACCTTACAGATGAGTTAAATGGTACATTTAAACATTTTAGAAGATCTTAATTGGGATACAGTGATCGCACTAAAGTTAACTCTAATAATATCTGAGATCATGACTTCATGATAATATATACTTTATATTTTTATTTCCATCGAGATCATTAATAAAGTTGTGACACATGAAGTTTAGTTTTTACTATTTTACTTTTAAATTTTGTCCGGTTACCTTACTATTCGAAGACTAATTAAACAAGAACTATCATCATTAGGCAATGCCACAATAAATGAGTCCGAATGATTCGGCAGAGTAGCTAAAACGAATTTCAAAATACAATCAATAATTTGTTAGATTGCCATTGGATAAAATAACAAATTTTGTATCTTTACAAATATGAACCGTGAAATTGAACAAATAATGTGGCAAGAAAGTAGGCGCCTTAACTTGCGTCTCGAGACAACCTGAAGATAATTAATGATCGGATATATCAATCGCCTTTCAAGTCAGCACAGTGAATGTTGTTGGTTAACATTATCTTTTTTTTTCCTATCTACGCTTTCCCCTTCTTCATACGAGTTTGAAATGATTTTCTAGTTTCACATTTTCCGTTATAGTTTCACAAATATTTGAAATTCGAACTGTTAAAATTCTTTGAAGCTCACAAAATACCGAGCTGAAAACAAAAATTCATTTGGTTTTCTGCTCACAGGTTGGGGTTGTGTCACATGCATAGCTATCAAAGACATTAAAACATTTTGCGGTCTGTTCTATAGTAGATGCCAGGGACGGGACACCTTTGACGGTCCCGGGACATTGGCAGGACACACACACACACACACACACACACACACACATACACACTCTAAGATTTAGGCCAGAATCAGCTATAAGTCCTCTTTGTTCGACATTTATGAAATTTGTGCGGAATTTCAGATGAGCACTAAAAATGTGAGATGCGAGATGCGAGAAAAGACGAGGTGAACAAACTGACTTGACTGACTGTCAGCTTCCCCAGCAGCATTAAATTATTTCTGTATATGTGGTGTACCATACAGTATGTGTGTCTCGGTTTTTTTTTTTGTTTGAGCAGCTTTTAAGTTTTAATTTATATGTAAATTATCCGAGTTCTGTTTTTATTTTTCTTTTGGTCTAAAGCGTAGACAGCTTGCTACATTGTCTGCGATTTACTTTTTTGCATGTAGCTCGTAAACTAGGCATGAAGCAAGAAATGAAAACTATTAGCACAAAACTGCAAATAATGACACTTTGAGTGAAATTTGATGACAGTTGCAGTCAGCTTCGGCTTTTATACTCGTGTCCCAGCTTGAGGGATTTTATTTGCTAACAACTAAAAAGAAATCCACCCTGCAGATTCAATACATATTTAAATGTATAGAGTATCTTTTAGTTGTGCCATGTTGGTATATCATATTGTTTATTACCTTTCATATAACGAATGCCATAAGATCACAAAAGAAACCATAACAAATCAAGCATAACAATTAATATTTTACACGCGAGTTCAACTTGGTCCATTTAACTTTGCAGATTACATTAACCTCGCATACAAAAAAAAGCAAACATTTTTTATCAAATATAAGTGTGTATGTAAATAGCACAATATAGAAAGAGTAAACAAGAAAATTACTCGACTAGATGTTACTTTTTATTCAAAATTAATATCTCACACGTATTTATTCTGTGTGTTAAAAACTTCTATAAATTTAGAGCTTTGTTCCACATTTTATAGGTGATTCGATAATTCAGCTTGAAAGCCCTGACCGATCAAATTGATGATCTACTCTAGCATTCGACTGGCATCAGTTTTCTCACAGTTTTGATCCAAAATACCTCGAGGCTAAGCAAGAGAAAAAATTAACTCGCCTTTTATTTAAGCATTAATTAAATGTTCAGTCTGGGATCACACACAAGCTGGCTATGAAATTAAAATAAGTAAATAGCTGAAATAGTTCGCATAAAATTTGTACAGTCTGTGTGCTCGACTACGCTATACCCTGTAAATACCCAGCAATTAACTCGATATTTACTTAAATAATTTTAATAGGTTTTAACATTAAAATGTTAAGTAGTGTTTATATTATTTTTATCAATTACCAGTACACTCAGAAAAATATGCCATCCTAAAATTAGGTACGACCGTACTTATACCGTTTCGTTCTTAAAATTTTAAGATTGCTCTGTACTAAAAATCTTGAATTAAGCATAAATCGATCTTCAATTTAAAATTCTGACTTCACGTTCCTATGGCAGCTATCCGAAATAGTACTCCGATTTTAACCAAACTTAGTCAGAGCATATAAGACCATGACAAAATTATAATCCGTGAGTCTCGTAAAGCTACCTCCAAATACAACTGAGTTATTTGTACTAAACGAATTTAAGATTTTTTTGTACTTAAAATAGTTTTTTTCAAGATTGAAAGGAAATTAAAAATAAGATCGTTTCGTATTTAGAACAAGTAATTTTTGGGATATTTATTTTTTATTGTCGCACTTAAGAATTCTCAACTGGTTCTAACGACGCAAATATGATACACCTTCAAGTTGTTCATATAATCGAAGCACTAAGTTAAATACAAGCTCCGATATTTTTGTGAACCATTATTAATCGTAATTTGTGCTATTAATTTCAAAAATGTATAAAAATAGCCAAAAATGCTAAAGATAAATGAAAAAAATGCTAGTTTTGCAATAAAGTTGCTGAAATTGCTAAAGAAAAATTAAAAATTGCTAAATAGTTGCAAATTTTTTTAAAAGTTGCTAGATCTAGCAACTAAATTGCTAAACTGGCAGCACTGACTAGTGTGTGTTTTAGGATTAAATTTAATTAATTATGACAATGTTTTGTACAAGAAACACGAACATTTTGGGTTAAGTTCAAGATTTTTAGTAGTATGTCTTAAATTTTTTCAGACTTGAATTAAGCCCAAAACGTACTTAAAGTATCCCCGAAAAATCTCATTTTAAGATTTCCGTACTTGCGAAATCCGAACTTGAAATAAGATTTATGTTCTCAACTTTAGAAATTCCGAACTTAGACAGCTTTTGAGATCGTTTGTACTTGAAAATGGCCTGTTTAAGTACGGAAATCTTGATTTTTTCTGAGTGTACTTGTGTAAGCGTAAAATGTACGACAAAAAAAAGTTATTTATGAATAGTGCAAACGGCAGTTGGCAATCATAATCATAACTATAATCGTCATCGTAGCCGTAATCGACAATCGTCATAATTTATGAGCAGTGCATATTGACTGTACCCCTAACGAAAAGCGTCAACAAAATTGATAAAAAACCACAAAAATGACAGCCGACAATCAGCAATCCACAGTCAACAATCAACAGGCAGCAGACGTCATGAAAAAAGGTAAAAGGAAGGCAATTGAATTGAAGCCAGTGGCAATTGGGAATCGAAAATTATCAAGTGCAGGTCACCGGGAGCTGACAACTGAAACAACTGAAAGCTATGCCCAACAGCTGCCAACATTCACACGTCATTTAATTTCGATTAGTCCTCAGACAAACAGACAGACAGACAAACAGGGAAAACGCGGCAACAGGCAAACAAACAAATGAAGCGAACAAATGTCGCATGGAATTGAAAAACACCTGATCTGAACCTCAATATAATTGTCACTTTGGAAATGTACAAAATGCCTAATTGGCACTTTAAGGTGTGTGCAGAATGTGAGCAAGGTAAAGCAAGAAGAGAAACAGAAACAGGACAGACCTTCTTCATTTGACTTGAATTTCAATTTTAATTTCATTGGTTTGCAGTTCATACTCATATGACTATCGACATTTATTTCCACAACTTTATTCAATTAATTTCTTGATTGATTATAGCTACGTATCAGAGAAAGCCTCAATTTGATAAATGAATTGGAATGAGTTTCAAACTGCTGCCGAACAGCGGCTAATGATGTCCAAACGATTTTCCGATTGCATCCGATTCTCTAATTGACCGACTGATTAAGTTTTAGTTATCATTTCGATTCTGGTATATAATTATGTATAAGTGTGAAAATATATTAAGCGAGGCATTTTATTCGATAGTTCAGTAAATGGTACATAATTATCGAAAATCTTAATATTTTTTAAATGTATATTTTTAAAAAATTGGTTAAGTCAGCGAATAATACCGAAACTGTTTAGCGAAATTAACCGTTTCATTTTGAGTAGCGGAACAAAAATGAATTATCTTTTAAGAACCGAGTACCGAAACGATTATACCGAATTTATTTTAAAAAGTAACTTAATATTTAATTAAGGATTGTCTCGAAAAAATACGCACATATAGTTTGTACATACAAACATATTCAAATTTTTATACCCGTTACGTAAAAAATAAGTAACAGGGAGAAGGAGGCATCTCCGACCCTATAAAATATATATATACATGACTGTCCGTCCGACTGTTTGTCTGTCCGTCCGTATGAACAAAAGGATCTCAGAGACTATAAGAGATAGAGGTACCAAACTTTCACTAAAAGACTTCTTCTATATACCCCAAGCAGATCAAATTTGTTTCAAATCCGCCCCTGAAAATCGCGAAAATCCACCACACCCACAGTTTTTAAGATAATACGTTTTTGTGAGATTTAACGTTAAATATTACTACTATCTATTATCCCACTGGAGCAAATCAAGATCGGACAAGTAAAACGGCAGTTATGGCAAATTAAAATTTTGATAGCAAAACAAGTATATTCTTTAAAGTACTTTAATATATATTAAAGTAAGTAACGGGTATCCTATGGTCGGGATCTCGACTAAAGCCTTTCCGACTAGTTTTGTTTTATAAAACTTAATATTTTTTAATTTAATTGTTTTACCGATACTGATACCGGTACCGGTTTGACAATAAATAAATATCGTGCAGATATTTCAATACCCTTGTTCTCTTATTTGAAATATCGAGCTTGGGCTTGGAAATTTATTTTGCTAACTGTTTAACTGAGCCGCAACTCCAACTGTCAAAATATTTTACAGATATTGGCCATTTATAAAAATTAAAAAACTAAAATGATATTATATAAAACAAGCAACTAAGAACTGTTTGAAAAACTGTATGACATGTGCACGATAATAACAAGAGGAATAACAGCATTACAACTGAGGGCAACACTTTCTCATTTAGCGGTTGCTTTGTGTACCATTATTAGGTCAGTTGAGAAACAGGAGGTGGACGCACCCGAGGCGTCACAACGACAGCAACGATGATAAAGATGATGATGATGATGATGATGATGATGATGATGTTGAAAGCAGGATGGTCGAGGATGGTTGGCATGCCTATTGTGTATGCGTTGCGTTGCGTTGAGTTGAGTCCTGAATGGGGTTCAGGTACAGGTTGGACTTACACGAAAATAGCTGGCATTCCTTTTGAAGTTTACGCACAAATATTCCCTATCCACGTGCCCCTTTTGGCCCATTAGCGTGTCCAGGCAGCCAGCAGGATAATAATTAACGCAATAATCATCGATGAATGAATATGAGTGTGCAGCCAACAGACGAGAGACAAGAGACAACGGACAAGAGACAAGAGACAGGGAGACAAGAGACAAGAAGGCTAAAGGAGGATTGGGAAATGACCTGCTTGGCATGATGTACGCGTTTAACCCATTGGAGTGAAGTAAAGACCCTCCAGGTGAACAGCTGCCTCCGATCTCCCCCTCTGATATTTGTGGTGCGTGTGTTCATTTGGCAATTTGCGTAGGTGATGCCATGGAATTTGATTTTCACACGTGTTACAGCTCCTTCCATCGTGAACCGTTAACTGTTAGCCGTGAACCATGCAACGTGTTTGTTGTCGTTCATGTTAATGTAAATAATAAAATAAATGCTCTATACAATTACCTTCCACTCGCTGATTCCGCACACACGCCGCATAAAAATAGAAAGCCAAAGCCAAGCCAAAGCCAAGCCAAAGCTATCGTCATCGTCATAGACCTCCAACTGATCAAATTCATAATTCTCGTACTCACACAACTCGGACTTTACACTGCAACCAAAAAAAAAAGCTTCTTCTCGACGCTAAATTTGCTGGAAAAATATATACATTAAATTGTGTATTCTGTTTTCTACTGTTATTGCTCAGGTAATAACACATTTTAAAACTGTTCATTTTTAGAATATTCGACAACTTGCATTATTGTCTTTTAATAAATAAAAATATATGCCCATTTGTAAAGCACAATTGATACAAACAGGGCTGGAAAACCTGATTAAAAATTTTAATCAGCACCTGTTAACTAATAAATAAATAAATTTTTCAATTCTGGAATTTTTCAAGCGAAAAATAATTATTTTATAACTTTTGTTGAGTATGCTGAAGTATAATATAGTGCCAGTAATAATTTACTGTAAACTTGAATTTCCAAGCATTTTAAATGTCAACTGGAAAATTTCAACTAAAAATACAATTGGTAAAAACAAAGTATTTGTGACAGAATTGAAGCATTTTCAAAGTAATTTACTGTAGACTTAAATACTCAACTAAATTTATAAAATAATTATTTTTCGCTGGTAAGTAAAAATATTTAGTCGAAAAAAATATGTATTCAGTATTCCCAGCCCTGGGTACAAATTAAGATGTAACAATTTTTTAATTGATTACAAAAATGTTATTTGATATTTAATTTTGATCTATTTTTGAAATGTAAGATTTTTTCTTAAAGTTGTCTTTTTAAGACCAAATATTTATTAGAGAACATTCTTGATTTTAGAAATCGTTGTTGTTTTCTATCAGTGTAGCCACTTCTACTTTATCTCAAACAACTATCGACTAGCAGCTAAGAGCTGCAATTACGGCAATCCAAACGTATTGAATAATTTCTTATAAATTGGATTGCAGTTCAAAGCTCACGAGCGAGTTGTAATCATAATAATCGTAAATATATGAAACGATGACAACCCTAAACTCTCAAGATGTTCATTGCTGACAACTAAAACTGCGCTGTAAATCAAAACAAAAATGTTACCTCTGTTAGCTGCAACATTTGTTGAGGTGCAGTCTTGATGCCTCCACATGATATCAAAATGAAAATTCCCTGACACTGGGAAATTCCCTAACACTGGAGACAGTAAGAGATTTGATGATGGCAAGATAAAGAATGGGAAGAAACTCTTTCAAAGATGATTGTGTATCAAATTGGCTAATTGTGTTGACAAGCTCCAGTTAATGCATTTATTTATGCATTTACTATTTACTTATATAAATTTATACAAATGGAAAACTGACAGAAAACAGAAACAAAACGCGAGAGAAGAATTCCAATGCAAAACGCAGAAAAGGCATTAAAAGACACGCAAATTGCACTGCACTCAAAAAGGTGTCTCAAAGGGGGGAAGAGGTATGAGAAGAGAGGGGTGCTATTTTGGTCCCACTTTAATGGCAGATAGGCATCGAAAGTCGCTCGGCCATTTTGTTGAACGAAAAGTTTGCGTGTGTAATGTAATTTATCAAGGCATTTGATTTAGTTGTAAGAAATTCAACTTAATTTCTGGACTCCCTGAAGTCAAAATGCAAAATTGGTAGCTTACATTGTTGGCCATCACTGGTTGTGTGGTTAAGTGGACGTCTGGCATGTGAGTGTGCAACTAAATGTGGCCAAATACAGTCATCTTTATTTTATCAAAGGGTTGACTTGTAAATGTTGCAGGTGTCATCTTCTATCTGAATATTTAAGTCTGCTGTATGTTCGAAAAATTATGGCCAATTGGCATTAACTAAAAGTTGTAATTCTGAGAAAATTATTTAATTATATGTTGGATTATGTTCATATCTTATCTTGTCACAAAATGTATGGTCAAATGGTCGAGTAATTTTTTTTTAGTAAATACATATAAAAAAATATTGGTAAATCCAATGAATCTTATTAATTCTTATATTTTTTAGCTCGTTCAAAGAAGCATATTATAATATAAATAAAAAAAGGAATACAAAAAAAACAAACATTTATTTTATTTGCTTTTTTGTCAAAAAAATTACTACAGTATGTATATAAAATGTAATTGTCATAAGTAATAGAAATTATTCTTTAATTTCTACAATTAAAATTACTTGATAAAAAGATAATTACGGGGAAATTGGCCTTGAGCGCATTTCATTAAAGCGTCTGTTGTAAAATCATATGCAACTTGTAAATACAGAAATCGCCAACAATTTGTTTTTTGTTTTTTTTTTTAATTTTATGCAAGTTGTGACAACAATAACAATTATAACTATAAGAAAACTGACCTCGACGAGAAATGGGTATTACAAGTATGTAAATACAAACAGTTAGTCAAGAAAGTGCTTTGACACAATAAAAACTTTAAAAAATGTTTATTTAAAAAAAATGTGTTTTTTATGTATATATTTTTTTAATTCCTATATTATTATTATTAACTATAAAAAAAGGAATAAGGATTTTTAATAAACTTTATTAAGTAAGATCTTATCATTAAAATTAAAAAATGTGACTTTTGATTTTTTGAAAACACTTTTTTTACTAACTGTTTGCACATACAAATGTACATGACATATGTATGTATGTGTGTAGAAATAGAAGACATTGCGAGAAGCGAACGAACAGTTGTTGAATAAATATAAATACCTTCGGACCGTGCAGACGTGTTTCTTTAAAGCGCTCCGAATTAATCAAAATTAAATAGTACTCAAGTGCAGTAAAAATATAAAATTAGGCCAAGAGCCCCATAGTGCGATGCGCACGACCATCCATTTAGTTTTGAAAGTGTAATTAACAAATATATAAACTATTAGCAAATCAAAAAATAATTGACAAGTGTTAACTTCAATGAGTCACTACGATACCCGTGCCCAACGTCAGCGCGAGCAAGACGAGCGGCGACTCTCTTTGGCGAAAAATAACGCTTACTTTAGCTTTGTCGCAGAAGCAAAACCACCAACGCAACACACAACAGCCGAAAAATCAAAGCAGAACCTCTTAGCCGTAGAAGATGTGAGACGCGTTCTTGCTCTCCGATTTTACCAACTACAACTCCAAAAACCTGGAGCGAAGAGTGTCCTCTCCATTACCGACCCCCTCACCGCGGAATCCCCTATCACCACCAAACTTGCCCGTACAAGTCGCTGCTGCTAACGCTACGGCAACAACAACGTTAACTGTGTCAACAGTCGTCGTACCATCTTTTGCTGACCAAGCGCAAGCTCTTTCAACTACTGCTTCGATTGCAAGCGCAGCGTCAAGCAGCGGGTCCGGCTAGGCAGACCGGAATGATCGCTACTTCAAATAAAGCGAAAACTTAGCCCACAAAAAACACGGGAAAATAAATCAAAAATTAACCGCGGTAACTCAAACCAAACTGCTGGGGACCAAGTAACACCAACAATAGGTTTGCACCCTGGCTGATACTTCAACGACCAGCCTACCGAAGCTGAAAATGGACCAAAAAAACTAAAGCCCCCACCTATATTCATTCGGGAAAAGATATCCAACGCATTAGTGAACAAGATCGTTGACCTAGTTGGAAACAACAATTTTCATGTCGTTCCTTTAATTAAAGGGAACATTCACGAAATCAAGCTTCAATCAAAAGACGAGGAGCATTTCCGTAAAATCTCCAAGTATCTAAATGAAGCTAAGAAAAACTTCTACACTTATCAACTAAAAAGCAGCAAGGGCCTGCAGGTTGTAATTAAAGGTATTGAACCGGATGTAACCCCTTCCGAGGTCGCAAGTGCGTTAAAAGAGAAGGGCTTTCTCGCTAAGAGAGTTACAAATATCTTAAACAAAAACAAAATTCCGCAACCTCTCTTCAAAGTTGAGCTGGAGCCAGATAGTAAAGCTCCAAAGAAAAATGAAGTGCACCCGATCTACAAACTACAGCTCCTGTTGCATCGCCGGATCACTGTTGAGGAACCACACAAACGGAATGGTCCAGTTCAATGCTCAAACTGCCAGGAATATGGGCATACCAGGACGTACTGCACGCTACGTTCGGTATGTGTAGCTTGTGGAGACTCCCATGGTCCTGATTCCTGCCAAGTCAACAAGAATGACCCTAGTACAAAAAAGTGCGGAAACTGCGGTGGAAATCACACAGCTAATTACAGAGGCTGTCCAGTGTACAAGGAACTAAAAAGCCGCATCCGACGTGTACCAACAGCACGCCATCCGCACCTGCTAGGTGCAACTATAGCTTCCCAAACTACACCCGACGTCTTCTTCGCCAAAGCAGCCAGGTCCTCATTTGGTCCCGCGAACACTGTCAACGGCATATCTTTCGCCAATGTTTTAAAATCTGGCCTTCAAAAATCAGCTCCCTCAGCAGCGCCCCCAAGGGTAATACAAGAAGATTCGAGTATGGATAACGCGCAGCAGCCCATGCAGCAGTCACAAAGCCCTATTGAAACGATGATCTTCACCCTACAACAAAGTATATGGAGTTCATGTCGTTTATGAATCAACTATGCAAAATCTTATGCAAAATCAAAACACCTTGATACAGATGCTTGCATCTCAACAATCCAAATAATCAATGGCGCCCCTACGAATATCTCTGTGGAACGCCAATGGTGTTTCACGGCATAAACTTGAACTTACCCAATTCCTACACGACAATCACATTGATGTAATGCTGCTTTCTGAGACGCACCTTACTAACAAATACAACTTTCAAATACGTGGATACGTATTCTACGGCACAGATCATCCGGATGGAAAAGCACATGGTGGTACCGGTATTTTAATAAGAAACCGCATCAAACACGAATTCCACAAAAGGTTTGCGGCAAACTATCTACAAGCCACATCTATAATTGTACAATCGGACATCCGCAATCTTACTATAGCCGCTGTATATTGTCCCCCCCGCTTTACAATCTCTGAAGATCAATTCATGCAATTCTACAATTCACTGGGACAGCGATTTATAGCAGCAGGAGACTATAATGCGAAACACCCGCACTGGGGTTCTCGCCTTGTGACCGCAAAAGGAAGGCAGCTATACAACGCAATCATCAAGCCAAGCAACAAACTCAACTATGTTTCTCCGGGTAGTCCTACATACTGGCCAGCAGACCCCAACAAACAACCAGACTTAATAGATTTTGCTGTGACAAAAAACATCCCACGCAATCTGATAAGCGCCGTAGCACTTCCGGATCTTTCATCCGACCACTCCCCCGTGTTATTAAATCTACTCCAATCCCCGGAATATGTGGAATATTCTAATAGACTCACAACACACAGAACCAACTGGCTCAAGTACAAGAAATACGTTAGCTCTCACCTCGATCTTGCTCCGCAGTTCAACATCGAAGCGGACATCGAATGCTCTGCTGACTTATTAGAATCAGTACTTGTTGCAGCAGCTAAGATCTCTACTCCACAACGCGCGCATGTGCAGACGAATAAACGTAAAACTAATCTTCAAATAGAACAACTTGTTCTGGAAAAGCGACGATTGCGACGTGAATGGCAGTCTCACCGGTCGCCATCTACAAAACAACGCTTTAAAGATGCTTCACGCAGGCTCAGCAAAGCTCTTAAGCATGAAGAAGCAGATGCCCAACGCCGCTACATAGAGCAATTATCACCAACCAGTACCAAGCATCCTTTGTGGAGGGCTCACCCTACACTCAGTGCGCCGATCGAAACGGTAACGCCTATAAGAAACTCGTCAGGCTGTTGGGCCCGTAGCGACAAAGACAGAGCTAACACATTTGCTGCTCACCTACGTCATGTATTCCAACCAAACCCCGCAACAAATTCGTTTTTACTATCATCCTGTGTATCTGATAGTCCTGGCGAGCCTGAACCACCTGAATTTCGTCCAAATGAAATTGTAAAAGTCATAAAAGAACAGATGAAACCAAAGAAAGCTCCAGGCTGCGATCTAATAACTCAAGAAATGATCATTGAACTTCCAAACTGTGCTATTTCCCTCATCTGTAAACTTTTCAACGCGATTACAACCATCGGCTACTTCCCAAAAAAATGGAAGAAATCGGTCATTATAATGATTCCCAAACCAGGAAAAGACCATACAATACCATCATCGTACAGACCAATTAGCCTACTACCGTGCTTGTCTAAGCTTTTTGAAAAATGCCTCTTGACGCGCATAATTCCTCATCTGAGAAGACACAACACAATCCCAACACATCAATTTGGCTTCCGAGAAAAGCATGGAACTATCGAGCAAGTTAACCGAATAACATCAGAAATACGTACAGCATACGAACATCGGGAATACTGCAGCGCAATATTCCTCGACGTCTCCCAGGCCTTCGATCGAGTGTGGCTTGAAGGTCTCATGCATAAAATCAAATCGACGCTCCCAGTGTACACTCATAAGCTTCTCGAGTCGTACCTCTACAATAGAGTCTTCGCAGTGAGATGCAACACCACTACATCTGATGATCATATTATAGAAGCTGGAGTTCCCCAGGGAAGTGTATTGGGACCAACACTATACATAATTTACACAGCGGACATCCCCATAAACGAGCGGCTAACAACATCTACGTTTGCCGACGACACCGCAATTCTTAGTCGTTCCAGATGCCCCATTGAAGCAACAGCACGTCTATCTGAACATTTGGCGGTAGTAGAGAAATGGCTAGCCGACTGGCGTATTAAAATAAATAACCAAAAGTGTAAACATATCACGTTTACTCTCAACATGCAAACATGTCCTCCGTTAGCACTGTCTAATACGCAACTCCCACAAGCCAAAGAAGTAACGTACCTTGGCGTTCATCTTGATAGGCGGCTTACCTGGCGTCGCCACCTTGAAGCAAAAAAAACGCAGATTAAGCTAAAAGCTAATAACCTCTATTGGCTTTTGAATCCCCGATCTCCTCTCAGCTTAGACTACAAGGTCCTACTCTACAATTCCACCATAAAACCAGTGTGGACCTACGGCTCGCAGCTGTGGGGAAACGCGTGCAGTAGCAATATTGATGTCATCCAGCGAGCACAATCAAAAATCCTGAGGACTATCACTGGGGCACCATGGTATGTTCGAAACGAGAACATTCATAGAGATTTGAACGTTATATATGTCAAAGATGAGATAGCAAGACAAAAAGCGAGCTACAACATTAAACTATCTTCACACCCAAATCCTCTTGCTCAAGGGTTAACTCGGGTTTGCAGTCGGACCCGCCTTAAACGAAACGACCGTCCAGCCCAGCAATAAACCCTTGGGGCACCGTAGATCATATTAAGTCAACATGACTGTTAGTTAAGCTTAAAATATAAGATTTGATAAACTTATTGTAAGTCTCCCTTGGAGAAGATTCAATAAATAAAGGCAACGTAATAAAAAAAAAAAAAAAAGTTGTTGATTGGCCGATCGATGGGCGGGGCAAAGCCACGCGATTAAAAATAAAAACAATGAAATAAATAATAACTACACATGAATGTATTAATGAGTGTTTAATTCTGCCAATTTTGATATCTTATTTGTCTGCATTTAATACAGCGGCGTAATAATAAAAAAAAGCAGCAGCTGCAGCCGCCGCCGCAGTCTGAACTGAACAACAACAGTTGCGTCGACTTCTTGGCAACCAATGCACGAACCGAGCGGCAACTGCTGTTACCAAAAAAACCCAGCACCACACAAACCCTTTCCCCTTTTTCCCCTTTTCAGCGCGCCAGCAAAAAAAATAACAATAGGATAATACACACCATGACCACCAAAATATATATTTTATGGAGAGGGCGGGGGCGAAGCAAGCGACGAAAGACACACACCCACCGACAAAAAGGAACCGAGACCACGCGCCGTCACCCCCCTAAGGGGGAGAGAAAAGAAAAAAAAAAAAAAAAAAACAACACCAAATACATAAAAAACAAAAGAAAACAGGGGGACCCCCCCGCCCAATTACTCCCCCCCCGGAGGACCGCGCAGCGACAAATTTTTTTTTAATAAAACAAAGCCCCTGCCGCCCCCGAGGGGGAAAAAAAGATAGAAAATTTTTTTTTTACGCCAAAATAAAAAAAAAAAAGGTAATTTTTTTTTTGAAAACAAAAATATAAAAAAAAAAAGATAAAAAAAAAAAAAAAAAAATATGAAATAAAATAAAAAAAAAAAAAAAAACAAAAAAAAAAACTTGCCAAAAAAAACCGAAAGGGGCGAGAAGAAAGGGGCGCCCCCAGAACCGGAAAAAAAAAATACCCGAGTGCGATAAAAGAGAGGAGCCCCCAAACGGGATTTTTCCCCCCGCTTCAAAAACCCTTACTTTTTACCGACCTATTCCAAATTTTTGTCATCTCTTTATATGTAGATATTTATATTTGTGTGTGCATACATACATATACAGTACATTTCGAGAATGCATTAGTATTCGTCTCTTGTTTCGCTCTCTGAGCGTGCGTATGTGTATGTGCACCTCGCTCTCTCTCTCTCTCTCCCCCCTCTGCTTTCAGTGTGAGTGTTCCATTTACCATTTCTATTTCATTGCGGAATTTCATTTCCATGCTTCTGGCATAACTCCGCCCATAAATGCGCTACACTGTGTTCCACTTCCATTCTGTTTCTTATGTACAACCCGATTGTGCTGTGTGTTTGCATTTTGCTTTGCTGTCTTTGCATTTGGCATTTCAATGTCTTTGCCTGGCTTTTAAGAGTACAATATTCATTATTTACTTAAGAGCTTTTGTTTTTGCTTTTGTCTTTACAATTTGACTATAGTGAGAGAGAGAGAGTATGTGTGTGTGTGTGTGTGTGTGTGTATGTGGGTATATATATTTATGTTTGTCCTGTTGTGCATTTGTTGATGTGTCTCGTTTTACAATTTAAAGGCATTTCCCTTTGAGCGCGACCTCCCCTAAAATATTGTACTAACATATTAAATAAATATTTTACTTGCAAGGTAAAAACAATATTTTGGTTTTAGTCTCTGCTTAATTTGACCGTTATCCTATCTCTCTGTCTAATTTAAAATTTATGCTTTCTACATTTTGCTTTGGCCAATTTCATTTTGTAGGTGCAGTAGTTTTTTATGAAAACTTTATGATAATGCTTAAATATTCTCGTAATATTCTTGGGATTGTTCCTTAGAATGCATTAAAGGCTCCCAACAAACTTGCTTTTTACCGAACACATTTCTCTCAAATTTCTCATTTCTTTATATCCACTTATTTTATTGCCGTTTTCTGCTTGGCTACAAAAGTCTCAACATTTCATTTGCAATTTTCTTTTCATGTTTGCATTTTATGACTTTTTCCTTAGCACTTTTCGGCTACCACGCCCACGCCCACTTCCATTTTATTTTTTCACAAAGCTTCTTGGCAATTGGCAACATCTGCGTAATGCAATTTTCTTGGCATGCCAGTGAAAATTTCCTCTTGCTGGCGGTTCTCTCCTGTTTTATGTTCCTTTCTTTAGTTTCCTTATATTTTTTGGTTTCTTTGTAATTTTCCTGTTTGCCGGCTGCCATTTTAATTCCTTGATGCTACTGCATTCGCCGGCTCGGTAAGGATTTATCTTAGTTGCTACAGAGTCTAGACCAAAGGCCAAATAATCTGCAAACAGTTGGCCACGCCCCCAATTACAATAGCCAAATACACTTTTTTATGTACACACATACTTTAGATATATAAGAGATTTGTTATAATTTTATCTACAAATTGTAAATAAAATTAAATGTTACATTCTATAATCCAACATACAGCATATAATTTCAATCATAATAATTTTTCATTTAAATGAAAATAAAAACAGTCTGTTCTTTTTTTATGCACTTTAAATCAGTTTCATTTTTTAAATTATTTTTATACATGTTGGATCAAATATAATATTTGTAAGCTGTTTTTCGTATCACGTTTTAATTAAAGTAAAGATAAATTTAACTGTTCATTTTTTAAATCTAATTTTTAGTTATATTTTGAATGCCTCATTTATTTTCTACCGACTGCTCTTAGTTGTGGTATACATAAAAAAATAAATAAATATTGTATAAAAATAAATAAATCAATATATAAATAAATACATAAATATATAAATAAATAAATAAATAAATAAATAAACAAATAAATAAATAAATAAATAAATAAATAAATAAATAAATAAATAAATTAAATAAATAAATAAGTAAATAAATAATCAAATAAATAAGCAAATGAATAAACAAATAAATGAAAAAAAACAACATATTTTCTTGCAATCGAATTTGATTGCAATATTTTTCAGCTCTGATATAAAAACACATCAGAAAGTATTAAAGTTTTTCACATATTAAATTTAAGTATACTTCTTGGTCCTGCTTCCCATACCAGTTATATCCTTGTACACCAAAGAATAAACGTAATTTAGATATGAAAATATCCAAATCCCATGCATAGTTTTATTAGATCTGTGCCTGAATGATCAGCCATAAAATGTGGGAGAATGTATTTCTGAGAGTGTCTAAAGTTTGTTTATGACATCGTCCTGTGCCTGGCCACATCCTGAGCGTCTTTTGTTGAAAGTTTATAACTTTCTGGCCATGTTTTTCATCGCTAGAAAAGTGACAATAATTCAAAGCCAGACACAAGGCAAGCACAGTTCACCTGAAAATTTATGATTCTCCAACCCCCCCTTTCTTCACAATAGAATCTGCCCACATGCTTGGGCTAGATTTTCCACAGTTTTTCCTTTTTTTTATTTTAAATTTGGCATAACGGCGTATTTTATAGTTCAGAAAGCTCGTAAATACCTGAGAAGATGTGCGGAAAATCGCTCGAATGGCCAAAATCTATGCAAAAATTTCAATACCCTGTTGACATAGAAATGTGCATGTAGGATATCAAATATATTTTGAAAAATTGTAAAAAATACAAACAATTTTATAAACGAAAATATTGAAAAATCAATTTCTGTATTAGTCACTCTAATTTAAATTCTTTTGTAGATTTGAGATTAACTTATTCTGCATATTTTCTAACCATACTGCACTAAGCATTTACAGGGTATTATCTGTCACATATGTGAATTTTTTGTGGCTATTTTTTATAAGGTTAATTTTTTTTTTTGATTTTGCCAATGTTTCCAACATGAACCCAAAGTTAGCAACCCAACTTTATTATCATATTTCTTTAATATATTAGAATTTCTACAGCAGAGCCCATTCTATACGTATGTTTTCCCATTTTACTTCCCCTATTCACGGTTCTAATTTTTTTTATCAGTTTGCTGACTGACTTGTGAAAACTTTGCTCAGCAGTTTTTGACATTTTGTATGATGGATTGCATTTTATGCTAATTGAGTTTAAACACACTTACATACATCTTTTCCTCTCTCTCTCTCTCTCCCTCTCTCCCTCTCCCTCTGTCCCATTCTCTGTCTCATGTTCTATCGCCTTTTTTTCAGTCATTGCCTTTTTTTTGCCTGCAACTTTTGTCATATTTGTGGTCCGTCTGGAATGAGTTTTGCAAGGGTTCGAGGCTGCCACTTACAAACTGATGACAGTTGTGGAAAACTAGAGAGTCCTGCCTCCACAAAACTGTGTAGTAATTTAAAAATTAAATTTAAGTAAGCTACATATCAAGATATTTTAATATTGTATGAGCCTATCGTAAAATTTCCTTAATAAATACCAAATCTGTGAAATACTCACTGAAATAAAACAGATGAACTAAAATTAAGCATTATAGATATTTAAAACTAATGATGTAAATGTAAATCCAGTTGTTATTCTGAGCCTAAAATCGAAATGTAAATATAAAAAAAAAATTGATCGAGCTGTCGATCAATCGGAAAATAACAGTGAATTTTCTAAATCACTCTTTTTATAATGTCAAGGGAAAAGTAAGGAAAAAAATGGACACAAATGGGAAAAAAAATGCAATTTTCCAATTTTGACGCAGAATGAAATAGAGCCCAAAAAATGATTAAACTTAAATTCCGCAAGAAAATCGGTAAAGATTTAACAAAATTATGAGAGTTTGAAAAGATATGGACAAAAATTGAATGAAACAAAATTTTTTTTAGTAAATATTGTTTTGTCACCATATTTTTCTGCAGTGTAATCCTTTTTGATATTTCACTGACCACATTGCCCAAAATCACGTGGCAATCTGTTGACACATTTGAAATTTGAGTTCCAAATGCAAAATGTATTAAACAAATTGTGAAAAATTAGAAAATCGTAAGCGCCGGACAAAAAGCGAATAGAAAAGTCCAAATGAGATTTTCAATGCATAGGGAGAAACATTTTTGGAAATATTTCCTATGCCTGATGATGATGTATGATGATGGATTGTCAACTTAATTACAATGCCAAACAAAGGGAAATTGCAGAAAACACTTTCTGGGCGTACATTTACACATTGTGGTCTCTGTTATGCCAACTGCCGATTTGCTTTACAGTCACAAATGTGAGTATGCAAAAGGCAAACACACAAAGATTAAAGGGACTCGACGACGGGTGCTGCAGAATCAGGATGAGGATGAGGATCAGCAGCAGGAGGAGGAGGAGGAACAGAAACCAGAAACAGGGCGTGACGGCTAAGCCGCCTAATCTTGGTTTTGGTTGCAATTGTTCGCCCGTTTGGTAAGGATGTCCTTAAAAAGGCGCTCTTCCTCTTGCATTTGTGCCTCTGCATAATACTCGTAATTACGCTATCACATTCCAAACACACATTGTTCGCGCACTTGATAAGCATGGCATCGTAAATTAGAATGTTTTTGCTTTTTCACACAATTAAAGTCAACACACACACACGCACACACACACACACACATACGTACAGGGCCCGTGGGGACGCAATTAAAATTTTCAAATGCCACGTCAAGTTTTCATTTGCCCTTTTCACAGTTTCATTTAGTTTTTGGCTTTTCATGTGATATATAGTATGTGTGTTCACATTTGAAATCTGTTGGTTTGAGTAAATATGTGTACGCAGTTATATTGAGATGTAGACCAGCGTTTCCATTAATTAATGTCAGCGAAAGTGCACATTTGTATCTTAAGTAAGTAACTATCACTGATTTAGCACTTTACTAAAATGCGCTTAATCATTCAGCTAATTGACCGCTGAAATGCCTTGAAGTCCTTTTATTCAATATCTTTACCCAAACACATATCGTAATGTCCTTCTGCGGTTTATCTTCCATTCGTGTTGTTGGCCAAGTGAAAAATTTAAATTTATTTCGCAGACACAATTGTTTCCTATCCAACCAACCATCCACATCCGCATCCGTCCTGCAGTTTCTATGCCTTTCCTAACTCGTTTTGTCGGCCGGCCTTTTAATGGCATCAATTAAAATTTTGCGTACGTGACAAGAATTTTATGCAGCCAGTCAAAAGTTTCCACTTTTGATGTTCGCTCCGAAGGCAACATGAACGAAAGCAGCAACAACAACAACAACAACAACAACGTACACAGAACACCAAACACCAAACAACGAACAACAACACAATACAATGTATAAAAATTATGAAACTTTGAAGCGTAAAATTAAAATTCGCCAGAGAAGAAAAAGAAGAAGCACAGCAAGTAGTGAAGAAGAACCGTCGAAGAAATCGAGTATAAGTCAAGTCGGATGACCCGAAAAAGAGGCCAAATTTTGTGGGCGTTGCCTCATGTTGCACCAACGACGAATAACATTCAACTTGTAGATCTTGATAATGGCAATGCGAAAGATTAAAACAATAGACTTCAATTTATACGAAAAACACTCTTAAGATCTAAATATTAATTAGCTTTATTCTTAACATACTCAAATTTATTTGTAACAATTAACTAACAATTGTGTCTTGAGTTATTTAAGTGGTAATCAATTTTATTGTTCTCAAACCGGATTAACAATTTCATTAATCAACGCTGTCTTAGCTTAAATATCAATATTAAGCATCTCAGTACTTATTTTCTTTTTATCCCTTCAGTTTCTAATTTTAATTAATATATTTTTTATATTAATTTAAAGCAATTTAATTCCTAATTATATTAATATTTATTAAGTGTGTTCTTTTATTTTATATTAAAAATAACTTTTGCTCTTAATTGAGGTTAAGTTAATAGATAAAAAAGTATCTCAAATATAATCGGGAAATGCGCATAGATTCGACAAAAAAGTGGTTTAAAGTTTAATTTTTTAATCTTATATTATAAAATCAAAACAAAAGATATTTTAATAATGCATCAATTTTTGTCAAGGTATAAAAAATAATAGATTAATTTTAAATATTTTTATTTATGAATTTTAATAATTATGACAGGTATAATCAGGGAATAAAAACGAAACAAATACAGGTTACGGTTTCGGTTCCGGTGCGTCCCGAAATAACAATTTCAGTGTTTAGACCCCGTACTTAAAAAAAGTACAGGGGTCTATTGGGTTTGTTTTACCGAATATATGCGTAACAGGCAGAAGGAGGCGTGGCAGACCCCATAAAGTATATATATTCTTGATCAGCATCAATAGCCGAGTCGATATAGCAATGTCCGTCTGTCTGTCTGTCCGTCTGTCTGTCCGTCTGTCCGTCTGTCTGTATGAACATTTAGATCTCAGAGACTATAAGAGCTAAGGACACCAAACTTGGTATGTAGGTTCCTCTATACTGCAGCGCAGATCAAGATTGTTTATAATTTCGGCTCACGTCCACTATATCATAGCTGCCATAGGAACGAGCATCGAAAATGAAGTTCAGTATGACAAAGTTTTACGTTTGTGGAGAATCAGAACAAACTAAAAGATTAGATCGGAGCTGGTATTATACATCCTGACCAAATTTGGTTAAAATCGGATAGATTATATCACATAGCTGCCAAGGAACGATGCATGAAAATGAAGTTTTAGTATGAAAAAGTGTTTAGTTTTTTGAGATATTCTAACCAAACTGATAGAATATAGCGTTCATGTTAGTTTGTACAATCGGACCAGAATCGAGTTCTAGTCGGTGAAATCATATACTGTTATAGGAGAATTAGTCGAAAACAAACTTATAAAGAGTACCGCATTCAAGGTAGTCCTACTGTCGAGCGTGCTCGACTGTAACCATAGTTGGTTTCAAATCGGACTCACTATATCATACAGCTATCATAGGACCGATCCGGCGAAAATCAAGTCTAAGTATGAAAAACTTTTTTGTTTTATGAGATATCGTAACCAAACTTATAGAAAAAAACTTTAGAACATCTAAGTTAGTCTTATACATCCTTACCAGTTGGCTTAAATCGGTCCAGCTGTCATGGGACCGATCAGCCGAAAATCAAGTCTTAGTATAAAAAACTTTGTTGTTTTATGAGATATTAAAACCAAACCTATAGAATATACCTAAAACTTGGTTTTATATATTCTGTCCAAAGTTGGTTCAAATCGGACCTCTATATCATATAGCTCTCATAGAACCGATCGGGCAAAAATCAAGTCTTAGTATGAAAATCTTTTATGTTTCATGAGACATCGTTATCAACGTGATACAATATGCATTTAGGTTAACTTAATTTTTTTTTCAATTTTTTTCCATTATAAGTTTATACCATAGTAAGAACGGGTTCTCCGACTGTCGAGTATGCTCAACTGTAACACCGGCTCACTAGTTTTCTTTCGGTTCCGGCATCGGTACCAGTACGTAACGGTACAACAAATAAATTTTGAAACAAATTAAGATGTAGTTATAAAAAAATATGACATTAAAATAAATTAAACAAAAAAATTGTTCAAATGCATTCTGTTTAAAAATCGGATCAGATATGACAGTTTTAAGTTTGTCAGACTGCGGAATTAGCCACTTTACAAGTACAAATTGTTGTTTAATTTGGCATGATTTTTATAAAAAAAATAAGAGGTTAAAAGTGTTGTTTTATACTAATTACGATATAAGGAGTTGATTAAAAGTGAAAACTTGAGATTTAAAATTTTGAATATTCGATATTACAAAGGGGGGATCCTAAGCATCGAAATCAATATCTAGTAGAATCTAGAGAAAAATATTTTTCTCTAAGAATTAAAAGAAAATTTGAATGCAAAATAAATTTAGTGGCCAAATCAAGACCAAAATCCGTCAATTCCGCTTGAAAATCGGTATTCGGTTTTGGACAGAGAATTTATTTCGGTTTAAAAAAAACAGTAAGACTCGGTTAATGCTTCCGAAATCGGTTCCGGTGATATTACCTGGTTATAATTATAAACATTTAATGCACGTATAAATTATATTTCTGCAATATTTAGCCTTAATATATATATCGTATATATAATGGACTGATTTGGGCGAATTCTTCATATATCCTTATAAACATTTATTGCGAGTATAAAAAAATTATATTTTTGCAATATTTAGCCTTAATCTATAGCGTATATATAATGGACTGATTTGGGCGAATTCTTCATATATCCCTATGTTATTCCCTGGCTATAATAATAAACATTTATTGCAAGTATAAAAAATTATATTTTATGCAATATTTAGCCTTAATATATATCGTATATATACGTATAATGGACTGATTTGGGCGAATTCTTCATATATCCTTATGTTATTCCCTGGCTATAATAATAAACATTTATTGCAAGTATAAAAAATTATATTTTAGCAATATTTAGCCTTAATATATATCGTATATATAACAGACTATATTTGGGCAAATTCTCGATACATTATATACAAATTATTGAGGGTATAATTTTAACAAAAGCGAATGTTGTGAATTTTTGAGACTCTTGAAAGCTGTTAACCAATGATTACATACCAGTATTGGCAGTTACTCCTTGTTGTTTTTGTACTTTTAAAATGTCTAGCTATATTTCTTGTTTATTGTCCCTGTCTGACACTCTTTCCCCTCATCCTCTAATCACTAACCAAATGGCAAGCCGCAACGCATTTATTTGTGCAATGGCGCGTGAAATAAATGTCAACCGCAACTTAAACCGCATATGCTGATAGCGCTCCTTCTGCTCCTTTCTCCCTCCTTCCTCCTTCCTCCTTCTCTCTCTTCCTGCCTCCTTTATCCTGATGGCTTGACAACCCACCCGAGACCGTTACACATGGCCCAGACGCAGGCACATGTTCAGAACCGGGGAGATATGAGTCGTTGCTTTATCTTTTTATTGGCTGCCGTCGTCGACTCCCAAGACACAGAAAAGAAAGCGAAAAAAAAAACCAGCAAAAATGCCACATTACGAGAATTTTCATTTTTCTAGTCAATTTTTATGCGATTTTCCCCTGTAGGTTTTGTAATGTTAATTTTCGGTAAGCTGTAGGATATTTATAACGTGTGAAATCTGACACACATGATTCTGATTCTGATTCTGATTCCGTTTCCGATTCCATTTCCTATCGCGGCACTCTTGGGCGTATGTCGAGTTGGCGAATGTTGCTAATAAATTTCAAATGCAACAAAGTGTCGAACCGATAGTCAACTATGCTGGATGTGGCTATGGATGTGAATGTGGATGTGAATGTGGACATGGTCAGGGCATCAACGAAGATTGATTTGGCGGAATAAATGGGGCTACACGTTGCGAGATTGGGAGTGGAAAGAGGCCAGTGGGGAATAAGCCAACTGACTGCAAGTGATTTTGACTGGCTGACTGCGAATACTCGTATTATTCATTGTTGTCCCTTCCAAAAGACCAGACACCCTCAACGAGTGATGTCCAAAAATACGAAAACACAAAAACACAAAAAGAAAAAAAAAATTGTTGGCCAGACGGCGACAAAGCGCAAATAAATTTTCGATGGGCACATGATTCGGATGGAGAAAGGAGAAAGCAGAGCGTAGAACGTAGAACGGAGCTTAACAGACATTTAAACGTTTGTACAAGCCCATGAAATGTCCTTTTGCCAGAAGGACAAAAGACAAACGACGGGACAAAAAATATCGCAGCTTGTCAGGAGGAGGGGAACACTCCATACATTGACTGCGATTTGGGGATTGAAAGTTTGGGAGATTGGGGGAATTGGGGAGATTGTCCAGCACATTTAGTCAGTCAATAAAACTTGTTAACGCCGTAATTGCCAGCAATTTATTTATGTGGCCAACTTCAAGCAGTGGAGTGGGTGCTAACTTGGCTCTAGAAGAACTAGTTTCAATTTCGTTTCGTTTTAGATCGAATCTTTTAGTTTTACCTTAAAAACAATTAAAAATTCATTAGAAAACACATAAATTGGCCAATAGCACGCATGGGGAAAACATTGCGAATGCTTTAGCTCCCAGCTTAATAACAAGTATTTTCAATTGGTTCTTTTAGTTTTGACCTCCGTCTACGTCTTCGTCTTTGTCCGCTCCTTAGACCTTTGACTGCGTTCAAGAAACAACCAACGGAAACTTGGACATACTCGGCATGCATGTTTGGTTGAAATTATGTTGTCGCAAGTGTTTTGGCCACAGTGGGTGTAGATGTGGTATGAGATATGAGATATGTAACCATAGCTATCGATGGGAATGAGGCGTGACGACTGCATATTCCATACACAAGTCGGAAGCGCGTTCCAATTGCAAATGCCGGATGCACTTTGAGCCCTGGTCAAAACGAAACTCTGAAATTATTAGCCAGATTTAAAAACACAATTGCAATTTAGCGATATAAATCCAAAGTGAACTATGAGTTTGAAATTGAATTTTTAAAATTGCACTGAAAAAATAATCATTGGCAAAACTATTTAGATTAATCGAATGTCATACATATTTTTTGAATTTACATATTTAAATATTTACTTAGATTTTGTTTGTTGAAGTTTTTTAAATTTTATAAATGTTATTAAAATTTGATACGAGTGGGATTCGAACCGGCGCACTGTGGGACAAAAGGAGGTGGGAACGGTATTTAAATCATTTTTTCGATAAAAGCGATTGTAAAAGTAATAAATGCATTCGATAGAAAAATCTTCAAAGATTACAACACCAAAAGTTTTCTGAAATCAGGTAAGAATTGTGGGCGTGACAGCCTCTCAAAGTTGACCCTTCTTTCAGTGCGCCCACAAATGTGCAATTTGTACAACAAATGCCAACCTTAAATCTGATTTGTTGACAAGTTTTGCGACCGATCATTATGTTTTGGCTTTCATCTGAAAAGTAGGTTTATTTTTTATCAAATGGAAAAACTAAGTTTTTTCTTTTGTTTACTTTTTATATTAGCAATGCCTAAAAGATGACGAAAATTAGGCCTTTCCTTTTTTTTTGCAATAATCGTTCTAAAATTTTTTTATATTTTTAAATAATGCTGTTTAAAGGGTAAACAAGATTAAAATTTATATTTTAGATAAAAAAAAGATTTATTTTTTAAATTTTACATGTATAATATGCACCGAAATTATTTTTTAACTTTGACCGAAAACCAGTGGGCCTAGAAGAACTTTTTTATCAAATGCTTTTTAAATTTTTAAAATATCTTTGTTGGTTCAAGAGATATGATTTTTGTACTGCAAAATCGGAGATTATCCCACTGTGCGGCGCCTAATTTTCTTTCACAATTTGTTTTATATAAAATAGTAAATTTTTATACTTTTCAAAAAATTTAAGATTTTGTAATACAATTATTTTTAATACAAGGATTAAGATTTTGATTTTTTTAAAGATGAATGTTCGGAATTTCAGCTGTTGGTTTTGTTTTCAGTGTATAAGAAACAAAATAAGAATTCTGATCAGTTGCATCCAAAGAGATTTTTTCTGATCAACAATTTATTTAATCGCTCGATTAACCGTCAAAAAACAACATCGAATTTTTACATCACTAAATTTTTTTCTTTATATGATTAGTAAGTGAATATATTTTAATGATACTTTGATTTTTTTACAAATTTAGATGTTTTATTTTAACTGCATTTATTTGACATTGGTTTCAAGAAGAGTGCTTCAGTTTTTCCGAGTCTTTGTCGTTCCTTTACCGTTCGGCCAAAGATCAAATGACTTCACATTGTTTTTACAGACAAACGAATGACAATTTGCATAAACGTCGCGACAATAGCACCCCCTTTTTTCACCCTTCCCCCCTCGATCAAGGGGTCTTTCTACCATTAAGCTTCATCAAAGGGCTGCCAGTGAAAATTTGCGGGGAGTTTGAATCGAGCATATGTTGCTCTGTTGTTGTTGGTGTTGCTGTTTTATCAGCCTGTTTTTGTTGTTGTTTTCACGCCAAGCAGCAAGCGCAATCCCCAACACTCCAAACCGTTACCATCCCTATCGACAACCCCTTCCCTTTCTCATTCCCTTAACTCATTCTTTTGGCGGGGAGCTCAAAGCATTTTGTTTCATGTGTCAAATTTAAAATGACAGCAAATTTAATCGATTTATGCTTTTGTTGCTCTGATTTGCAGAATGATTCAAGAGTGCAGGAGAGAAAGAGAGAGAGAGAGAGAGAGTGAAAGAGAGAGAGAGAGAGTAAAAGAGGGGCCTATTACACAAACAGCGAACAACTGAGAGAATAGAATCCAGACAACTTTTCTCCGGTTGTTTTATAATTAATTTATGCAGCCTTTAAATGGAAAATGGAAAATTGTTGCATAAAAGTGTTCAACTTGGCCATCGGATGCAACTTTGTACAACAAAACTTAATTGAATTGAAATGTCTGTTTGACATGATATCGCCCAGCCAATACGAATAATAATAACAACAATTTCTCCACTTGTTGCCATTTATTTAGCATAAGTTGTTGTTGCAACGGTTTTTGTTTTTGTTTTTAGTTTTTTGTTTTCATGGCGACTTAAGTAAATGGCTAAAAGACCTGCCTTCGGGCCTTCAACTTATTAAATATTACAATTTTTATATATTTTAATATTAGCCATAAAAAGTCTGGCTGACTTGTAATTTAACAGATTAATTTCATGAAAAAAAGAACAGTTTATGGATACTTTTGCTTATTTCAGATAGTTTGTAACATTATCGTTGCAGTGTCAATAAGATTAATCGATTGATCAGGAATTGATTAATCATCTGTTTTCTCATTTTTAAATTTACCAGACAAATTTCTTAAAGAAACTTCCAAATTTGTATTCTTATGGTAGTTTAAGTTTGCTTTTCATATATCTAATTTTAAGTAAATAACTAAGTCGAAATACCTCAAGTTTTAAGGGTATAAGTATAAAGAAAATGATGTGGAAAATTATTTTGTTGTATGGAAAATAAAACGAGGAATGAAACTAGAGTTACTTTGACTCTGTGACGGCTAAGAAATTATATCTAAATTATCAATTTGCATGGTAGGATGATATTAACTGAGTTCAAGACTAAGTACATGTTTAAACTATGTATATAATACATACTTTTAATATATTTAATATCATGCTAACTATACGTAATACGTTGTCACAGAATTTTCTCACTCAAAGCAAGAAATCTGCAAGAAATACTTAAAAATATTTGCAAAAAATAATATAAGTATTGGTAAATTCGTGTTGTCTATATAAGACATATAAATATACCTAACTTTGATCATTTTTAAATCAACTGCAGATCTCATCAAAAAGCAATCAAACTGTGTTTCACATTGTTGTCAAATTCATATGATTTATAATAAATCTGGCTGGCCAGCCTCTTGCAACTGTGTTCTCCCCATATATGTAACATACGTGTATATAGAGTCGACCATGACTTAATGAAGTTACAAATCAAGTCGCAGACTGGACTCGGAAATTTGCCTGTTTGTTTTGTCTGCATGCAACGAGCGAGCTTCAGTTTATGACAGCCTAACAAAAGTTCAACTCTGATGATACATTGTGGCTGAAACTGCACCAAAAACACATACATACATATGAGGACAATGCACATACACATACACATACAGACATATGTATGTTTGTATGTATAGTCTCTCAATTGCAGTTGCAGTCGAGAATCTCGCAGTTCATTGTTTCAGTTTTGAGTTCGTGTTTGGGGTCCAAAAATGTACAAACTGTAACCAAATGCCGAGCCAAGTGCAGGAGCTGAAACGGATGCGGGATGCGGGATGGGGGATCAGGGATCAGGGATGGTCCAGGGACCTGCAAGAGTCACTGGTTTATGAAATGAAAGCAAAGATAAGCGCCGAGCCGAGTCGATCCAAAACACATCGAAAAAACCCATTTTTGCAGTGGTGGCGGTAAATTGCATTTTGCATGCGACCTATGCGTGTTGTTGTGCCGTCGAGGGCGGAGAGGCGTGGAGGCGTGGCAGTGTTAAAGGCAGAGCCTGCACAGAGAGAAGAGATGCACACGGTCAGATAGGAGCCTGGAGGGTGGGGAAGTCAGCAAGTTGACAATGTGCGAACAAATAATTCCATCAGCAAGAACAAAAGCGTCGAGTGATTGTTTGGGTGGCAACGCATCTCTACCTCTACAACATCATCTTTCCACTCCCTTTCACCCCTCCCCCTCAAGCTGTGCTGGCTGGCTGCCACAAAGAACCAATGCATATGCATATGCTTATGCAAGGACTCCAATATTGAGTTTGCTGACCATGCAGCGATGCAGTCTTCGAACATCCCCAACACTTCTTCCCCAACGCGATTAGCATTGATAAAATTTATGAATTCTAAGGGGCGTCTAAAGCGTTTGAGAAAGGGAGAAATTGCTTGTGCATTCTACACAATCAAACACTCACACACACACACACACACACACGAAGAGAAGACAATTTGTATTATGTATGTAAGTATGTGCTTATTGTAGCTCTGCTTTCCATTATAAGTATCATCCTACTCAAACCATACAATTTCCCCTCTAATCCCTATGTAGGAGTCACTTTCTGAATACTTTGGAATTTCAAACAGCTTTACTTATAAATATACTATTTGTTTAGCAGTATTGATTCGGATTTAACTTCCTTCAACTAGCTATTCTCATCATAATATCTCACCGTCACAAAAAGCTTGAAATTGATCAAAAACTGATATCTTATTATAACTGATCTAGAATCTAAATCGAATTTCTTTTTTAAACAATTTACATATGATTTAATTTATTAGGATAAGCAAACCGACTGAAAAAACACACAAATACATTTTTTTGTAATTTTTCTTATTTATTTCTAAAATGGACAGTATGGTTTACAGAAAATTTTACTTTTTCAGAAAATTTTCTTTTGCAGCATTTAAAATCAAGTTAATTTATAATTGTTATATAATTGTATAAAATTGTTAGTTCATATCCCACAAAAAAACCTCTACACGAGGTAAAAGTCTAGTGACGAAAGCAATTTCTAGCGCCAAAATTTCTGATATCCAATTTTGTGACGAAAAAAATTGAGTTTAATATAAAAATTTTAACTAAAGATATGAATTAATAAAAAAAAAAAGAAAAAAATTGGAATTTGATCGGACAATCGTATCAAATATTCCGACTTAGCTGTATATATAGTTAGTCGCCTTTTGCACCCTTCGTGCTGCTTTCGTCACTAACGCGAACTGCCGTCCGCAGTGAAAAATTTAAAAATTTAGTAATTTATAGACCCATATATATTAATATAAATATATTGTAAATAAATTAAAGTAAAGCAACAGCAGGTAAAACATAAAAATAAAAAAATATTTTTCAATTTAAAATCTTGAAAAACGATCTCACATCGCTTTAAATTCTTAAAAAACCAAAAATTTATTTAATTTTCACTCTTCACCCACTATCAAGAAAATCAAATATAAGAAAAAGATGAAAAATAGTAGCATTGAACTATATTCCTTTATGTTTAATGCATTTATAATTCTTGATATAGTAATATATTTACTATTGTTTTCCTATAAATCACACATATAATTTAAAATTGTTTAACAATCTGACATAAAACATCAGATTGTGAAGCGGAGGGAAGAGGCATTGTTGCCGTATCCAAATTTATACTCTCGAGAGTGTGGTTTCTTTTTTTCTGAGAGTGAGTTTGGAGCAGGGTATCTTCCAGTAGAAAACTCTTATTTAATGTTGATGAAATACATGGTCAGTGTGCGACCAAATTGATATATTTGGTCGCCCATTGGTTACCGCACTTGCCAGCCAATTCGAGTGCTGCAGTGCTTCAGGGTCATACCTGGGCGGACCCTAAGTCCTGCCCCTTTATGCGACTGGCAGCACGGGACTCCGCTGCGTCAATAGTCCTTGTGCATTTGTCGAACTCTCGGAGCGAACAACGAAAGCAATATTTTCAGCATGCAAACAAAAAATTTACATATAAATGCGAAAACGCATTCAAACTAACAAAGAGCAATGGCAAGCGGATATATATACAGATGCACGTACATACTCCACACATACTGTTATATATGTATTATGGAGTAACTCTTATAGAGGGACTGTTGATGTGAATATGGTGATGGAAATAGGACCAGCTCCGTGTGCAGTGAAATAAATAACATTTTTGTGCGAACGGCCATCGAAAATGTACGAAAAAGTAATTAACTTGTGGCTGGACAAGGCGGTAAAACGGTTGCAGAAACTACACACACACATAAGTACATACACTGATAAAAAACTGTTCTAAAATCAAGATTTTGGTCTCAATACTAAGAATTCTAGTCAAAAAAAAATTCTTAAATTTAGAAAACATCTTGGATTTAAGAACATTTTAAATGTGACCAAGTTTTTAATTTAAGAATAAATGTTTTTATTTTGATTAGACAGGTAAAATTTTATTGTGTTTCATAATAAATGTTCTTAGAATTAAAACAAAAAATATTAAAAATGATTTATGAAATTAATACTTTTCTTTATATTTATAAATTTTTTTACTTTGGTAATTTTATAAATTTTAGACATATGATTACAATTTGTTATGAGTGGGATTCGATTCGGCGCCTGCTGCTTTACAACTGAAGCGGTTTCTATAACCAGAGCGTCACGAGCAACCATTTGTTTTATATGAAATAGTACATATTTAAACTTTCTTAACAATTTTAATTCTTGTATAAAGAACTTTGAATTTTTAGATTATTATTCTTAGTTTTAGTAATGTGGTCTTAAAATGTTCTTATTTAAGACGATTGATCTTGATTTTAAAAGTTGTTTTTTTCAGTGTACATACACTCAGAAAAAGTCAAGATTTCCGTTCTTAAATAGACCATTTTCTAAAGTTGAGAACAAAAATCTTGTTTCAAGTTCGACTTTCGCAAGTACGGTAATCTTAAAATAAGGCTCTTCTTCTTAATTTTCTTTTTACTTAAGATACGTTTTAATTTAAGTCTGAAAAAATTGAAAGCATGCTACTTTAAGTACACAAAAATCTTTAACTTAACCCAAAATGTACTTGTTTCTAGTACAAAACATAGTCATTTTTAATTAATTTTAGTCTTAAAACATACACTAGTATGTGTATTAAAAATAAGTAAATTACCAAAATTAAATACCATTAAATAATGATGTATTTTCTTGGTTAGCGACCTTTCGAAATAAGGTGCTGATTTTACCAGCGGTCATAATTTCGTCCCTAGAACCAGATGAGAATTTTAAGGTTCGACAATGAAAAAGAAATATCCCAAAAAGTGCTTGTTTTTAGATACGGAACGATCTTATTTTTAACTTCCTTTCAATGTTGAAAAAAACAATTTTAAGTACAAAAAAATCTTAAATTCGATTAGTACAAATAACTCAGTTGTTTTTTGAGGTAACTTTACGAAACTCATGGATTATATATTTGCCATGGTCATATATGTTATGACTAAGCTTGGTTAAAGTCGGACTACTATTTCGGATAGCTGCCATAGGAACATGAAATCAGAATTTTAAATTTAGAAATTGATTTATACTTAATTCAAGATTTTTAGTGCGCAGCCATCTTAAGATGAATTTTAAGAACGGAACGACATAAATTCAAGTACGGTCGTACCTAATTTATGTCATATTTTTCTGAGTGTACGTACATATGTACATACATCCTCGTACCGATGCGTCCCTTAACCCATGCTACCCATAGCATATGCAAATTTGGCAAATGCAATGCACTTTTGGCTAATGGTGACCGTCGTTGTCGTTGTCGTCGCTGTTCGCTGGTCGTTGGTCACAAGTCGCTGTTTGCTGTTTTCTGTTTGCTGTTTGCAGGCGGCCATTGCACAGCTCAATTGCATGCAGAGAGAATACAGTCGGTCACGCCCCTCACACTTGCCGAGCCACTACCACGTACTATACTCCGCGCTGGCGACAAAATAATATCATTTGCGATCAAAGTAATTATTTTGCTTTGGTCTACAGCATAATTACAGTTTCGACGGCGTTGCATGGCCGACGCTTTGGTTGGCTGACTAGCTGACTGTCCGACAACAAATGGCAAATAGCACACGAGGCTGTTTAACTGGTAATGGTAATGGACTCTGCTCCGCTCTTGGTTGACATTTTCCAAACAATTCTGTCCGCCATTTTGGCACCCTCTGCTGCCACTGCTGCCACTCTGCTGCACTTTTCCAAATAAAATGTCGCAGAATGCGCAAAATATGCAAATGTTCGCCGTTTTCAAGCCCATGAATACGCCATTTTGTGCATGGAAATAGGAGCTCTCATACGAGTACTCGTACTCACACTCACACTACACTCACACTCATTTCCTTTCAAGCTACTGGCCCAACACGAAAAACTAAAATAAATTTATGTCACTCTCGAAAAATGGAAATTTGCATGCAACGAGAAAAACTTCCAAAGTTCAGCTTATATAATAAAATCAGAATAGAGTTGCACAATAAATTACATAAAAAGAAATTTTAAATTGCCATTTATATTTACAAAAATATAATCGATATTTGTTTATTATGATTAATCAAGATGTTAAAAAACATTACTACCAAATATTAGATAAAATAATTAAATACGAGTAGAAAAAAGAATATATTCCTTTTAAGTGCAGCATCGGTAGAATATATTACCAGTTTCTAAAGATCGGTAGTCTTTGGTTTCTTATGCACAATACATTTTATAAAAAATTAGTGCAGAAAGAATAATTTAAAACATTTTTAGTTGTACATCTGTTTCCAATTTGTCAATATACTAAATTTTCTACAATGAAACCAAACAAAATTTAAAAATTTTATATTGCTAAAAATCTGTTAAAAAATATATATTACGAAATACAAAACCCGCCATTGCACAATTATGCACATAAATTGCAAAAGGCAAAATTCCAACAGCTCAACATAAAGTATTGACTCCGATATTGATAAGAAAAGTAATCGAAATTCAAAGCTGAACCGAAGTAGCGGATGCGGGAACAGCATCACAGCATCACAGCCTCGGGCCATACCACCAAACTGCATTCCAAATCAACAACAGAAGCTAACAAAACATGCATCAAACTCATCCACATCCTCATCAGCAGCAGCAGAGGCTGTGGCAGCAGCAGCAGCAGAGGCAGAGGCAGCAGCAGAGGGAGCAGCAACGAAGTAAACAACGGAGGCAACTTCAGCATGGCGCAAAGTAGCAGTGGAAAATGGACTACGATGAGATGATGATGATGATGATGATGGGAAGGAGGCCTGCCCAGACGTGGCTTGGTCTCGCCTCTGCCTAACTCACAAACTGTTCCAGCAGCAACTATTACAACAACAGCAACAACAACAACAACAACGACAACCAGATTCGAGGCTTATTACTTACCAAACAACTCTGGCAGCTCGTAATGAACTTGAGGCATTTGATTGACTCGACTCGCGACTCGAACTCGCGACTGCAACTCCGACTTCAACTTCGCCATGTTGCAATGAAAAATCGCAGCAACAGTTGAGGCTATGAATGAATGATGAATGCCATTTCAGGTCTCAAGAAGCCAGACTCTGTTGTGGCAGCTGAGCAATATCTAAATGTGAATTTTATGGATTTTATACAAGGTGAACAAGGAAATGCCACAGTGGTTTTACGACAACAAAATATATATGTTAATTTCAGTAAATCTTAACCACAAAATGTTCAAAAAAATACTTCAAAATGTGTGATAAGACTAAGCAAAATTGATCAATATTTTCAAATGCCCCCAATTGACCTGAATTACATGCATAAAACTCCTTAAATAAGTTAATTAATTACTATTTAAATCCTTCGCTTCAATAAAAAAATAAAAAATGTTATATATTAGATCATCAACTGCACTTTGAGTTATCGGTGAATGGGTAATTAACTACATATTTCTGATATTTTATTTGACAAACCCAAAAATTAAGCATCTTATTCTACATTTTTTTCAATATTTTATATTTTAAAATTCGTATGAAAAAGAGATCTATTTTCTTGCCGAATTAAAAATTGAAAATTTTCGTAGACAATTCTCAAATTTAAATATAACTATATGCTCGATGGTTATTTAATATTTAACAAAAAAATTATTGAATTATGTACACTGTGCAAAAACAAAGTTGAGGATGTGGCAAAAAGTTGCACAACGCGTAATCCTTGGTGTGTCTTGAATCCGAATCCATGTACTCCTACATACAAATATACAATATCGATGATAAATATATATTAATATATAAATGTACATAAAAACGTGGGTATATATAAAAATATATAAAGTATACGTATATGTGTAGCATGAAAGAGCTTTAGGCGCGGCACTGCGATTCAGAGGCAGCAACAACAACAGCAACAACAACAGCAACAGCAACAGCGGCAGATGGCAGCTAAAAGATGGAAAGATACTATGTTATATGGCGAAAGGAGGAATAAAGAGGACGACAACGACTTTGGCAACGGTTTCAAGTAGGTTGCCCGAGAGGTAAGAGGTAAGAGGTAAAAGGTAAGAGGAAGAGCAGACGACTCTGAGTGCAGACATTGTGCATAATTTCGTATACGTTTTGTGAATTTGTAATTTCAAAATTATTATTGTCAGGGTTGCAAAAGGAGGAGTCGAAGATGTTGCACGCGTTCAACTTGATGGCGTTGATGGAACTCAGATTGGCAAACAAAAAACAAAAAAATAAAAAATAAAAAATCTGCTGTTGAAACAACTTTTGTGTGATTGGAGTAGAGTCTGCGCTGTGTTGTTTTCGATTTGATTCGCTGTGAGAAGAGATTATAGGAAATGAAGGAACTTCAGACGTTACTGAGTATCCCATGAAATGGTCTTGAAATATTTGTACGGAAACATACATATACATATGTATTTACGGGCAATTTCCGCCAGTTTTTCCCACAGTGTATATTTCCTTTGACCAAATTTTCCTTCACTCCTCCAATTCTCGCACGCAGCGACCCATTAAATGTGCTTTTGACCATTTTTCCGCCGCGCTTGCGGTTATTTAAACGAATGAGCTCGAATGGCCTCACAATACACATACTTAATATGAGGGAATTGTAGCAAAAACATCCAATTTGACTTTATTAACTCGACATTTAAATACCCTGTAGAAGAACACAAGAGAATCTGTCATAATTTATCTAATAGGCAACTGTGCTTTATTCTACTCGTTATGAAAGTTTAGAGTTTATCTAATTAGTTAAAAGTTTTTAATCGGATCGTTGAGGATTTTCTAACTATTTGATGACATTTTTGTTCGTTTATATAGTATACTATAGCCAAGGACAGACGCTTATATCCTTTTTGTAACATTTACATGTGAGTGTTGATATAAAATTATATGAAAACCATGGCGTTGTTGATTTACACGCAAAACCCGCGCCTCAACTCAATTTAACTCAACTGTTTACTCATGTAAATAATTAAGCAAAATAATGGTGCAGCATCAACAACAAAACGCTAAAAGGACCTTCGTTATGCGGCACTGATTTTTTTCATCAGTATGAAATACATACTCATATGTGTGTGTGCGCGTGTGTGTGCGTGTGTGTGTTTGTATGTGTGTGTTTGTGTATCAACAATAGACAAAGTGATGTCCATTGTTTGGTTTTTTCGGCCTCTCCGTAAGCACGCGTCCTTTACCCTATATTTCCCTTTACTCCCTCTACTTTAATTTGCAACTCAAGCTCCCTCTCTTTTCACTTGCGTGTCTGACGTGTGAAAAAAATGGTCAGCTTTATTTTTCATATTGTTAAGCAGACGAATGAAAAAAAAATGGACACAAACGTATTCTCATGCATTTTTTAATAAATTTATTGCGCGTACAAATTGTAAGTAATTGTGTGTTGGAATAAACATCAAATTAGTTGACAGAAAGTAGTGTAACGATGTTGAAAGGCTCAATAAAATATGGTATAATCGAATGAATTTTTTAGTACATTGATTTAAATAAATGAAATATATTGCAACATTATTTCAACATTCAGCACAAAAAGTAAACAAGTACACTCAGAAAAAAATCAAGATTTCCGTACTTAAACAGGCCATTTTTAAGTACAAACGATCTCAAAAGCTGTCTAAGTTCGAATTTTCTAAAATTAATCAAAGTACCAAAATTAAATACAATTGAACAATAGTTATTTCTTGGTTAGCGACCTTTCGAAATAGGTGCTGATTTTACCAGCGATCCAAGCTTGACGTCATATTTCCGTCGCTAAACCAGTTGAGAATTCTAAGGTTCGACAATGAAAAAGAAATATCCCAAAAAGTACTTGTTTTTAGAACGAAACGTTCTTATTTTTAACATCTTTTAAATCTTGAAAGCAAACTATTTTAGGTACAAAAAAATCTTAAGCTTTTTTAGTACAAATAACTCAGTTGTTTCTAGAAGTATATTTTCAAAACTCACGAATTATATATTTGCCATAGTCTTATTTATTCTGACAAATCTTGGTTAAAATCGGGCTACTATTTCTGATAGCTGTCATAGAAATGTAAATTCGAAATTCTAAATTTAAGATCGATTTATAGTTAATTAAAGGTTTTTAGTACACAGCAATCTTAAAATTTTAAGAACGAAACGGTATAAATTCAAGTAGAATCGTACTTAATTTTAGGATGGCATATTTTTCGGAGTGTATATTCATTAATTTAATATAAATACAGAATTAAATATACTTAAAAATGCTTATCGAGAAGACTCTATATTTTTGCTTCCTCTCCACTCCCAGCAGTAATCAGTGGCTTCTAAGACAGCTTTGGTATCTGTGATACCACGAATACTAAGCCAAGTTATTGTCTATTTACCTCAGCGTAAACAACATTTGCCAGCTGAAAAGTAAATTCTAAATGAATTATTGGATCCATTAGCAAAATCCATTTACACAAATTTAATGCAAAAGCCGCTTTTGTTCTGCAAGGCAGAAAAACTTTACACACTTCGTTAAACTTTTGGCAGTGGCTAAGTTCTCAAGGGTTGGGGTTTTTTGGGGAGAGTCTTTTTTTTCAGTGTTACGGGATTCGACATTTGTACTTCAATGCTGTAAGGTGGGTGGGAGAAAGCAAAACTTAACAATTAAAAAACAAGAAATAGCAACTAAATTTGAAGTGCCGAAGATGTAATACTCTTAAAGGAAAGCCACAAGAAATAGTCAAAAAACTGTGTAATAAATGCTAAATGCAAGTTTATTTGATTTAAGTAATAATGTTTAGGGTGTTAAGAATACCATTTTATATTACAAATTTCTTTAATCGTTACCTAATGCATGACAAACTTAGAGTACCCGCTGTAAGAGTATAATAAGGCAGCAAAGAAAACATTTTGAGATTTACGCATTATGCGTAAAGGGTTGCTACTCAAGTTATAGAGCTGTGTTTTAGTCTGCGGCCTCAGCATTTGCATAGAAAAATAGAAAATAGAAAATGCGAGTGGTGAGGTCTTTGGCTGTCCGTGATATTGGCCTGTGGCGCATAAGATTTTCCTTTGGTAGTGGTGGCAAAGTTCGGGGTTGGTTCGAGTGGGGAAAATATTATTTTAATTTTGGCAGGGTTAAGTGAAACTAAGTTATAAGTCGTTGTTCCATTTAAATGATAAAGTATGGTTAATGTGGATTTATTGGAAATAAATAAAAAAAGTCTTTTGCTTATTTTATCTAAAAACAATTAAACCAGAAAAACAACTTTAATGCACTTCTCTGTATAATAATTTATATAATGATTCATATTGAAAATTAACCACAGCAGTTGGCGTCACAGCAATGCGCAACTTTTTAATTTATTTACAAACCACTTAATTTGTTGTTATTCTGTTTTAATTACATTTTATATGCAGCGTTAAATATGAAATTAAAAATTCATATGCGTTCAATTTTCCCATTTCTTTTTTTTATGAGAATAATGAAAGCCGTTGCCATTAATCCATTCATGTTCAAAACTAACAAAAGTTATAAAAATGTTTAATATGTGTTCCTTTATAGATACATGTAAAAACAAACATAAAATAATGAAAAAGTTGTGTAAATTATATTGTATTTTTAGTATCATTTATACCCCTTAGAAATTGATAAAGAGGTAAGCATAAATATATGCAATGTCGACTACGATCCCAGAATTCATAAATATTTCAACTTGTTTTCAATAGTTTAGTTTGGGAGAGTAATAATTTTTACGAGTTACTATAGGGTATCCATGAAACCAACACTCTTATCTGCCCTGATTATAAAAAAAAATATATACTTTAATTTGTACGTATTTGTGATAATATTTACTTGCATTATTTTATTATTCTTTGATTGAATTTGAAATTGTTTTGTGTCTCAACCATTAATTAATAATTTTAAACGTACAACGAAACAATAACAAATTAATACTGTTATCATATTATTAATTTTAATAAACACCATCACATTAGTTATAAATATGTCGTATTTTTTTCGTTTATATAATACTTAATGTAGATATTGATTTCCAACAGCAAATGAACTGAGATACCAATAATAACAATGCCCAACTGTCGTCTGACGCCAGTATGGTTTCTTTCAGGGAGAAGTCTCTGACACTTGAGTGCCTGACCGTGGTCCGTGAGTCGAATCAAAACCAAGAATAACCCTGGCTAACCCAATAAGAAGTCACTCAGTTAGCTGCAACTGGTAACCCGAGACTGAAGACTGAAGACTGAACACTGAACACTGAACACTGAGACTGAGACATCAGCAAATTGAGCAGAAAACCAGAAGGCGCCAGTGCCAGTCGATGGTCAATCTCAATCTCGAACCCTTGTGCTGGTATTTTGACACTTGCCACCGCTTGTAAACAACAGTTATTTAGGCTTATAATGAATATGAGCAACAGCACGAAGGTCACACCGAAAGCAAAGTCCTTCAAGCTTGATGACATGTGGCGCCAAAGAATCAGAGTGCAAAACCCAAACCAATTTCCGTTACTGAAATTAACTTAAAAGCAAATGGCGGAATGGACTTGCTTCCTGCTGGGATAAAGACAAAAATGCAGAAGTTTTCTTTTGATGCAACCTCTAATGAAGACACAAAATGTTGTTGTCTAATGAATGACAGGGCCCTTAAATTATTGTCTATGAGGGAAAAGCACTTTGCCTCATTAAAAAAATAAAATTTAAAGAAATACTCTCTATTTGGTTGGAATAATAAAATTGTGAGATATCAATGCCAATATATCTATCTCAAATTTCAAAAATATATATTAAAGACACTTTCTTTTCGATTTACAAAAATTTTGTATTGGTGAAGTATATTTTTAATATTTTATTAAAGTCAAATTTAATATACATTTATACATTTATACAATATACATTTTTAATTATAGTTGTAAATAATAATTTCTGTAAATTTGACTTTTAGATTTTGAAAGATAATTGATATAGAAGTACAACCTTTCAGAGAGTATTCGAAATTCGTAAACTTTTCTTCATTTTTGACTTATTTGTACATTTCCCTTGCGCTTAAGTCAACAAAAATTTTTAATTTCATTTTTCAAACGCCGCGTCGCTTTGATACCTGCATGCCGCATTAACACCCTCCCCATTCATTTCATCGACTGTCTGACGGACTAGCCGGCCCTTGGCTGATAATTTGATATGCCTTTGGCTTATACCGGGGTCGGTTGTGGGGAGGCCTTTAATTTTATTTGCACAAAAATGCGCATCAATTTGAAGGAACGTTTTTATGTCACAACGTCACAACGTATTTTTGTTTCCTTTTTTTTTTGTGGCCAGAGCAAATAAAATTCATTATGAATTTCTAATTATAGCGCTGGACTAAAGCAACCGGCAAAAAAACCCCTCAAAAAAGTTTACATTTTTACCGAATTTCTTTTTTTTCAGTTGCCAACCTTAGAAAACTGTCAAGCCACGTTTGACAATGATGAATCTGCTAGGGGAGAAACCCTCAAAGATGGCAAAAAAAAAGGAATAATAACAGAAAAAAGCTCTGCTGATAAACTGATTAAGCACATCAATTGGGCAGCACACTAAATAAATTTGGTGTGCGCTCCTAATGGCAATTGTTTTGTGAAAAGTGAATTTTCTTTTGTATCTTATATTGCATTGTAAGGAAGCCCTCAGAAAACTCACCAAACATCCAAGTTGCTGGATTTCTAATTACAAATAACAAATAAGTAAAAAGGCAAATGCTTTTCGGTTTTGTGCACCTGCTACCAACCGAGCATAGATAATTATGAAAGGTGAATGGGGCGGGAGCCCTAAATTGGTAAAGGTATTTATTTAAATTATTATTGGACTTAATTATGCCATGTTGGCTTACCTGAGGGGCGGCATCAGTTGAAACAAAGAAAGTGAAGTGAATAGAAGCCAAACTAAAGTGGGAAATTCAAGAAAGGCGCAGAACTTTGCAGAAATTATGAGAGAAAGAACATGAAAAACAGACGAGAATTACAAAGTGAAAAGGAAAATGTTCTTGTATAGAAATAAATAATGCTACTTAAAGATATATCGAAATAAATGAAATACACTGCTAATAATTACCAACAAAAATATCTTAAAGATTTTTGTAAAGTTGTAGTGGAAATATTTGATGTTATTACTTGATTTATTGTTAAAATAAAAGCCAATATACTATATGAAAACAGATCGATTCTCTAATAAATATCATATTTCAATTGCAGATTGACTAATGATATTTACAAATGCCAGTCCCATTTAAGTCAAACTAGCGCACAAACATACATTTGTTCATGTTTGCCTATAAGCAATGTCAACAGTACATTTCATCGGAAAAGTGCACTCCATTAGTGACTGACATATGACTGAGATATGTACGAATGTGTATGTGCATAAGTGTGACAGATTTGCCGATTTTGTACAATGAGCATTAACCATATATATCACATATAAAACTAGTATTATATTTCTCATATTTGGTTGACCTACATATTTCTCTATCTCTTTTTCTCTCCTTTTTTCAATCTAAGTGCATGGATGGGTCTGGGACTGTTTAACTTATACACTGCTCTAGCTGATATAAATCAACGAACAATGGAAAACACAGATAGTAATACAAAGTAAAGCACACATACAAGCGAGTATATGTACGTATGTACAGTGATGGAAATAATAATAGAAACAATAAATTTTTTTTATTTTTACCATTTTCTACCGTGAACTGTTTAAGCTAACCCGAAAGAAAGTTCTGATATCCTGAAACCGTGGGCACATTATTAAAAGCACCACTTTTTATCATATTGCCTTACAACTTTATACATTTTTGTTTATTTTGTTGTATTATTTTTTATTTGCAAGCATTCATAAATAAATATAAGTTAGTTACAATATATTTTTGTAAATATTGAAATATAAGTATTTTTCTTAGTAAATATTTGTCGGTTGTTTCTATGATGCTGTCCAGCACTGTATCGCACACTCGAAATCAGGGGACATTGCAGATGAGCTGTGCGTCTCCTCGCACTCGGTACACGCCTTTCGCCTTTGTGATCTGTCCCATTGTCAACACTAAGCAGCGTGTGAGGATTATTCGTGAGTGCTGGATTCGACTGTAAGTGTAAGTGTAGGGCATTCTTTTACAAGCTCTGATAAATAATGTTCGCATGTCTTTTGTCTAATTGGTGGTGTCACATACGCATCCTACTCGTCCCCTCATCCACACACAAATGTACCTATGTATATGGCTAACTGGTATTGTTGTGACGGTTGTGATTAGTACTCTAGCTATTTTTTGTGAGCCCACAAAATATTTTTACGTATTTGTTTCGGGTATTTAATGCTTCAATTGATTTTTAATTTAATGGCAGCTGCTGTTCATAGTCTGCCTGTTTGTAAAGCCCAGCAGGTTGCCTTCCTTAAAGTCTTTAAGACAACTTTCTGATCATTTAGGCCTTATGATGCGCACAAAGGTTTCACACTGTGAATCACAAAGCAGAGTACTCGAAAACAACAAATAATAATAATAATAATTCAGAGCGTACTGTTTTTCCTACTTAACAGTTTTGTTACCCAATTGTGGGGAATGTTGCTTCCTTATCGCCGTTAGTACAGGTCAAGAAAATAATGGATATGATATATTATATACTACAAACTACTTAAAGCCATAGAGGTTCTCGAACTTTGCAAATTTTTAAAATTTACAGCCTTTCATTCATTGTGAAAACAACGGATGTAAATACAAATACAAATTCCAGAGAATTGCACATTATTTGAACAGAAAACAAAAAACACTAAAAATTAATCATCAGACAAACGATTATCAGTAACAACTGCAAGGTGAGATAAGCTCCCAAGGCGTAAACAAGAATAAAAGCTTTTTAGCTGAGAGTGTGAGCATCAATTCACAGTTTTAATTAGACATTCACAAAGTCAGCACGTATTGTTGCAATTTAATTTATTAAAAAATGAAGCTGCTATTGCTTTGTGTACTCGGTATACAGAGCTTAACACTCGCTCTGGGCAATGCCAATTCAAAACTGATTTGCTACTATGATTCGGCATCGTATCTACGTCAGGGTTATGCCAAGCTGGATCTTAACCATCTGGACCTGGCCCTGCAGTTCTGTACGCATTTGGTTTATGGCTATGCGGGTCTCAAGCCAGATACATTTGATCTGTATAGTTTAAATGTCGATCTCGATATGTTTCACTTCAAGGACATTACGCTATTGCGCTCCAAATTCCCTCAGCTGAAGGTGCTCTTGAGTGTCGGTGGCGATCACGATGTGGATCAATCGGAATCGAATAAATATATAGCTCTGCTGGAGGCAAATCGCACGGCACAGCAGAATTTCATTGATAGCAGTATGCTTATGTTACGCCGTAATGGATTCGATGGCTTGGATTTGGCTTTCCAACTGCCCAAGAACAAACCAAGAAAAGTCCATGGAACAGTTGGCACCTATTGGAAAAAGTTTAAGAAACTTTTCACTGGAGATTTTATTGTAGATCCTTTGGCCGATCAACACAAGGGTCAGTTCACAGACCTTGTGGTTAATCTCAGAACCGCATTTCAGAGCGCTAATCTAATGCTGACCATGACTGTATTGCCCAACGTAAACTCAACTTGTAAGTAATCATTGATTACAACTGTATATATTATAAGTGTAATCTAGTTTTAAAATCATAATAATTTCATTGCATTTTAATACAACAATTTGTAAATTTCAGGGTATTTTGATGTTCCCAAATTACATAATCACTTGGACTACATAAATCTGGCAGCATTTGATTTCCTAACTCCCCTTCGCAACCCCGAAGAGGCTGATTACACTGCGCCTATATTCTTTTTGGACGAACAAGAGCGTCTGCCTCATCTTAATATTGAGTTCCAGTTGAACTATTGGGTGCAGAATCATTGTCCACCTAATAAACTGCATTTGGGCATTGCCAGTTATGGACGCGCCTGGAAACTTAGCAAGGACTCTGGCTTAAGCGGATTGCCAGTGGTACCTGGTACATGTGGAGCCGGTCAAGGTGGACTGCAAATTGCCAGCACCGAAGGTTTGTTAAGCTGGCCGGAAATTTGCTCGAAACTGGTACTGAATCGAACAGCTGTCTATCGTGGTGCCAATGCGCCCCTTCGCAAGGTCACAGATCTGACACAGAAATATGGAAACTATGCATTACGCCCATCGGATGAAAATGGCGATCATGGAATGTGGGTGAGCTTCGATGATCCCGACTTTGCGGGCATCAAGGCAACCTATGCCAAGAGCAGAGGACTCGGCGGTGTTGCCCTCTTCGATTTGAGCTACGATGATTTCCGTGGCCTTTGCACGCAACAGAAGTTTCCCATTGTTCGATCAATCAAATACTTTTTGGCCTAACCAATAACTGTGCCATGAATTCTATTCAATGAACTAGTTATAAATATAAATATAATGCATGCAAAATCTTAATTTACGCATTTAATAGATTGCCAGAGAAATTGTAAATAAAAACTTGACTTCATTCGATTCGAATTGTTCTCACTTTGTTTAAGTATGGAGATAAGGTTGTGCTTTTGCTAGCGTCATCAAAATTCATAAACTCAACTTGTTTGATGGGTAGTTTCATTTGCTGCTTATTATATTTGGTGTCATTGTCTATATTAAAGGATATTTTACCTTTGGAAAGAGAATTATCCTTTAAATCAATTTAAATTTAGTTTCGTATGTCTTCATTTGACTGTCACAAATGCTGGTCAATCATAATTCACTTTTATAAAATATTTGAAACGGAAGTGCGGAAAATAAAAACTATATTGAGATTTACACACGATGCGGAAAAAAATATAGATTTATAAAGTTATACTTTAATATTTTTTAAGTTAAGAATATTTTAAAGGTTCAAAACACAATAAAAATATCTTTTTCTAAAAAAAGAAAATAAAAAAAATGGTTAATAGGTAAAAAAAAAGATTTGATTAGGAAAGATTGTTGAATATTTCTCATTTTCTGGGCTGATCAGCTGAGTACTTTTTTACTTGTAATATAAATATTACACTTGGCTGAAGTTGTGCTCTCTTCTGTGTAAGCTTTTGCTATCGTCATCGTCATCAACATCGACATAAGCTCAGCTCATTCAGCGTTTAGCTTAATTTGTCGCTTGTCGCTCGTCGTTTTCGGTTTCGATTTCAGTTTAAGCTTTAGTGCGATTTCATTTAATCGTCGTTGCGGTCGTATAACTCTAAAGTGTCTGTAGAGTGTTTTTTCTCAAACTGATCAACATGAACCTGTTGGTTTTGTTCTCGTTTCTCGCGTGTCTTCATGTGACTGTCACAAGTGCCGCCTCTAACTTGGTCTGCTATTATGACTCAGCTAGCTATACACGTGAAGGTAAGGCAAAGTCTTTTAAATATAATTTCTAAGAATCATTAATACTAATAATAACTGCAAATAATATTATTATGTTGATAAACATATTTTGATACGAGAAACCTTGACATCATAAGAAATTTGTTTATATATGATAATTAACACACGTGCCAAATATATTAAACCTGTATTAAAATTAGCACACAAATTTAAAAATCAACAAAAATAATAATAATAATAATAATGTGTTATATAAGAATACAGGAATTGAAATAATGTACGTATTATTGTGATCAATATTGCACATTTTTTTTAACTGAATTTAAAGACAACCATAATAGTTTTATATTGAGTAATTTTTTATGCTTGTAACCCATTAGAATTAACTAGAATTATAATCTTAGCTTCTTGTTTCAACTTTTTAATATTAATTTAAAATTTTAAATCTTAATATAGTTTTTATTCTTTGTATTTTTTTTTTGCCAACTGTTTTTATTCGTGCATAAATATATAAATAAACAAAATAAAAATACCTCAATGCATTGCAATAAATTTCAAGATTTCTTTAGTTAACATTTATTAAAATTTATAACAATAGCTTGAATAACTTTATGCATTTCGTTTTGATCAAAAATTAAATCATATTATATTATTTTTTTCATCTTTATTATGCAATGTTATGATTTTTTAATATATGTATTAGTATTAAAAGAGTTGTATATATATATATATTATTAAATTAAATGAGTGCACAAAATATGCAGATAGGTCAAAGAATATCAATAGCTACATATATATATTGGATTATTCAAAACAAATAAGCTTATAAGCATTAATTCAATTAATTCAAAATGCTTATCGCGTAGGCAGAGAGCCAAGGCAGCTTCATGACAGACGAGCAGTGGACAGGTCTAGAGGTCAGTGGCTTATCATTCGAGCTTTCTGAGAGAGTCAGTTCTCTCTTAAACAAAAACAAACCAAGCTCAGTCACAAACTCGCTCAATGTTATTGTACAAATTAAAAACAATGTGATTAGTTTACAGTATTGCAATTGAGGTAAACAATTTGCACATATGGAGTATATCGAAAAGGCAAACTTACCGACAATAGTATAATGTAATTAATGAATATCGTTAAATATCGATATATAAGCTAGTGTATTTTTGAGAAGCCAACAACACAATCCACGCACTAGAAACCGAAACCTGAGTGTACAACTCTCAGCGAGTCCAGCGCGACAACTGCCAGAGCAACATTGCTCTGTTGGAGACCAAACAAGTGAATGACTTTGGGAAACCACAACGCACAGTGGAACCGAATTCAAGTCGAGGGCAAAAGTGTAGGCTCAAGACATATTATAATCGATATGCACGATAAACCATTATTATTTTGTCATACTCTTGAAATGTTTAACATTTAAAAAACAGAAAATAAATCATTAAAAATAATTTAAAGTAATTAATGTACACAATATATTATATGCAACTTTCCCTAGACTCTCAGGCAACTGTGCGCACTTCAAGTGAACGATAAATTTCTCAATACACATATAAATTCAACAAGATTGTTGTTGTTCAATCTAAATTGAGTCACAGCCAGTGGCAGTGATCACAATATGTTGTGGAGACCAGAGGGGCCAAAGTCTCAGTGACAGTGGGGGTCATCTGATTATAGTCGCGTACCGTTTTCGAATAGAACTCTCAAAGTGAGGGTAATTTTTCACTCAATCCAATTGAAATTAACAAAGTGAACAAATTATTATTTCTATTCAATAATTGACACAGGTCTAGGCAAGTTCTTAAATCCAGACCTGGAAGTCGCTCTACAGTTCTGCTCCCATTTGGTGTACGGCTATGTTGGCATTCGGAACGACAACTATCAGGCGCAGAGTTTGAATGAGAATCTGGACATTTATAAGCATCAGTATTCCGAAGTGACGGCCTTAAAGCGCAAATATCAACACTTGAAAGTGCTACTGAGTGTGGGCGGTGATCATGACATCGATGCGGATCATCCAGATAAGTATATCGAGCTGCTCGAAGGTGGAAAACTTCGACAGGCTGGATTTATTCAGTCAGCCTACTCTCTGGTTAAGAACTATGGCTTTGATGGCCTTGATCTAGCATATCAGTTCCCTCGAAACAAGCCTAGAAAGGTGCACAGTAATCTGGGATCGACATGGAAGAGTTTCAAGAAGCTTTTCACTGGCGATTTCATTGTGGACACCAATGCAGCCCTGCACAAGGAACAATTTACGGCATTTGTTCGTGATGTGAAGGATGCGTTACGTCCGGATGGATTAATGCTGACCTTGACTGTGCTTCCGAATGTCAACTCTACTTGTAAATACATTTAACAGGTTTATTATTATTATTTATTAATAGCACTTTTTATGCAGGGTACTTTGACATTCCCGCACTAAATGGCCTCGTTGACTTTGTGAATCTTGCCGCCTTTGATTTTCTTACACCCGCCCGGAATCCCGAGGAAGCTGACTATACGGCGCCATTGTACAATTCGGCCACACAGAATCGACTTCCGCATTACAATGCCGACTTCCAGGTGCAATATTGGTTGCAGCAAGGATTTCCCTCGAATAAGCTCAATTTGGGAGTGGCCAGCTATGGAAATGCTTGGAAACTAACCGCCGAATCCGGCATAGAAGGCACACCCGTAGTGCCACACACCGAGGGTGCTGCTCCGGAAGGTCTGCAATCCCAAAAGGCTGGACTGCTCAGCTATCCTGAGATCTGTGCCAAGCTGGTGAATCCACAAAATGAGTTTTTAAAGGGCAATGACTCGCCATTGAGACGTGTGGGCGATCCAATGAAACGTTATGGATCCTTCGCCTTCCGGGCTGTAGCCGGGTCCGTAACTGAGGGCATCTGGATTAGCTACGAAGATCTTGAATCGGCCTCCAACAAGGCGGACTATGCACGCGTCAAGAATTTGGGTGGTGTGGCTTTATTCGATCTGGGATACGATGATTTCCGTGGTTTGTGCACCAGTGACAAGTTTCCACTACTGCGAGCCATAAAATATCGATTGTAATTTCAGTTGATTGAATAAAATAAACAATAAATGTAACATCTCTCTCTCTCTCTCTCTCAGTTTTAATATAATTATTTGGTTATTTTTATAAAATTAACAAAATTTCTTATCAGTCAAAGATTTGCGTGTTTGAACTATGATGCTTTACTCCGGGCTTATCAGCAAATATTTGATTTTTTTTAAGGCTAATATAAATATTACTTAAGACTTTGTTATATAGTGCTTAAACTAGTCACTAAACAAATACGCTTAAGATTTGTAATTCACCCAAACTGAGTGATCTCATTGACCTTGACGTCATCTGTCGTGTTGATATTCCCGTGTTCACACACAACAAGCAATTCCGTAGAAATGTTGTTGATAGTATTCAAGCCTATTGCTCGAGTTTGTCTCTGTGGCATTTTAAAGCTTTGTTGATGATATTCCCATTTGAATTCAGTTTCGTTTTGTGTCTCGTTACGTGCGGACGTATTTTAATTGTGATCGCTTTGCAACTCTCTCACCGTCTGAGTCTCTGTCTCTGTCTCTGTCTCCGAAAAGTGTTCTCCAAGTCTCCAAACATGCGCTCTTTGTGGCTCGGTTTGGCACTGAGCTGTCTGCTCTCAGCTCCGCTGCAAGTCATTGCCGCTGGTCCCAATCTCATTTGCTATTATGACTCTCGCGGCTTTCTGCGACAAGGTATGTGGATAATCTATCACTTTGATTGAATGTACTCTCCACACATTTCATCCGTTGTGGATTCACAGGTCTCGCTCAGTTTTCGCTCACCGATTTGGAGCTGGCATTGCAATTTTGCACTCACGTGATCTATGGCTATGCGGGTATTCATCCAGATACCTATGAGATGCAAAGTCTGAATCAACCATTGGATTATGAACGTCGTCATTTCGCTCAAGTCACTGCACTGAAGGATAAATATCCCTATGTCAAGTTTCTGTTGAGTGTCGGTGGTGATCGGGATTTGGAGCAGGAGGATAAATATGTCAAGCTACTGGAGGCAGGTGTTCAAAGTCAAAGACGCTTCATTGAGTCGGCCAGGGATGTTGTGCGTCGCTTTAACTTCGATGGCCTGGACTTGGCATTCCAGCTGCCCCGCAATAAGCCCCGAAAGGTTCATTCTGGAACGGGTGCGGCCTGGAAGAGCTTCAAGAAGCTCTTTACCGGCGATTTCATTGTGGATCCCAATGCCGATACGCACAAGTCACAGATGACGGAGCTTATCAAGGAGCTGAGCAGCGCATTCAAGGCTAATGATCTGCTGTTAAGTCTTACGGTCTTACCCAATGTCAATTCCAGCTGTAAGTCGGGTCGGGTCAGCTTTTGATATAGTTGATGTTTCATTCTTACCCATTTACAGGGTACTTTGATGCTCCTGCCATTGCTCCGAAGGTAGACTTTGTCAATCTCGGCACCTTTGACTTTGTCACACCTGCCCGCAATCCCGAGGAGGCGGACTACTCATCTCCACTCTACGAAGTCTTTGGCCAGAATCGCCTGCCCCATTATAATGTTAACTTCCAAATGGAACATTGGCTGTTGCAACGCTTTCCAGCCAACAAGTTGAACATTGGAGTTGCCACCTATGGACGTGCCTGGAAGCTAACTCTCGACTCGGACAGTGTGGCACAGCCCGTGGTGTCGAGCACCAATGGTCCAGCGCCAGCGGGTATACAAACCAAGACCGAGGGACTCTTAAATTGGGCTGAGATCTGTCAATTGCTTCCCAATCCCACCAATATGAATGCCAAAGGCGCCGCTGCGCCCATAAAGCGTGTTGCGGATCCAACAAAGCGTTATGGCAGCTTTGCATATCGTGTGGCCGATTCGGATGGAGCTCACGGCCTGTGGATTAGCTACGATGATCCCGATACGGCGGGCAGCAAGGCGCAGTATGTGCGGGCCAAGAATCTTGGCGGTCTGGCTCTCTTCGATTTGACGCTGGACGATTTCCGTGGTCAATGCACTGGCGATCGATTCCCCATGCTGCGTGCCATCAAGTATCGACTACTTTAAGCTGCTCCAAATGTCACCGAACACGAGTACACACTGTACACTAGAGCCTGTATCTATATCTGTATCTGTCTCGCTTGCAAATTAATTACAAAGTTGTAAACTAAAATGCACCGCAAATTAATTCACTAAGAAGTTGCTCCTTACCAGTGCCGCATTTGACTTACTCTCGATCTGGCTTTAATTGTACTCGTTTTTGGTTTGGGTTTAGGTTTGGCACCCAACGGAGTCGCCTCTCGTTTATCGCCTTTCAACCATCTTGCTTAAATGGCATTTTGTATTTTTTTGTACATTTTTGTATGTGTTTCGTTCCTTGTGAGACTTTGCTTATTATACCCAGTTTGAGGGTATATTGAGTTAGAGCAAAGTAAGTAACGGACAGGAGGAGAATACTTTCAAAAGTATATATCTTGATTAGCATCAAACGTCCGGTCGATATTGCCATGATATATTGCCATATAAGTGAAATATTCTAAGAGATGGTAAGAGCTAGAAGCACCAAATTTGCTATGTTAGCTTCATATGTGCAGACAGATAAGTTTTGGCAGTCGTCATAAGTAATTCTTATTACAAAAACTAGAAAAAAGGTTTTTTATTTTTGATTTTTATTTAAAAAGTGATAGATTCTAAGAGATGGTAAGAGCTAGAAGCCCCAAATTTGCTATGTTAGCTTCATATGTGCTGGCAGATAAGTTTTGGCTGACTTCATAGGTAATTCTGATTACAAAAATTTAAAAATTACTTTTTGTTTTTGATTTTTATTATTATAAAAGAATTGAAAATGTGAGTTAATTTATGATTTTTAAATACAAATTTAAATTAAATTAAATTAATCGAAAAAGAAGGTTGAAATTAATTTTAAAATGTAGCAAATTTAAAGAAAATTGATATTTGACATTCATGATAAGTATCTAAATACGTAAAAGACTGAACCAGGGTATTTCGTAGTCGAGTATTTTTGCCCTAAGGCTTTTTTACTTATTTTCCTTTGCAGATTTACAGATTTCGGTCTGCGTCGCGTCGGCTGAGCTTTTGTTTGTTTTCGTTTGTATAATTGGCGCTACGTTCGATAGTCGGACTGTGCTCTGAGCTCCAATATGCGTAGTTTTTCTGTCTGTTTAAGCCCAAAGTCTAAGGCAAAAGCCAACACTGACATACCACCCGTCTTTCGAGTATGTCGTACTGGTAATACGTAGGTAAGTAAGAGGGCGATTGGCAACCAATTGAATTCGCCTTCTGGTCCATGGCTCTTGGGCTGTGGACTGTCGGACTGTCCGACTGTTGGCAACGACACGATGTAAGACAACTAAATTAAGTTATTGTTTCTGCGAAGCGAAGCAATGACACAAGGACTTTTGTATACACTATCTAAGAACAGAAATATTCAACAATTCACTTTACATCACACTTCAAACAGCATAATATCAAAATAATGATATTAAGTGCAAAACAATAATATTCATTTTTTTATATATTTCTGAAATAATATTAGACCTTTCATTTTAAGAATTTACTTGCAATCTTTGATTAATTAATGTGTATTTTTTTTTATGCAAAATAATAAAATTAAAAAAATCGATTACTAATGTGGTTTTTACTTGTTTTTTATAACTTCCAACGCTTAAAATAATAACATTAGTATAAACTATATTTTGTCGTAAAATACATACTTTTATTCAAAAATCGTTGAATTTTCTTCTAAACAATAACCAACTTATTTTAGGAGAATTTTGCTGTTTTTATTATCGTTTTTTGGGCTCAATAAATTATACTTTTATTATTATTATAAGCTTTTCCGTTTTTCATTAGTTTGGCATAGAATCCGTAGAACCAGTCTAGTCTCTGCTGTTTATCTGTAAATCGTGATCTTATTAAGCAAACTGCAGTCTAAAATTATTTGCAATTGGCGCAATGCACTTTTGGAATGCAAAATATGCCATTAGTGGCAATCGAGCGTGGTAGCTGCTTCCCAAGTTCCCAAGACCTTAAAGTAGCTCACACCCGAAACCAAGTTGACGCCAAGACCCTTAGTACGAGTACGAGTACGACTGCGAGTCGAAGGGTAAAACGAAGAAACTTATCTACAGACTAACTACGAGTACATATGCATGCCTACAACTTGTAAACATGGTATTGTTTTAACAGTAGCCAACTTGAGCCAAACTTAGTCTACAGTCTAAGATCTGAGCTGTGTGCCATATTCCTTCGAAAGTATCACCGATCGTGGCTGCTCCTAGCTCCACTCCAACTCCAACTTTACTCCAACTTAAACTTCGACTCTGTCTGTGACTTGCGACTGCAAGTCTCCTGGCAGCTTGTCGCCTCATCTAATTAAGCCGCATTGGTCGTAGTGGGACAACAAGATCTCTGCATGATATTTGCTCTGCGATTATTGCCAAGACTGCGCCTGCGCCCCATGCGAATGACAAATATGTTGCTTATGCTACTCCGTACTCCTTACTCCTTACTCCGTACTCCGTACTCCATGTTCCTACCTTCTTCTGTGGAAGGCAAGCAACCTCTGGGCAAGCTACCTCTTTAAATAAAGATATTTTCGCCCTCATTACGCTCTGTGTATCCTTTTGTTTTCTGCATCTTTTTTTTTATTCGGTGGCCGATGAAGTGTCGCTGATTGCGCGTTGCATTGTTTTGCTTTGTCGATGCTCACGATGACGATAAGAGATGCATGGAGTACATGGCTTGCTAACTGAATTTGGTCAACTTGGCTAACTCTGGCTTGTGGCTATTACTGATATATCATATCAGCTGCGTTACTGTCAATATCAATAAAGATTTCCAATGAAATTTTGGTGGATTAACAATTTTAACAAATTTTTTATAACATCTTCGATACTCAAGATGTCCAACTAAAATTTTTGAAGAAGTCATTTCAATAAGTCTAACCGTACTTTCAATATCTGCTATACTTTGAGCAAGAATCGCAAATTAATTAAAGCTAGTTTAAACTGTAATTTTTCGATCAGAAAATACAATTTTTATTTAAAAACAATTTTTTTGTTATTAAAATTAAAAATTACAGTTATTGACAAGTTTTTTTTTAAATCAACACATCATTTTTATTTTATAATTTTTAATTTCAAAAATTTTAATCGCTTAATTTCAAATAACATTTTATTTTATTTTTATTCAAAAGAGAAAAAATACAAAAAAAATAGTTATTTGAAATTTCAAATAACATTTTATTTTATTTTTATTAAAATGGAAAAAATACAAAAAAAATTGTTATTTAAAATTAAACTTAGATTTAAATCAGTCTAATATTTTAAGGCAGATTGTAAATCATTCAGTCACTGTGCGCAGGTTAAAAAAAATCTAATTAAAAGTACACTTTAGAAGATAATGTTTTATCAAACAGAAAAATTTGCACACTCTAAAATACCCTGTATATATATTTGCAATGTATTCATGTTAAGAAGGAATCGCAAAGAATAGACTACTTTTAATATTTATAATGTGTGCAAGATGGAAAAACGCAACATGAAGTCTTTTCTTTTCTTTTGGCAGCTTCTCATTGTATTTAACAATGCTTCGGTCACTGGGTGCCTTTTTTTATTCGTTGTTATTGTTTTGCATGCCTTTGGTCTGCATTTTTATTGCTTTGTTAATTTTAAATAAACCACGCGCTTTTATGGTAGTATTCGCCTTGCTCCTGGCATTTGAAGTCCATAAGTCAACTGGCAGCAACCGAAGATGCAGTGCATCGTTAAGTGGATGCAGTTCGTCTTCGTCTTTAAGTTCATCATTTGGATACCGTGAATTGAGATGTTTCTGTTCGTTTTCGTACAATTGTCAGCGGGTTGTCACACAGAATGATTTAAGTCTACTGCCCCAATGACGAATACCTGTCTGGACGTTAAAGTTTTCGACAAGTGGCGCCAAAAATGAAATCTCATTGGCACCGTGCAGAGTTGGCCTCGCATTCGTTTATAGATTTTTAACGCCCAAATCGTGGTTTCTGACCACAATTATTCTAACTTTGTTATTGTTTCTCGTTATTTTATTTTATTCATTTACAAGCGACAATAAAAATGTGCCATAAATGGTGGTCTGGCACAAGTTAAAGTTATTGTTGCTAAACGAAATAAACAACTCATAAAATTATGCAACAACAACAACAACAAAAACAATGAAAAAAAGAAAATGAACATAGAAGTCCAATTTTCAAAAACTAAATGTTTTGTTTATTTTTCTACAGATTTTTCACGCCAATTAAATTCAATTAGCTGTCGGCAGTGGCAGCGATGCCCTATGATGTGGATACACAATCTATGTATGTGTCTGTGTGTGTGTGTGTGTATGTAATAGTCTCTCCCACATTTACCCCACCATGTGTGTGTGTAATGTCCGCAGCTTTTTCTAGCGCCACTGCGTCATAAAAGGTTAGTTTAAACAAATAAACACGTGGAATTAATGAAGAAACGTATACTGCAGTTTATGGGTTACGTATAAATGGAATACTCGTATAACAGGTGAATATCTTTGAAGTATGTTGGATTAACTACTTTTGGAGTTAACTTAATCACTTTGGTATCTCCTTTCCACCTATTATTTAGTTATAGCTGTACTATAAATCGATCCACTGTACAATATACAAATATTTAAATGAATGCATTTTTTAAATATTTAGATGGTTACTTAGTTATGGATAAACTATTAATGAATACATTCTGTAATCGATTTTTTTGGTTTGCTTAGCATGGAACATTTTATTTGTTGTAAGCCTATGCGACTAATATTATATTGTGCCAGTTTTAATAGCGATTCTAAATTTTATAGGGTATCAAAATCCAAATGGACGTCGTGTGCAGTTTTAGCAATAATTTATTTATTCTTTGTTACACTTTAATACAACGTAAACAGTCGCAACTCCGATGCTCTCCCCTACAATAAGTCAGTGTATGCGCAATTTGGATTGCCCTAGACTTGTGGTCACCAAAAGAATGAGCATAAACATTTACAACTTTTAATTACCACACTAAAAACGATACAGAATATATATAGCATATACATGTAACACAAGAAAACGTGTGAAATGACTTGAGAGATTAAGAGCAACTACAATATCTGACTGCAACTGAAACACTGAATGATGAACTGATGTTGAGGGTAAGACGACAGGAGGTGGCAGGTGGGAGGTGGGAGTTGGGGGGATTAGACTGATGACGACGCGCCTAAAACAAACAAATAAACGCCAAGTAAATTGGCCAAGTAACAGCGTCGCTGGCGGTACGCTTTGCTCTGGCTTTAATTAAATCGACGGAAAAACAATAAAACTACATGCATCCCGATGAATACACACATACTTACATATTATCAGTATCGAGACTGGGTGAGATTTTATTACACACTACGACGGCCCTGTGCAATAACTCAAAAAATACTTGGCCGTGTATCATTAAAATCAAAAACGATCCAAAACGCCACGACTGTTACGACTGCCACCCAGCGTGTGTTGGCGATGTTTGCTTTGGGGTATCCGGAACCGTTTAGATGTTTAGATGCACAAATAAACACTCGTAAAACGTCGCCTGGTATTAGACGATGCTACGAGTATTTCAATTCCGTTTGTAAACATTTCCAAATCGAATGATTCTATACTATTATTGCTTGTCAATATTTCTCAAGTGAATGATTTTCCTCTTCGATAGTTGCATTTATTTATTCATCTAAATAAAATCAACCCAAACCCAAATATATTATTAAACTCATCTTAAATTTATTTTATGAAAATATTCTTAACTAACTTGATCATCAACCTGCTAAATAGTCATCCTAAGTTTTCAAAATTTTGTATTTATTTTTTTTTCAGGTTTTTTGTTGCAAGTAAATCCAAACTGGGAATCGAGTTTAAATTCGAAGGTGATAGTGACGGAAAAAATTTTATTTTACAATTTTGATGCAATTTAAAGCAGAGGCTAAATTATTATCAAAATGATATTATGCTTGAAAATCGGTCCAGTTTTGGCATATTTTACAAAAAAAATGTGAACGTCTCAGAATCAAATTTTAAGTGTTGTTTTATACTAATTATAATAAAAGGAGTCGATTAAAAGGGAAAACTTGAGATTAAAAATTTTATTTTAAATTAAAATGTTCAATTTTTAAAATTTTAAAGGGGGGACCCTATGCCATCATTAAAACGCTATTAAAATGCATATATATTTTCAATTGTCTATCTTACCTGCTAAAAATATGTACTTAATCCTTACTATGTAGAACATAATTCCATTCGCATTTCTATTGCATTTGAAAATGGTCCTAACTCCGCTTGCCTTGGGAAAGAAGAAGGATATTGCTGGCGTGTCAATATATCACGATTATGTCAGTCGCTTGTGTTTGGATCCCTGCGTGGGGTCTTGGTGGCCCTGGACTTGGGCGGGGGGAATTGGAGCACTCTTGGGAAATTGCGTGCGCACGCGTACAGCGCCAAAACGAATTAAGCCTGATGCACCAGCCACTGATAATTTAATTTTTGTTATTTGCTGGACAAAAGACAACATGGAACTTGGAACTTAGACTTGGGACTTGGACTTGGACTTGGACTTGGACTTCTACTGAGACTATGTATTTGTTGTTTGTTGGTCCTTTTGCATTCAATTTATACAACTGTTACACACGCACATCTTATCAACAACAATTTGACAGTTGGCAGTTCGTTTTGCGACCAAATGAGAAATCTGCGCGTGACACGCAACCAATGATGAGAGATTGTGTTTATGTCAAAGTGTCGAAGTGGTTGTTGTTGTCGATGATGTTATTGTTGTTGTTGTTGTTGCTGTTGTTGTTGTTGTCGTTTCAGTTGATGCTGTTGATATTCCTCTACATGTAATCATTGTCATCTCAGCTGCTGTTAGAAGACAACCTTTTGAATGCACGAGTACAACACAAAAACGTTAAGCAATTTATGCAAAAATTAAGCAAACATTCACCTCTTTCTCCCCTTCACTCTTGCTCTCTGTTTATTTCATTTTAATGCTCATCTCGGTTTCTTTTCTCTCGGTGTTATCGGCTGTCAAATTTGCCAAATCACGATGACGTATCGCTAAACCGCGTTTGACATTCCCGTTTTTTTTCAACATCGGCAAAAGGGTTGCATACTAATTTCCTTGAAGCTCAGGACCTAGAAAATCTCAGCAAATATTGTACTGCATCTGGTATGTGATGAAATCAAATCAAATCAAAAAAAATAAAAATGAAGGGATGTGTTGGTCGAAGGTTTCTGGTTTTCGAGCCAACACAGCGGATATTTTTTTATGTATATATTTTATATTACTTTCCATGTTGAATATTATAATCAGAATTTTATCATTCGCTTGTCGCAGAAAGCCTTTGAAGAATAAATGTAAAATATAAATAAATTATCAAAAGTATTATGATTATTTTAACAATCTCATTAAATACGTAATGAGATTCATTAAAGTAAAAGAAAATAAATTACACTTTAAGCAAACTCGGAGATACATTTAAATTAGAATTAAAAATTTAGATCATATTTTGATAGTCAGTCTGTCGGAGTGAAAGACTTTGGCTATAGAAATCATACATAATCAATTTTAATGCACCCTGTGTAGACTTGGTCACAGGATATTTATTACATACTTCTTTTGTCCTACTTTAAAATGCGTCAAACTTTTAATTTGCATTAAATAGATTACAGAAATCCCTTCTGCGTCCATCCATCACGCACTCGGAAGTTTATATATCCTGGCAAATGGAATCGTCATCGATCAGATCTGTGTACAGCTGTCAGAGCGCTCAATTCTATGCAACACATTTCCTGATAGCACTGACAAATTAAAATGCACAATCAAAAAAAAATAAAAAAAGAAAAGAAAACTCGAACAAAAAATTGACTTGCACAATAGAATTTCTAAAACTGATGACGAATGTTTTACGAATTAAGATGGATCACTTGGCATGACGGCCATAAAAAGCAGAAGTAAATACCCACTGTAGTGTTAATAAAAAAAAAGGATACAGAGCCAAATAAACAACGGGAGAATATACGTGTATGTAACTATGTGGAAGCCAAGTGGAGTTAGGATTACGAGTATTGTCCGATGGAATCGATGCATAATAATAAAAAGAAAGAAACGAAACCGAAACCGAAACATCTTCGGCGACTTTGCCATTTGGTGCAGTCACTAAAAGCGGCGGCATGACACAGCAATTTGGCTACCTATCGTCATGGTCATGTCACTCAGTCTCAGTCTCAGTCTCAATCTCATTCAATCCCCTTTCCCCTCACCACACAACAACTGAAGCATGCGCCGCAAAACCCAAAAAGAGTTTGAATTTCAAATTGAATTGAATCGAAGTAAATGACGTTGAAAACTTACAAGATGCGAACGTATGTACAGGATTTTCATTGGGTTTCTCATTGTTGTTGTTATTGTTGTTGTTGTTGTTCCGACTTTAATGCCTTAATGGTTAATATCGCGACTCTAAATCGTCCAGTCATGGCGCCACAAGACACAAGACATTTGGCTGCGTTTGCTTCGACGATTTTGCTTAAGATCTCAGGCATACACAGGATATGAACAGACAATCATTTATAATGTTTAAATTTTTAATAAATATTCCTCGCACACACACACACACACACACACTCACACACACATTTAGTGTGTATGCTGGGAAATTGGGAAAGTGCCTAGGCATGGGGGTGCACTCTGAACTCTTCCCCTTTCGTCGGGTTGTGCTTCTGTAATCAGCACAGGAATCTGATACTTGTACAAAAGGCTTTTCTTTGTAAACACACTTCCTGAACTTTGCGAAGCAGCAAAAGCAATAGCAACAACTATGACAAGTATACACACACACCGTACACACACACACACTCACACACATCAACATGCACACATACGGTTGCAGAGTGAGAAATTCGTTTGTATTGTATGGATTTTGCGCATATTTACACATATGTATGAAAAACATGTTAACCAGAAAATTAATTATAAAATTTTCAAAAACCTTAACAATGTCTACAATATGGCGTTTATTTTACTCAAACAAAAACTTACTCAGCGATGTACATATGTGTGAATTCGGGTGTGGGAGTGTGTGTAAATGTGTGTATGTATGCGTATGTGTATAAGAATAAGGCGAATTTCATACAGGCGCATTTATTATTGATACGTAAAAAAGGAAACAGACTTAATAAGTCACTGAAATTTGTACAGTTTAAAATATTATAAGAATAGTAAATGATTTAAAAAAATCAAAATTTTAATGATAAGTTAAATATAAAAATACGTAAATAAAATGGTATGTCTCGGATTTTTTAGCAAGAAGTATTCACGGAAGTCAAAAAACAATTAAAAAAAAAAAAACAAATAAAACTTAAAACTTTAATTTTATTATGATAACATAAATATATATTATTTAAATAAAATTACCGTTCTATTAATTTGCAACTCTTTAACAATTTACTTTGTTCAATAAAGCAATATAAATCATTTCGGAAGACTTTACTGAAATCAATTTAGTTTAGAATATTATAAAAAGTAAGATATTTATATGTATATAAAATATATTGTATTACAAATTTATCCAGCAAAAGTGCAATAATATAACATCTTAAGCAAAAAATCTCTTTGCTGCTAAGAATCTCAAGATTGCTTTGCAACATCACCCTGTATGGGGGCATGCACAATATTCATTCTCATAAGACTTCGCCACATAAAGTCATATACATTTCACATATATAAGTAAGTGCGCACATACATTGTTAAATTCACAAAACAAAGACCCACAAAGGCCACAGCCATTCCAAGTAGCAGAAACAGGAGCACAGGCGGAAAAAGTGCCCGTAATTCATACTTCCCATAAGAAATTTAACATTTCTTTTCTTTTTCCTGGCATGGCCCACTCCAAGACGCTTTCTTTCTCCCTCTCTCCCTCGCATATTCCCACTGCTTGCCAGAGGCTAAGCAAGAAGGATAAGGATATGGATATTGTGCTTGTGTTTGTGCGGGCACTGAAGCTGCTGTGAAATTAAACACGGAGCTCTATGTACGTAACATATATACATATCTAGGCAAATGTCGGGGGAACTGAAACAAGAAACGTGCACAAGTTGTGGTTTGCTTGGCTCGCCAGGCACATCATCCGGAAGAGAGGATGCACTTAGATTCTGATTTTTTACAAATAACTCAAAAAAAAAAATTCAAAAAACAAAAAAAAAAATGTTATATTCAGCAACTGTTGCCGATTGCTTAAATTCTCTGGCAACAATTGACAGCTGTTGTCACCTGTGTCCAGACCTCATGTATAAATCACAGAATCTGCTCAATGAACGCGCCAAAAAATTAACATAATGTGTGGTCTGGTCACATAACGGTAATATTTTAAAGGAGCGACAACCCAGGAGGGGGCAGAGGGGTCAGGGGGCACTTTGTGCATTTCTCGGACACGAACAGCCCGCAGACACTAAAGAAGACTGCAGAGGACTGAGAAGATAATGCAAATAAATAACGGATCATATTGCATTCACACAAAATTTATGTTTATTTTTCAGGAAATTATTAAGTATAATCAAAGGTTGCTCTATAAGCAACCCACCAAACCGTATTATGCACAAGTAGCGGTGCTCTAGACGAGGATTCTGGACAGGAAAATACCCTGGACAAATGTATTTATTTTTATTTTATTTATTTTGGTATGGTGAATTAGAAAACATCATACTGGAAACAGCAGATGAGAAAATTTATACAATTCAATAAAAATATATGTTCAATTTTAAGCTGAAATGTTCTGACAGAAGGCGAAACAAAATATAGAAAATTTGAATATTAGAGAGTATACCCGAGCATTTGTCAAACAGCTTATACTCCTTTCTATGCGTACAGGGTATTAAGAATATGCAAGAAATGCAAAAAGAAAAAAAATTTATTATAAAAAGTAAAACACAAAAGACAAGAAAAGTGCTATTGATTGTGTGCTGGCCCGTTTCACGAAATAAAAGTATCGAATTAGCGAAATAATATCAGATGTCCTTTGCAGACAGAGAGAAAGAGAGAGAGAGAGAGAGAGAGAGAGAGAGAGAACGAGGCAACTACTGCTGGCAGTTCCACTTCCACTTGAACAGCCATCAGACTCTGTCTCTGTTTCTGTCTCTGTTTCTGTTTCTGGCCGAGAGTCTGGCTCACACTTGCTATTTTGGTCATGTTATGGGCAGATTGTTGTAATTACCCCGGGGTAACGTCAGCTGCCAGGACCGGTACTTTTAAAGTAGCTTGCACCAGTTACACAACGAAATCAAACCGCAATTTCCGCGCCCTCGACATATGTAAGCCTAATTCCAAATATGAGTACGAGTACGAGTATGAGTACTCCAAGTTGTTGCATGTTGTTGCTACATTCATAAGACCTATACAAGTATGGGTCCTTTTTTATCCATAGTTGCAAAGGTAACCGCATTGCAAAACTTGTTCGCCTCAATGCATTAGAATCGTTTTTTATTTTTCTTTTCACATATACATATACATAAGTAGAATCGGGGTCGATGCCGCCACAGAAGCGCCGGGATTCTCGAGGATTTATGAAATAATGGTCGCAAAATATGTTTTTTATAATTCTTTGTTACTTTTCCTTCTGCGGGCATAGTCATTGTCAAAAGGGAGAATTATGAACAAAAGCTGAAATAGCATATTGTAAGCGGTTTCTCTTGTGCTGAGCGGATTTCTTTTGCGACTACAACCAGTTACATCGAATTGCATTGTAATTGAGGACATGGATAACCCCACGGATCAATGCGAAACAGATAGAGGCTAAATATGTATACAGATGCTCTTCTAAATTTCTCTCAATTCTTCTTTTGATCGTATCATTTATTTTCCTGTGGTTCTTATACTATCTTAAAATGAACAAAATTTTAAAATTTAATTTTAAAGCCCAAAATTTCTACAACTTTATTTACCGATTGAATAGATATCTAGATTTAAAAATCAAATTTCATTTAATGTTATTTATTTTAAGCCTGGACTATATTGTTACGTTTTTAAGAGAGAAAAAAAACATTTTAAACTTTGAACTCCAATAACTAATTTAATATTGAAATTGAGAGATTTGATATTTAGATTTTTTCTGCAATTAAATTTATAAAATCTAATATTTCTTTAATTTTTGCTTACTTTTTGATCTATTTCAATCTTTAATAATTTATTTATTTAGGACAAGAAACTCCAAACCCAAAAATAACTTCAGAATAAATAATAATAGATACTCCAATAATTAATAAATGTTTATGCTTTTACGAATAGAAAACTCCTTCCATACTTACAGATCTAGCACTCTATAAACACATAACAGATGCAGCTAGATACATAGATCATCATCAATAAGTATGCTATGTGTGTATGAATGTGTGTAACTTCTTCGGTCCGTGTAACTTGCTGACAAGGAACTGTCACCACCAGCGCCCCAGCGCCATATTCTTAAAGCTCCTCTTTAAAGCTTCTCTTTTGTTTGCCGGCAATTTCCACACAAATAAGCCGCCAATTTGCCCCCACCAGCATGACAGGCGAACAACCAACGGAGCAACAAAACGTCAATGGCCAGACACGTTAACATTGGCCAGGAAAAAGGGTCTACACTACGTATACTCGTATACTCGTACACTCGGGGGCTCTGGTTATAAATCAGTTGTGCGGCTTTTAATAAATTGTAATTGAGTCGCGATTCACGACTGAGGTCATGTGCTGAGCTGAGTGAGGCTGAGCTGAGCTGATAGATACGTTTGAATCTTCTTCGGGTTTTTCATTCGCAGCTCCAAAGACGGGCTAGGCGACTGACTACGACTGCGATTGGGATCGCGTGTGGGAATGCAGACGAGGCGATGTCGATCCTTATGGTTTGGCGACGACCCTAAACAATCCTCTCTCAGTTTTAGTTGTATTGAGAGTTGTAGTTGTAGTTGTAGTTGTAGTTATTGTATACATGGCACTTTGCCGGCTGTCGCCACTTATGCTGAGCTGAGCATCTTACTCTACCCTCGACCCTCTAAACTTACTTCTCCTGCCGAGTAGCATGCTTAAATATCACGTAATGAAAAATGTTTTGTTTGCAATTTTTCTTTTCATTTATTTCCTCTGCTGTTGCTGTTTGCTGTTGTTGTTCCTGTTGTTGTTTGTGTGTTGAGCAGCAATAAAACTCATTGAACATGAGTTGCTTTTGAGCAACATGAACAATTAATGCAACATATGTTTGTCTGAAATCGAACCAAACCATGCCACAGAGAACAAAAAAAAAACGCACATCTCTCGATCGTTTTTTGCAGTGATGGTACAAAAAAAAATCGAAAAAAAAACCAAATCGAATTAGCTGCAAGCGCGACGCGACTCTGACTGCCAAATGATGCACAACACGCGAACAGAGCTTTGCAAGAATTTGAAAAGGTTTTACAGAAGTTGCAATACCCTTGCTAAATTCAATAAATAATATAAATGAAATCTAAGTAAATTCGTGCTTTTTCTACAGCTTACAATTTTCTTATATATTTATTTATCACAGAAAATGTTTAAAGTTAAAGTTGCATGTAAGTTTCATGTGAAAACCAATCAACCCTTTCAAATAGTTAGCAAAAAAAAATTAATTTCATAACGATGATTAAGCAACACGCCTACCCAAGAAAAAAAAGATCTTGGACAATCTTCAGGTTAGATGCTACAATACAATTGCAAACATTCCAAATTGAATGTTTTTCTTTTTCTTTCGCATATTTGCCAAAGCAAATCGCACGATCGATTGCTCCGATACGAATTAACCCAATAGCAATGGGGCAGATACGAACTGCAATAACAGATACAAATACAAACTCGTACTCATACTCATACTAGCAAATGAAAAATTATAGTTTTAATTGTATCTAGGCGAAGGAGCCGGCCACTTCTTTAATTGCTTTTAACCTATTGGTGTATTTGTTTTGGTTTCATGAGTTTTTCTCGTATTAAGTCTGTCTGATATTTATAGCTTATCATTTTTCTGATATTAATTTTCTATTTTTAAGTAGTGTGCGGGAAGTTAATCTGGGATTGTGATAATACTTTGTACTTTGTACCAATTGGAAATCATAACTTTATTGTCAATTTGTCTGTTGAAATAAAACTTTAATTTCAATGCAATTAACACAAATATATGATTGCCACAATTTAAGAGGGGACTGACAACCGTCGTGGAACCCACAATCAACTAAACGCTGCACGTTGCCTAAAAGAAATTAACGAGAATTAAGCGACCTGCCCACCTAATGCCACAGATACAAGGATGGGGACGAAGGAGCTACCCCTCGAACCCGGCAATCAACAGCATTCCATTTTATTTCAACTTTTTGCATGAATATCATCCACTCAATACGCCCAGGAACAGGACCAGGCCAAAGACAAAGACGATGACGAAGCCGAAGCCGAAGCTGTGGTCAAATCAAAGAGTCCAAATCAAAACCAATAATAAAGTTAAATCGATAATTGAGGTCAACTTTTAAAGGCATTTTTGGGGCCGATAAAATGTTTGACCGCGTTGCCTTTTGGCAACGAACATACGTGATCGTTTAACTGTAAATTAAATATAATTTTTCAATAATCATAATTACAATATATAGTTCTGTTTTCAACTTTTGTTCCCTCGTTTCTTTCTATGTGAAAAATCTCGCATTTACTTAAATCTCAACTTTGGAGATTCAGATGATCCCTTAAGTCACGCCAGACGCATAAATCACCAGACACAACCTTTATGGGATCGATAACTGTATAAGTCCGAACGTCAGACCGTTTGACGATCTCTCCGTTTTTTAGCAAAGCGCGCCACGCATTTAATGCGAATTGATCTCGGTGTTTTTCTGCTTTTTATATGCTGGATCGATACGGCTTAATCTGCACAATCAATCTCACAATCATTTGATGTGTTATTATTTCAGTTCTATTCTCGCAACTGTCAAACAAAATATTATCAAAATCGTGGTACCAATTAACTATAATACAGCAGATGTTTTCTGTTTTTTTCCAAATTATTTAATTATTTCCGTAAAAAAAACAATTTAAAGTTTGCAAAGGTTCTTCAAATATAGAAACACTGTATCAAACAACTTAATGTCATAGATAGCCTTATAATATACTCACCAAATCCAAGTTTAAATATATTTCTTCTTAAAAACTCAAGTGTTAATACCCAATTGAATATCATTCGTGTTTATCAAATTATAAGACTTTAAATGACATTCACATTAAAGTTCTACACGAGTTGCCCATTAAAACAAATTCATGAGATTATTATTTATGCAATAATTTATTTTATATTATTTTCAAACTTTTCGCTTTTCGTTATAGTTGCTGTTCTCTACTTGCATGTTTTTTTTGTTGACAGTTTTCTGTATTTTTTTATGGTATTTATTGTAACAATTTGTCTGTTTTTGTAGCGAGCGATGAATGTAGCACAGTAAGTTTGTATATATATTACGTTTTCAATATTATGTTCAGTGACTATTGTTATGACTAAATTTAATGTAATTTTAATATATTTATTTATATGGTATATATATAATAGCATATGAAGCGTTTATATAGGTATTCAATGTCATTTGTATAACATATGTATTTTAATGTCGGCCGTTTAAATTTCAGTTTATTAATTTATAGCATATTGTATTTAGTATAATATATCATATTGTTTATGGATTAATGTCTAAGCAAGTGAAATACATTAAGTTTTTATTAATATTATAGCTTAATCCGCTGCTAGGCTACTGAATAAATTAAAATCTTAGCTTTTAACATTAATTCTCAGCTTACTTTCAATAATTACTAACTTCCCCATTAAAAACTCTAAAAACTGGCATATAAAATGTAGCTGAACGAAAATGTATGTAAGTGTATATATTTTTAAAATTAAAAACTAAGCTAACCATTAAAACAATGCTAGGTTGTGACGCTTGATGTTAAATGCTAGGTATGCCAACTATTTTTCTAGCCCAGTACTACGATTTTAAAAAGTCTTTGTATGCCTATGTACAAAATCTAAAATACTGGAAACTATTTGCGAATGTACGTATCGTACAGCTACGAGTACGAGTGCAAGTACTTATACACTCAATGTTGGTATCGGAAGTGTCTCAATTTTTGCTATGTAACTGACAATATGTATCTTCAAAATGGCCGTATTAGCGTTTGCAACGATCTACAGACGAATCCATTTTGAATACATACACATCTTCCCTTACATTCATATTAATAATAAATATATTTACAAAAGTTTGCTCTAATAATGCTGGGATTCTGCATTTTGGTCCGGCCGCGCTCTCTTCTTCTTGCCGTGTCCTCCTCTTGCCACTTTCCAAACGCCGCCGTCACTTGGATTGCACTATGAGATCAAATATCCTGGTCGCCTCTGTTAACAGCTCAAACATAATGGAGCTTAATTAGCACTGCCGAAGAGCACCGAATTCTTATAATATGCCGTAGGCCTCTCCGACAACGGACTCTTCACATCACGCTCTGCGTTGGCAGCACGCGTCTTGCGCTCCATTTCCAGTTCCTGTGCCAGAGATTCTTTAAGCGAGAAGAGAAAGAACCAAAAACAGGAATGCTTAATAAAGTTTGTCAAACCTTTGGGAACTTTAAATTAAAAGTATCTGCCTACACATAATATCTTCCTTTATCCATTTTTATTCAGTAATTTCTTCCCTTTGTCACTTTTTTAAAAACTGTCGTAACTTCGTTTGCTTCATCATTTGACCATTTAATTTTGTTTTTGGCGATCACTGTAAATTTTTCCCGTACTTGATCCTGACTTTGACCCTTGACACTTTATCTTGAACTTTAAACGGTCATAACTTCGGAAAACTCTTAACTAATTTTCTTGGGGAACATCAACTTTACTATCAAAATTAGAAAATTAAATTTTTTTTGCCATTACTGTCAATTTTTTTCGTTCTTGATCCTGACCTTGACCCTTGACACTTTATTCAGAATTTTTAACTGGACTAACTTTATCAGAACATAACTGATTTCCTTCATTATTTTTTTTTTTTCACATCACTGTCAATTTTTTTCTGACCTTAGCCCTTGATCATCAGATTGGCATAACTTTGTCGAATATTAACAATTAATTTTAAACTTTTTTTCACTTGACACTTTATCAAAAACTTCAAACTGTCATAACTAAATAAAATCTTAACCAATTTCTCTTGTAGAGTATAATTTGATAATTATTTGGTTTCTATTTAGATTCTGCAGCAAAGTTGGAAATTCTATTTATTTCCATCACTGTTCGTATTTTGTTTATCTCTTGGGTTAAGTATTTCCTGCAGTTAATTTTATAAATAATTAAACTTAACTTACCCGAATAATTTTGCCAGAATGCTCCTGTGGCCATCAGATCTATACCAGGATAGCTCCAAGGCGCCTTCCCATTGCTGGCAGCCGCAGCAGCTGCAGCGGCGGCGGCAGCGGCGAGACTGCCATCGGCTGCAGCGGCGGCTGCGGCAGCGGCAACGGAGCCGGCAGTGGGAGGTTGATCCTCGCGATCGCGACTGGAGCAGCGCGGTTGATTATCTTGAGCTGTGATGGGACGCTGTTGGTGCTCAATGGAGCCTTCGTGATCGGAATGTGGCTCGCGCTTGAAGTGGGTGGGAGAATCGGAGCGTGTGGCAGATCCGGAGGTATGGCCGGTCACATCACAGGAGGCGCTAAGGGACTTCTCGGACTTATCGCTACTACCGCCGTGACTGATGCCGTCGGTATCTATTAATGGGTTAAAGGTAAAACAGAGGGCGCTGTGTTGGTTATCAAAGCGTTGGGCGTAGGGCACAGGTGCGGAGGGAGGAAATACAGAGATCCGAAGGCGAAAAGCGACAGAGGAGTTGGGTAATTGTTAGACATGCGTTGTTTTTGCTCGCCTTTTTACTATATTTTTGCTTATTGCTTTCTTTGCTTTTGCCTTTTCACTCACCTTTAAGCGTCTCGACGACATCGCTGCTTCCGCTGCTGCATTTGGCATCCGCTGCGCTGCCTGTACAAAGCTCAGCGTCGCTGCAGGTGACACTGTTGTCATTTGCATTTGGATTGCCTTTGCTGCCTCCCAATCCTCCAGCTCCAGCTCCAGATCCTGCTCCTGCTCCAGCTCCAGCTCCACTCAACTGTTGTTGATAACGCACACGTATCTTGCGCTCACGTCTAAAGCGTTTCTGATAGAGAACTGTTCAAAAAGAAAGAAGGAGAAATAGGGATCTTTCATTAATCTGCTATTTTATGATGAAGTAAATCATTTCTTAATATTATTTAATTTCAATCAAATTTATAACTATAAAAAACTATGTTTTACGGATATGATAAAAGGGATAGAAATATGAAACTGAAAAATATGAACATACAGCTTATAATTATATAAGTAAATTTTTTAATTATTTTAAATAAAAAATAGGTAAGCACTTTATCTAGCAAAAGAATCTAAATGTAATGTTCCCGAATATATAATGAAAGAAAAAAATCTATTCTAAAAATGAATACAGGGTATATAAGTATACTACAAAAAAAAAATGTTTGTATTCTTTGCCTATACTTCTGTACAAAACAGTGTTTAAATATTTAGAGCCCGAAAACAGGGAATTATCTCGTCGAGCATTCTTATTCATATAAAGCTTACAAATAATAATAATAATAAAAAGTCGAAGAAATTAAAGTTTCGTTTTAAAATGATAAATTCATGTAATCTTGAATCAATCTTCTCTTATCCAAATAAAATTAAAAGTATGAATTTTGTTATGTTCCAAATATCCGAGTACAAATCAAATAAACTATATCAAATATATTTAGTACAGAGACTCTTATCGTCGAGTACAATCACTCAAATTAATTTTGAAATGATATAATGATATATGTGATGATATAAGAGCACTGCAAAGACAAAGATTGAGCACAAGCTGGTAATTCAATCGATTGTTATTTGGCTGTGCCAATTCAACTGCGCATCCGCATGTGATGTGTGTGTGTGTGTGTGTGTGTGTGTGTGTGTGTGTGTGTACATTTGTTTATGTGTGTGGGCGCAATTATGCTTTTGTTGATCCTGTTTGAAAGGCAGTCGAGTCAGAGAAACTCAATCGAGTTCGATCGTCATCAACTAGCGTCGATCAAGACAAGTCAAGCGTGGTGACAGCCGTTTTGAGGGTGGAGCAAATTTATGGCTATATGTATGTATATATGTATGTCTATGACTCCGTGGCAATGCCAGATTGAATTTCACTCATCGGCCAGAGGATCGAGTGAGCAAATGTTCTCAACGTATTTTTGTATTTTCGTATTTTTGTTGTTGTTGTTGCTGTTGAACTGTTGCACCCACGCTCCCGTTGCAATGGCCAATTTCTGGCATGTTATACATATACATACAACCTCTAGATGTTTATCGGCTCGCTTTATTATTAGTTGCAATTAGATGTTGATGTCTGTGTGGCTTTTTGCATAGTTTCATGCAATTTGCTCAACCCCAACAACAACAACAACAACAACAGCAATATTAACGAACAACTAAAACTGCAATCTGGGACGGACAACAACAAAGTCCGCACGGTTCCGACATTTCTAAATGCAGACTTTCGTCTACTGATTTATGTGTTGACTTCACGAATGCAAAAGCGAATGCGAATGCGAATTCTAGGGCATTATTTGCGAAAGAGATGGATATAGAATGCTTCTATAGCCTAGTGGAATTGAAGTATGAAGGTTTGCCATAATTATATACTGATCTGAAGAAATAAGCATACCCAGTTTGACAAAGATTGTGGTAAGTGTCATTAAAACATGGCTTATTTCTTTTTTTGTACTTTAAATTTCAAATATTACATTTTTAAATGTTTGTTAATTTTCAATCTTTTAATTTAAAGATAGATTTTTAAAAAAAAATAATTAAAATTCCCTTCTAACACTCTTTTCTCTCATTGAACAAAATAGATAAATGTATATCAATTATTACCAAGTATGTTTATCGATTAAATCATCTATGTATCTGTTTCAATCAATTTGCTATTATAAATTCTTCAAGTTAACTATTTGAAAGATATTTTTGTTACCGTTAGTCTATTTTAAAAGAATATATTTTTGACTAAAACTTCTGTTAACTTATGAAGCTTAACGTTATTTGATTCATTCCAAAAAGCCATCCAACCGGTTTCTTCCATTATGCATTATTCAATGTCTTTCATAGTAATTGGCTAAATGGTTTTCAATTTCAATATAAACTTGTATAATGCAAAGATCTTTGGCCAGTAAAACCCACCCTTATATGCGATGAGTTGGGTGGGGGCCGCTGACAGGAGAAATTTGGACAACCCTTTTAAGAGTTTCAAAGTCTCAGAGTCATCATAAGCATAACAACAACCAATTAAAAGATTTTTCTGTGAGCTAAATGAAACTTTTGCCTGTGTAACCAAAAGCAACTCAAATTCCACACCCAAATGCCTCGAGCACACTTCTCCCCACCTTTCCTTAGGTTATGCTCAATCCAGAGACAAATATTATCATCTTATAAATACATATATTGTTGCCATTGCCGTTGTCGTTGTCGTTGTCGTTGTAGGGTCGACATTTGCTACTTTTTGCCAATCGTTCGAGTGTAACTAAATAATGAAATGATATTAAATTCATTTGAATTGTGATTTCTGTTGAAAAGGTCCCGCGACAGCAAAAAACAGGGCCAAGAACCAAGAACGGCAGCCTCGGACTTAAAACCCTTTTTAGCCTGGCGACGAATCAACTCGACCACCACAGTGCCAGGCAGAGAGTGACGAACAGAGAGGGGGAGCTCTGTTGCAAGGGTGGATGGGGGGCAGTCAACATATCAGGTGTCATTGTCATTTGAGTCATCTTGCATTAAGCGCGCCTGATTGGAATTGGCATAGGCACTCATAGAGAACTCTGGACACTGTCAACTTGCTTGTTTATCAAATGCGATTGGTTTCTTAAAGTGATTCTATGAAAGGTTTGTATCATTTAATATTAAATTGGACACACAAAATTAATAAATTCCAATTAACTAATTAATTTAACTCCAGAGTATAGATAGTTTTTTTTAATTTTTAATTGAAAATACAATAAATTAATTATTTCGCTTAAATCGGGATATGTTTTAAAACTTACCACGCAATTTGCGCTCATCGACCAGCTGCCGTTCCAGTGAATCTTTAACTTCACGTTCGCGCAGCACATCCATTTTCAGCTCAGCTGTGGAAAATAAATTGAAAAAAGAAAAACAAGTGTTGGTCACTTTAGTAATTTCCTCAATATTTGCAAACAATTTAATTTAATTATTTTGTATGCTCCCAAAATTTGTTATAAAAAATATTATAGTTTTAAATATTTAAAATATTATTTTTTATAAATTTTTTCTTAATAAATTTTACTGGTATTTAGTTTTTTCTGTTAAATCTCAAGTTTTGTTCATAGTTTCAAATTTGAATTAAAATGTTAAAGCTAGTTACATTTCAAGAGCTTACTATTAAATAATTGAATAATTGAATTGAAATATTAAAAAGTTAACTAAAATAGAATTGTCACGATTTATGTTTTTTTTTTTCAAATTATTTGTAAGAATTTTTTACTGTCAATTTTAAATGTATGTGTTTCTATACGGGTAAGTTTAAATTTTTTTAAGTGGTAAAGTTATTTTTGTTTTTCATATGTTGTATTGAGTGCCAATATATCAAAATCAATTTTCAAAACAAATACATTTATTTAATAATCAGGTTTATCAAGCCACGACAAAAGACATCTTAGGGGATGACTGAGTGTATTATAAAGAGTAATTAAATCTGTAGTTAAATAAATCTAGAGCTCACCTTTCTCATAGCTAATCTGACGCTCCTGCTGCCTGGCATTATCGGCAGCGACTTTCAGCAAACTTTGAATGTTCCTAAGCAGAGTTTCCGTGGAGCTGGCGGGCACTGCAGCATGAGCATCGATGCCAAGTGGACCGAGTGCCAAGCCGCCGGCCAGAGCGGCAGCAGCAGTTGCATCATTGGCCGCCAGCAAGGCCTCGTTGGGCGTCAGGGCGCCGCCGCCGCCAGCAGAGGGTGGTCCATTGGCGGCAACGGTGCCAGCGACGGCTCCATTGGCGACAGCGGCAGCGGCAGCCAGTTGGGAATAGTTTAAAGCACGCTGATGATGCAGTGCAGCGGCTGCAGCTGCCTCGGCTGTGGGAGAGCCAACGTGTTGCGCCCCCACGCCCAAGTGATGCGCCTGCGCCTGATGATGATGATGATGCGAGGCAACAGCGGCATGTTGATGCAAATGTGCAGCCGCTGCGGCAGCAGCAGCGGCAGCGGCCGCCGAACCCGTCGACAGATTATCACGTTCGGTGTCACTCAAATCTGCATGATGATGAAAGACATACACGTACACAAAGTTGGAGTCAGTCAGACCAGTCATCGTTATCGCTATTGTTATCGCTATCGCTAAAGTAAAGTTTACTCACCGTCATCGTCTTTGATCAGACAGCGTTCATCGACTTCGGATTGGTTCTCATCGCTCAAGTTCTCCTCCTCCTCATCGTCCTCAACGCCAATGATCTGACCACCGCCCACACTGCGACTGCCCTCATCCAGGCTACGTGGTCCACGAGGCGACGCCGCTGGCGAGAAGCAATCACTGCGCTCGCTGCCGGCATCGCAGTTGCTGCCCCCATGATCCGTATTACCGCCGGACTTGCTCAGATTCAGCACTGGACTCTGGCGCGTGGGTGAGCCTGTCAATGGAAATACCAACAACAACAACTCATTAACATCATCGACGACAACAACAACAGCTCACAAAAAAATTATTATTTACAATTGTTTGTCAAACTAATTTTGATTTGAAATTTTAATATTGATCATACTAAATAGATCTTTTTGGAAATCAAAATTTATATTTATATTTTAAATTTTAATTTTGATCATACTAAATAGATCTTTTTGGAAATTAAACCAAACTTTCTAAACTGCTACACAAAAAAATTATTTACAATTGTTTGTCAAACTAATTTATATTTTAAATTTTATTATTGATCATATTAAATAGATCTTTTTGGAAATTAAAACCAAACTGTTACAAAACTGCTAAGGCTCACCAAAAAATTATTTACAATTGTTTGTCAAATTAAGTTATATTTTAAATTTTAATATTGACATATTAAATAGATCTTTTTGGAAATCAAAACAAAACTGTTACAAAACCAATACAAATATAACGAAAACCCTTACTTAACATAAACCCATATTCGATTCGGTCTGATAGTCTGTTTACAACAACTACACTGCAAATGCGCTGCTTCGAGTCGAGTCACAGAGGGAAAAAATCAAGTATTTTGTACTTAAAACTACATTTTTTGAACTTGAAGTCTCACTAAGAATGAAAATACTAAAATCAAGGATTTCGATCTTAATTCAAGTACGATATTTTAGTATTTCTTATTTAAAAACTTAAAAAAATTTAAAACGTACTTTATTAAAGTTAATTTCAAGCTTGATTCAAGTTTTCAATATTCTGAAACTGAGTACAAAAATATATTAAAATATTAACATGATACTTGATTTAAGTATATTGCAAGCTTAAATCAAAATCGTGTATTCCCTCACGCTACCTGATTAAATTATCTAAATCGCAAGCGTAGGTGTTAAAAGCTTTCAGTTTGTGTGAAAACCCGTAAAGACTGATAATAGAAATTATTTTATTATAGTCTTAAGTTTTAAGTCTCCATTAAGCTACTCCTTATTGCAGGAAAGCAAGAACCAGTTGAGAATTCTAAGCAACGAACGCAAAAATGAAGTTAAGATTTAAAGTACTTAATTCAAGATTTGACGAACATGATCTGTGAGCCGAGCTTGAGTCCCTATCTTATATTAAGCATTTTTGTACTCATATTTTATAATTTCGGAGTTTTACTTGATGTTGGTACTTGGTTAAAGAATTTTTATACTTATTTTCAGTAATTCTTAATTCTATCAAGTATTTTAAAGTTTTAAGTATTGAAATTGTTTAATTCAAGCACATTCGAACTTAATTTAAGTATGGCTTTTTTTCTCTGTGCTGATAAAAATAAGCTGTCCACCACTTGTCTTAATGTTCATTTGACTTACAATTATGAGAGCTGAGATCCCTCGGCTTTGATTCACGTTCGCTGACAACGCTGCCACCTCGATCGCCGACTCCTCCGGCGCATATGGCCTGATGTCTATCATCGGTGCGTTCCTCGCGCAGACGCTCCAAGTGCTTTACAATATCCTCGTAGGCGGCACGGCAATTCTCCCAGATGCCCGATCGCGCCAGTGCATCCATATTGGCGGCGGACATGCCAGCATTCTGAGCAGCTGCCTTCAGCATTTGACTCTCTGGACGTGCATGGAGACCGTGTGGTGGCATTCCGGGTGACATTAGGGCCGCCGCACCCGGATGATGGGCATTCATCTGCATAAATGCCATATGGTTAATCGGTGGCGGATTATAACCGTTGGCCAGCAGCGGCGATTTCTCCAACCGATTCATATCTGCAAATACAACAAATTTATCGCTGGTTTTTAAAAGCCTCCAAAGATCTAGCCAAGTTTGAGCATAGCCAGCGTTCAAAATATGAATTCACAAAACGAATATACATACATATGTACATAATCTCGCCATTAGCTATAAAAGAAGTAGACATACTTTAGATATCTTTTAACAATAATTGAAGCATTAGATTATACCATGATGATAACAATATCAATATCAATACTAATCAAGTTTAAATTGAGAATTTAGTGAGAAGTAGAATGAGTTAAAAGTCAATTCTGCATTAATATCTCTCACGATATTTATTTTCATTTAAAGGACGAAAGAAGAAAGCCCAGTTAACACAAAATCAAAAAGGGAAGAAATTTTCGAAGGAAAAGATTAATTGCGAGATTTTTTCCAATATTCTTCACTTTAATAACCGGTATTTTATATCAGTGAACTGCACCAAAATTGTATTTAATTCAATCAAGAGTTTATCACATATAAGAACAAGAAACAACAACAGTTAGTAGGAAACAAAACGATTTAAATTATTGAAAATCCCTGACTTATATTATTATAATAATTATCCACGAATGCACATCAAAATATGACAAATACGAGAATAATAATGAAATTGCCAACATGATTTGTAAACAAAACAAGATCGAAAAATTGGAATTCAGAAAACGTGAAATGCTGAGCGAACAAATTTTATTGTGCATTTGAATGATATGGCTTGATGCCATCTATACACGTACATACACATACACATACACAAACTACATTGTATATAGTCTATGCCCAGACTAAACACAGCAACTAAAATAACAACACGATAGGAAAACACACACATGCTATCGATACAATTGTATGTTAGTACACGTATATTTAAGGCAACCTTGTGTTTACATATTCACGCACATACCATGTTTTCTTAATATGTATATATTTACATATAGATATATTCATGTATAGGCAATTTATGTGCCATTAAATGGCTGGCATTGCATAATTGATTATAAAGAGACAAACCGCTTTAAAGGCGCTTTTAAAATTTCCTACTTGTTGAATTCGAATTTCGATGGCAAGTGCAATTAAGTAACCAAGAAGTTGCAGTTGCATCTGGCGCGTTGCATCTATGGGGGAATAGTGCAATATCACTCAAAAATCAACGCCCCATATTTCATTTAGAATATCTGAACTCAGCTGCCTTTGGCAGGGATTGAATGACTTGGCAAATGTGAATCTCAACACTGATGCCTAAAAGAGGCGCCGGCGGTTCTTTAAGAATTACTAAAAAAAAAATACTGAGTGTTGGAATGATTTTTAAATATCTCCCGATACGTTTGTTGTTGCGTGTCTGGTTGGGAAACATTAATAGAAAAAGGCGTGGTTGAGCTTGTCAGTGGGGCTTTAGGAAATCATAGAGCAACAATATATGTAAAAATCAATCAATTGTAAGCGAATGTACATGTATCTCAAAGTACTTATGATAATTACAATGGCAGATACAAATACAGATACAGATGCAGATACAGATACAGATACGGATACAGAAAAGAAATCATGCAGCACAGTAACAGTCATAAGTCTGCAATCGGTTTGTAACTCTTAAATGCGATTTCCTGTACAAATCATATGGCTGCGACTCGAAACGTTTTCGCTTTGATTGCCTTTTGCCTCAACCATGGACAAATGGGCATTTATCTGGGCTGTGAACAGCGCACTGGGAACTGAGAGTTGAAAACATGGCAGTTGCCAGTTGCCAGTTGCCAGTTGCCAATTGCCAGTTGGGAACGTGCAAAAGCCTGTAACAATTGTGCATTGTGTATCTGTATCTGTATCCGTTCGCCCAACTTATAATCAAGGCATCAACAAATCACAAACAAATTTTCTTTATTTCTTTCGATTTTTTTTTTGTTTTTTTTTTTTTGTGCTATGCGACTTTCAATTGGATCCCCAGAGCAAGTTTTGAGTTGAATTGAGTTCTGTTCTCAAATGATTTCATTACCATTGCAAGTGCGTTTTGTGTTTGGTGATCAATTTTCTTGGCTGGTTATGGATCGTGGTTATGACAATGGCCGACGGCCCTAAACAGTTACAAAATTGTCTGGGAATGCAGCAGGAACAACAACAACACAGTAGAGACAGAAGAGACAGTACTTTCTTTTTAACTTACCACTTATATGGCCATTCTCATAGGCATAGTCACCATTGTCCAGGCGATGCTTCTTCAACTGCGGATGCTGTGATAGATGCGTGGGCGGCAGTGAGAGGCCAACGGGGCCACGTTTGGGCGGTCTACCCGGTCTGGAACTGCGGAATTGCAGAGAGTTACTGTTGGGTTGAAAGCAATGACAATTGGCTTGGTATCAGTATAAAGATGCTAAAGCACAATGAGCAAACACCAAAGGATGTGGATTAGGTGGATATCACAATAAATATTATTTGTTATTATTTGGGATCATTTGTTTGACTTGCTTGTGCTGCATTGTTTTAAATATATAGTTTAACGGCGATCGAACATCATATAATTTAAGCATTTGAGAGTTTTTAAGTGCTTATTAAAACTTCTACAATCATTATAAGTAATTACAATACATCACTTAATTTATTTCATTATTATTTTTACATTTAATTGTAGCAATGTATGTATAAAATATTTGTGAGTTAATTTCTTTAAATCTTAACCTTTTCAACTTTACATCACTTCCATTTATTCGTTATTAATAATTGCTTTAAAGTTCTTTTACATGATTTTTTTCCTTCCTAACCTCTATCTAAATATTATTATATTCATTATATTCCCTTGTGAATTTGCGACTCAAAATGTGAGTGCATTTTGACTTTTGTTGTAATGCTCATTTATTTAAACTTGAACTTGTCCATCGGATAGTTTCCTCATTAAGCCAAAGAGCACCCCGTCGATTTGACCATAAAATATGCTACCATTTTAATTATCTGTCATAAAAACTAAACAACAAAAATAATAAAAAATTAAAATAAAAACTGAAAAAGATGATTGTTTACAGCCGAGAAAATGTAACTATATTTCTAGTAATTTATGCCCGCAATTGCTTCTACTCGTATTTGATTTTTAAATATTTTCAAAAGTCTTAAACAAATACTTAATGTATGTACAGATGTACGCCGAGTAGTTAACCAAAGACATAAACAAGTTTACACAGCGGGCAGTTATGACAAACAAGATAGGCAGATAAAGATACAAATACAATAGCTACGTTTGCCGCAAATACTCAGAAACTAGATGCAAATAGAGGTCTAAAACGTAGACTCGGTGTCGCAACCAAAGATGTTCTCGTGTTATTCGTGTCACGGTAATGCATAAAGTAAAACTTGACTTTTGTACATTAATTAATTTGTCTTAGTTTTGTTGTGTCAAAATATCAGACTTGTACAACATATGGGCTGCACAATGATCAGGCAGTCAATATGAGCACGGCATATCAACCTCAATCATTTTCAGAATCAAAATTTTCAACAAGACAGGTATATAATAGATTTGAACCGGACAGTGTGGGAATCGAGCTCAGTTATTTTTTAAATTAAAGTTCTAATTATGTGACTGTTCAGCACCTCAAAATAAAAACTCGTGATTTGTGTTAGAAAAATTGAACACGAGCTCATAGCTTGCCACAATTATTTGAAACTCCAATGGGCACCACAGCAGACAATTAAAAAATTAAAAATATTACGAAAAAGAAAAATTTTTAATGTTTGCTGGTGGCAAACAGAAGGGCAAATAAACACAGTTAACACAGGTAGCATTGTTGGCACAGATTGAACAATTTATAATTGTGCGTTGCCAGTAAGAGATATCGCCCTCTCCCTCTCTCTCTCTCTCTCTCTTCCCTTCTGTATCGCCGTCATATAGCCAGTAATTGCAAATATTTACAGTTATTTCAACAATAAATATTTGCATGTAAAAGCCGAGTTGAGATTTAATTGTGCAGCTCGTTTAATGACAACACACAAAGCCAATTGTGGACTTGGCCCGCGGGTCATGTAAAGAGAGCAGCCAAAGGTAGCAGCTCAAGGCAATTCAATGAATCATTGCCAAAGGGAAAAACAAAAGCAAAAGTTTTATTTTATATTGTTTATCAACTTGAATTCAGTGAAAGTGTTTTCGGGCCTAATCGGAAGAGCGTAACCATCTATGACGTGCAAAAACACAGTCAGTGTCAGTCAGTCTTAACTTAACGAATTTATGATGAAAAACTGCTAGAAAGGTTGAAGAATGAAGCAACGATAAACAATCAAATCTACATACAACACTCATCTGGCCCGTTGGTTGCTTGTTGTTCTGAATCGGGCCAACCGATAAGACCGCCTTTTGGCCACTTTCATTGGAAAAGCTCTGTCGACGGGAGAGTGAAAAGTGCACACAGATCTCTTGTTTGAATTTGTACAGAAATTGAGTTTTCTTTCCTTAGAATATGTCATGTACAATGAGAGTATAGTATATTATTCTGGATAAGATTACATAATTTGATTTTACTATAACTTAATTAAAATAAATTCATAATCTTACTGTGCGTACTTTGCAAAATTATTTCTTATTCGGCAAATGATAATAAAAGTATGAATAAAACTGTTTCAGATCAATTTAAAATTGCATACAAACAGAATTTAAATTACAAAGTTATTCAGAAAATACTCCTGTTCTTGTGTTTGAAATATCAGAAATTTGCATGTTTTAACTGACTTGGAATTATGTTTCAAAATTTAGACCAGGGTGTAAAGAAAATAAAAGTATTTTTAATACTGTTTCAAAATGACTTTCAAATTGCCCTACAATCAAAACTAAAATGCCGAAAATATTCACAAAATTTTTTTCTGAATTTGTACTTGTAAATTTGAACAGTGTGAATAAATCAGAATTATGTTTAAAAGATTTTTGGAATAAAAAATTCACTTTTTAGATATTTAAATTCTGTGTAGAATATTCATGATATTTGCTGACTTTTATAAAACATTCAAGTAAAATAATCATAGAAATAATCATTTACTATGTATTTTATTACTCTTTTTATTATTGTATCTATTTAATTTAAATACACATTTAATTTAAAATTATTTTTTAATAATTATTTGATTCAAGATGCTATAAGTTCTTAAATGAATAGTTAAGAATTACAACAAATATGCCTTGACCAAGAAAGGAGTTTCAGAGCTTTTTTATAGATGAGAAACATAGCTGCTTCCACATTAGACCTACTTATAGGGTATCTATTAAGTCGTGTAGTTTGACAAGTATATTGGGCACTTGACTATATGGATAACAGATTTAGTGCAGTTTAACTTCAGTGACTGACACAGCGCGGAGCTGACATGTATGTAAAAACAAACGTTTAGTCTGGAACAAACAGAAAAAACCATGTCTCGGCATGCTGCAAACCGGTTCACAGTTGATGCTTGCTGCTTGCTACTTGCTACTTGCTACTTGCAACTTGCAACAACAGCAGCAGCAACAGCAGCAGCAATTTGGTCTGGGGGCATCGCTTTCAGAGCAAACGAACCAGTTTGCAGCTGTGTTGTGTTTTTTGCAGCCGAATGTATATCAATAATCAAGGGATAGTCGAGCTGTTAATTAGTAAATAAATGTGGCACTGGCCAAGTCTCAGTCCACTTGGCTGGAAGCGAAATGCCGCAAAAAAAATAAAATGTGGCCAGTTACTCGCATAAATCATAGACATAGATGCAATTGAAATTGCAATTCCAATTGCATAAAAATGCTGGGCGTTGCCAACATTTGTCAGCGCTTTTCCAAAAAGAGAGAAACAGAGCGAGAGACAGAGATAGAAAGAGATAGATAAAGAAAAGTCACACTCCTTGGAGTTTAACCCTCCACTGTGTGTGTACATTTGTCGCTTTCAAATTGGCAAATCAATTAAATTTATGGCCACGTTGCCACCTTAGACTTGAGCAATTGATTGCTGTTAAATCAATGCAATATGCCCGGCAATTAACTGCCAACGATATTTCCATATTTGAATTTGAATTATGCAATGCAAAGTCGAGAGTCGCTTAATTGAATCCACAACTGAAAAGTGAATTTTTTATTCTCAACTCGATTGCATGCCATTTGTCTATTATCGCTAACTGGTAACAACTTTGCCTTTGAACTCAGATTAGTTGCATATTATTCCCAGAAGAAGCCATCTGCCGACTCGCATTTCTTTTGATAGTTTACCTTCAATTCATTGGAATGCGAATGCGAATACAAATAGAAAAGCAGTCAAGTCAAATGCTTGACCAACTGACATTTCATTGTAAATAGACATGCAAATTCACAAATGATATGATATTCATAACTCGGGGAGAGAATATAGTACTCGTACCCCAATGATAATTGTGGACTTGAGCTCAGCGAATTGTGGCCAACAGGGTACTATGTTACTGTATACAAATACGCCCCGATCCGATCCGAGTTGTACTTGGACGAGTCTAGCAATTGCCAGTTTTTAACATATCATTGTAATGCGAAACAGTTTTTAACTTAAGTTGAAGAGAAAGTTTAGAATGAACACTCTACTGTTTAAACCAGATTAATTCATTTCTGAACATAAAAATCTTTTTAGAATTATGTTTTTTCTGGTGATTAAAAATATTAATTTTAAGAGTAAATATTGAAAATAGATTAATCATATTCCAATCCGAAGAAATTCCAGAAAATTTAACCAAAAAGTTGGTTTACGTTGGCTTAAACTCTTACTGAAGAACTATTTAGAAAGTTATAAAGGAATTTTATAAATATTATTTTTCAAATTAATATAATAAACTTTTAACCTATTTTTAAAGATCTAGGCTCAAAATAAACTAACCAAATTGTTTTGAAGATAGATAATACAAGACTAAATTTAAGTCTGATATAATACAAACAATAAAAACTCATATACATAGTGAATTTCATGATATGGTATTCTGTTTCTCAGTTATTTTACAGTTCACTTGCTGTGGCAATGTGAACTAACAAATCTAAGAGTACTCATAAAAATTAGTCCAACACTAATTAGGGATTTTTTTGGGTGGCATTTTCTGGGTTTGGCAACCATTTTGAACGCTTTATCTTATTCTCGCTTTTAGAGTATTGCATAGACATGTGAGTACTCGAACTGTAACTTCAACTCCTACTCGTACTCATACCTAGTGGTTTCAATTGGCGTGCTAATAACTCATTTAGTTCGCATACTAAATTACAAGCATGCTACGTCGACGTCGCTTGTGTGTTGGGTGTGTGTGTGTGTGTGTGTGTATGTGTGTGTGTCTGTTGCACTTAACTCGCCCCACTTGCAACTTACTGAGAGTGAGATGCTGAGAGAATGCCGCCTGCACATTTTCCTTTATTTTATTATTTTTTTTTTTTGGCTGCTCTGTAATTATTTATTATAAAAATAAATTGATCTATTGTTGCTTCACTTATATTTTTACAACAATGTTGCTTTTGTTATTTGGTTACACTCAATTAAGTCGCATTTGCAAAATGCAAATCGCAAACACTCAACAACAACAACCACTAACTGAAACTCACACCTTATAGACCGCGAAACGGTAAAATTAATATTTTTATTAATTTAGAAAATCGACTTATTTAAATTAGTTTTATAGCCTGACAGGAGGTACTTATAATTATTATTGTGTCGTGAAATGTATAAAATAAATTAAATTTAGTTTCTATCTACCAACACTTTAACTATTATTATCATCTTCAAAATATACCAGCATCACATAATGATTGTACAAAATTTGTTCGAAAATATTTTTGAAAATATTTCTCATGAAATTTAGTTTATTTTCTTACAGTCAATTATCAAATATACAAAATTTAACAATTATTTTATTATTATTTCCATAACTATATTTGTATGTACTGAACCGGAATTAACGTTGCTGATTTATAGTGATTCTACTATACTTTATAACATATTCATTTAGAGTTTACAGATTTCTTTGGTTAGTATCTCTATCTGCGATGGTGGAAATTAAAGACAAGTAGCGCAAGCTATTCAACTTTTCGCATCATCAAATTAAGTTGAAATTAATTTGAGCTCAATTTTTTGTTTGTGGGAGTTTAATTGCATAGTTGTGGTGTACGAGTTTCGAAGTGAACAACTCCAATTTAATAGAAAGGTGTGGCCATTAGACCACCAGGTACAACACTTTGCTTTGCATCCATTCCACAGTGTGGCCCCACAATGTGCACACTGTCAGTCAGTCGCTTTGTCGATGCCGCACACACAACTCTAAACGGCGTTTTAGTCAAAGAGGCAGTCAACTATCAACTGAAATCAAATTCAATTTGCCAGACCAATTGACTGAAGGAACTGACAAACTAACTGATGGACTTACCTACAGACAGACTGAACTGAACTGAATGACTGACAAACTAAATGATTGACTGTCTGATTGATACAGTAAATGAGTTACCCGATTGAGACGTCTAAAACTTTTTTTTGAAATAATAAAAAAAAACAATTGCGCTTCTCAGTACGGCAAAAAAGATAAAAAGTAAATTGAAGTTGTCATTTGAAGAAGCCTAAACAAAAAGGCAAACATATATAATAAAAAATATTGCAAAGTAACAAAAACAGACGAGCTCAAGAGTATTTTAGAGTGAAAAACATAAAAACAAAAATTATGGAAATAATTAAAATTATAATTGATGGATTTTGTCCGATTATACAATGTATATGAAACTGAACTGCCAAACGAGCTGGATAATTTTTGGATGTCTTTGACAAGATAATTTGACTTGACCCACATAAATGTATATATTATTATTGGAGTTATCCTTATTATAACACATTAACACGCTCTATTTCATTTCATTTGACGGTCCTAAAACTTCCGGGAGGGGGCTTGGCCCATCTTAATGCATACGAGTACGGGTAAAACAAATAATTTAATAACAAATTGTTTTTTTCGCTCTAAAAACTCTCAAGTGCACACACAAAAAAACACATGTAGTATACATCTCTTGTGCGATCGATTTCGATATCAACAAATTGCCATAGTTTTTATTATACTTGTGTGTTTACCTTTCTGGCGGCTTGATCGATAGGCATCTGCAATTAAAAAGAGAAGAACAAGAGACAAGTGAAGTATCGTACTATTAAAAACAATTGTTAAACGTTGGTGTGTAAGCCTCGACAACAAAAAGAAATATCAACAAAAAAAAATAAGAAAAAAAAACAGAAAAACGAAAAAAAATGAAAATAAAAATAAGAATTTAAACGAGAGAAACGGGGAAACTTAATACAAAAAAACAGAAAAATGTTTCATTTATGAACACGGGGCAAGCGGGTGTGAAAATGCAAACGCCTTTGCCCCTTTGGTCGACCCTTGTGCAACAACAATAACAGCAACAGCAACAGCAACAACAAGGTGAACAACGACAACAACTACTATACATTGTAATTATCCGAGGTCCCAGAGAGTACACGCAGTGGGGTGCAACTTGCCCCGGCCTTGTTCCCGTTACGGATCCCAAAAAAAAAAAAAAAGAAAACAACAACCAGACGGACAGACCAGGCCTATAAAACTGCCAACTTGCCTTTAGCGGTTTTCAGCTCGCATTTTGGGCTTTAACCCTTTTTCGCTCAGTTTTGTAGTTCGCTCTTTTATTTATCTTTACTTTTTTCTCGCATTTTGGCTCTGTCAGCGCTCAATTCACTACATGCCTCAATTTTTGCACAAGTCTTTTCAGCCTAATAATAGGTTTAACCGCATTTTTAACTGTTCTTCAATTGGTCGGACGCACTGTGGCCCAGACCGAGGTCTGGACTTGGGTCGCAACTTGCAACTTGAGATAGCGCATGTGCACATTGGATCACTATTTCCATAATTAACTAGATGGTTTTTCATTGCATTTATGTGTGGTTCATTCAGTGGTTCGGCACTTGGTTCGGCGTGGTTTGCCCTTCACATGGCTCAGCGGTAAATTAAAACAAACTCGATTAGCATTTATGCAATTCTTATGAAAACCTACAAACGTTATTTTCTCTTATAGTTCTTCAAATAAAAGCATTTATCGATTGTGAATCTAGAGAGAGCAAACAAAGAGGCTTGTGTCAATTATAGTTTGATTTTCTTATTAACAAAGAGCACTAACTCAATAAATACTTTATTGCTTATTTTTAAATTGGCAAACGAGTCGTAAGTTAATGAAAAATTGCAGTACTTTTAATTTAAACGCTTTCTACATTTTTTAAGCTTATAGTAAAAATTCAATAATAACTCAGTAGGCAAACTTTAAACTACTGTGTACTTTTAGTGCAACAATTATTTAATAGAAAAAGTCTTCTTTTATTTAGCTGTTAGTTAAATTATTATAATAGTACTAGTTTAAATGCCTTATAGTCATCTGGAGAAAATTATAATGTTTTCTGTAAGAAACTATAATTGTATAAGATAAGTTAAGTTTTTTTAAATAATAAAAAGTATTTATAAAAAAAAATAAAAAAGAATGCTTGTAAAATATATTATATTTTTTAGCTGTTATTAATATTATATTGATTAATTAGCAGATCAATTTTAAATGCCTGTTGAAAATCTAGAGAAAATTATTATTTTTGCATATTATATAATATTTTGTATATTATTTATTTTTTTATATTATATAATAATAAAAACGATTGCTCTTTCGTAAACTATAAAGTTAAGAGTTTGAATGAATTATAGAAAAAATCTACTTTTTTTAAATTTTAATGATTTAACACATAGGCTGACTAAGCAAATATTTTTAAAATAAATATAATTTAATAGCAGCAATAGAAATTATCAACATATTCTGCTGCTATCGAATTTAAATGCATAAAGAATCAGTTAGAACTTTATCAAAACTCTTCTCATAAGTACAACATTGGTCATATTTTTTACTCTAATGAAATGCACAAATATAGAATTATTGAATTATTTATTTTAATAATTGATCAAAAATTATTGAAGTCTTTAATTTAGGTACTAAATTAATAAGGCTTACAAAAACAATGCAATTTAAATGAATATGTGTATTAGTTACTAAATTAATAAAGACAGTCAATTTTAATAAAGTACAAAATGAATAAAGATAAAATAGCTGAGTTTTCTTCAGTTTTAGAAAATACATGACTAAATTCTGTGCTAAATATATGGCCATGGCTGTATGGATAGCTAGGGGCAAGTATTTGTTGCAACCGTGGAACGGAAATGATTTGACAGCGCACCGCACACGTCGCCTCGTCCATTTAAACAAGAACAACTACAATACAACAAAGTTGAAGAAAACTGTTGGCCAACTATTGTTAGAATCGTTCACAAATTTACGCAGTTCTGTTGGCCGTTGTTAGTTAACAAGAAAATGGGGGGCGTATGGGGGGATAGGGGGGCGTGTCTGCAGTTACGTTTGCATTGCGTATTTCCGCCAAATGTCATCAGAGCAAAGTTTTTTGATTAGTTGCACGAAAAATGAATCGATATCGATATATAAACTGAGACACGTTTACAAAAAAGTATTTGCACAGCAAGTGCGTTGGCATTGACTTGAGACAGTTTGGGAATGGGAATGGGGGATAAGGGGTTAAGGTAGGAAATAGGGAGCAGTTGGGTTGCCTCACGCAATGGGCCAACGAAAGGAAACAGGAAATGAGTAAAATTGCACAACTGCAACTGCAACTGCAACATGGATTGGGGATTCATAATCGTACCTGGCTGTGGTGCAGTCCCTGTACAGCACATCAAAGTCCTTGCAACTGAGCAGCTTGCAACGATTGACACCTGGCTGAATGGCGCCCAGTCCACGCAATATGCGCACCTGTTCCACATTGCACACAAGTGGCACAATATCCAATCGCTTCAATTTCGTATATACCGTGTGCAGTCCACCAACCAAATGTTTTAGAAATAGCTCAAATGCTTGTGGCAAACACAACATTGTCTCATTGCTAATGATAAAGGCGGCCACCTTCTGGCCACGATATTCAACCAATTTGCACTCATTGGCACTGGGATCCGAGGTGGAAATGGGCGGTGGTGAATTATATGATCGTGGTGGCACATGATGATGTGCGGCTGCCATCAATTCCAATGGCGATGCATGATGCATCATTTGCAGTGAGTTGAGCAATCCCAATGAATGCGGCGGCAATCCATGTGGCATTCGGGGCGCCAATCCCGTTGGCAATGCTCCCGTTACATGCGGCGGCGGACTTAGCTGATGATGTTGCTGCTGCTGCTGCTGTTGCTGCTGTTGTTGCTGCTGTTGTTGTTGCTGCTGTTGTGCCATTTGTGCCATCATCGATTGATTCAAGGAGCTGACTGGACTCACAGCACTGCCGTGTCTGGTGGGACTGCTCGCTGGTGAACAGCTCGATCCTCGTCCATTGCCCGTGTGTGAGTTGCGACCATTTGGACGATCATCTCCGGCTCCACGTGAACTATTGCTGCCGTCGCGTCCGCCATTTTGTTGCTGATGTTGCTGTTGCTGCTGCTGCTGTTGTTGTTGCTGCTGTTGTTGCTGCTGCTGCTGTTGCTGTTGTGCTGCTGCTGCGGCGGCGGCGGCAGCAGCTGCCGCTGCTTGTTGTTGCTGCTGATGATGCATCAACATTGCTGTTGTATTCATGTTGCTGCTGACCAGAAGCTTGTGGGCACTAATGTTGCAGTTGTTGTAGCTGCTTTGACTGCTGTAATTATTATTGATTGCTGTTGTATTATTGTTGTTGATATTCATTAACTGTTGTTGTTCAACAGTCTGTTGTTGTTGTTGTTCTTGTTGTTGTTCACTGTATTCACTTGTAACGGATTGGCTATTGGCATTGACAGAATCCATGCTTCGTCATTGGTTCAACAACTTTTTTAATTTTCTTATAGTTGTGTTTCTCTGTTTTGCTTTGTTTTTCAGATATAATTATTATTTTTGTTTAATTACGCGTTAATTTCGTGTTTCGAGTTCACTAAAAAAAAGGGAATAAGCGCATGTTATATATTATTAATGAACTTTTAATTCATTTTTAATTGTTTATTCAAATTTTTACATTCATTTAGCAAATTCTATGAATCTAATGAGCTTCGACTATACTTAAAAATTAAAACTTCACAAATAATATTTGTTTTCAAACCAAACTAATATTTTTCAGACAAATTATTTATTTAAATACTCAAATTCTTGAATGAGTTCCTCGCATTCTAATGTTATTAAAAAACAATCTAATTAACTAATAATGGAAAGTAATTAAAAGCTAAGGTATGTAATTTTACATTATTTGTAACTTTTTTAAGGAGTTTTCAAACTTTTAGCCGCTGAAACTTTTCTTAAATGGTCAAAATATATTCCGATTCAATATTTCAATTTAGTGCTTCGAGTATGCAAAAATCAAAAGAATTTTTATATTATAGTCCAAGAATATAATGAGCTAAAGTTCTTAAGAATACAAGTCCTGAATTTAGAATTGATAAATAAATTCACAAGTTTTTATATTCCTAATTAAATTTTAGACTTGTCAGGTTTTATTGCAACTTAAGTTCAATGAATTCAAAATTATAAATTTTTATGGTTTATGCAATATCCGTATTTTATTAATTTCGAGATCCAATTTGAATTGATTTTTTTTTTTTAATAAATTGAGCTTTGTTTTCAAGTCATGTTGTCAATGTTAGAAATTTACCTTTATTTTGATAATTTACTATTAGAACATTTGCATTGATTGTATTGAACACACGCGCACTTTGTTTATTTGAATATTTCATTTGATAGTTTAATTGAACTTTCTCCAATTGCATTCGCAATCCAACTGAATTCTAGATGCGTTTCGAAACCATTTTCAATTGAATACTCGCATCATCTTTTCACAAATCAGATCACGAGACGACACCGATTGGGCGCGAGAGAGACAGAGAGAGAGTGAGAGAGGACGCAACGTAACGTAACGTAAGCGAAACTCGTTACCGTGCCGACGGCGTGTCACTGAGCTTATGGGGCTGCTGGGGCGACCGAGAAGCGCACGAGAGGACGAGATGGCGATGTCGACGACGACTGAGACGAGACTCCAAGAAATCAAGGAAACGAATTGCATTCGAAAGGGAATCGTCACTCACTCACACACCCGCCCATACACAAAGACACATCGATTGGTATTGTTGCTGCTGCTGCTGCTGCTGTTGATGCGCGACTGCACGAGAGAGTGAGAGCGAAATCGAGAGCAAGAAAGAGCACACTCACACACACAATTCGAATGTTATTTTTTTAAGCCACCCACTCCACGAGACACTGACACGGCACCCGTTATATACCGAGGTTCATTTTCGTCACCGATGTCACGAGAGTCCAAAATAGAAATGCGCGCGCAAAAATTTTATTGCATTACCTTCGCTTACGAATGACAAATTCGTAATGAAAGGCGAACCAAATGTGTTTCGTTTCGTTGCCAGTTTCCAGAGTTCGAGCCTCTGCTGCCTCTGCCAGCGATGGCAGCAGCCCCCATCTACATTACATACATACACACACATACACATGCATACATATGCCTGTCCGATTGTGCAAAACCCGAACCGATATGTATACGATTGTGCTGCCGTTTGAATTATACACCAATACAATCAAAAAGTGGGAGTGGTATACAATTGCTACCTCTGACTGTGTATGTATGTGTGTGTGTGTGTGTGTGTCTCAGACTGTCTGCCTTGTGTTAGCATCCCCGAAAACACAATGACAAACGTAAAATACAAACAAAAACAAACACAAATGAAATGAAACACAGAAGCAGAACGAACGAACAGACAGAACGAGAACGTTGGTTGAGATGGAAGAGCAGCAGAAGCAGCAGCTCTCAACACACGCACACACTCCACCAGCGCGCTCTCTCTCTTTCATACTTTTGCGGAATAACAGCGCCGACGTCGACGTCGGCTGTGGCCGCCCTATACAATACAGTTACATTTGTTTTATTTATTTTTTCATTTCGTTTGTTGGCTTGGAGTTTTTTGATTGCGACGATTTCATTTCATTTGCGTTTCAGTTTCATTTCGTTTCAGACAACGTCGCGCAATCTCTCTTTCTCTCACTCTCTATCTCGCTCACTCGCTTATGGCGCTACGAGCAACGCATACGCTTACACATTGCACACATACAACGTACACACAGACAGAGCAGGTGGCTTGCAACCAATAAACATGAGTGAGCGTCAGCGTCGTATTTACATATTTGCGATGTGTGTGTGTGTGACAGTGTGTCTGTGTGCGCTGGAGAGTGAGCACTGCCCAGTATCGCGCACTCACTCACTCCAATGGCCGACGTCGCTTATATAAACAAATGACAATTGTTTTGCATTTCTGTTCGTTGGTTGCTTTTTTTGTCTCTTTGTGCTAAAGTAAATTAAAATAAATGCAATGCATTTGCAAAAAACTTCGTGCACTCCCGATTGTAACCTTCGACTTCGAGACTCCGACTCATCGTCAGCGTCGGCGTCGGCGTTTGCGCAGCTGCTGAGCGTACAATTTTTGTGCTTTATTTTCATTAGCTGCACAGCGCATTTTCTTATTGGAAAAGCATTTTAATTTCAATTAAAAAAGTAAATGACAAACTTTCTGTGTCCCCGCTTGCCCCTCTTCCCTCTTTCCCCATCACCCTCCATCATCCCATTCCAAATATGTATATCCTTATTAAACTAAACTTTTGGCTGCACAAGCGAGACAGCTGCTGCTGCTGCCTGGTTTTGATGTCCATCTCATCTACTCACTGCTTTTCTTTTTTTATGCTGTTTGTGGGTTTGTCAACCGTTTTCCCTTTTTCGTTTCTCATTCGTTTCACTTTTTCCATTTCGTCTTCGTCGTCGCATTGTATTTATATTTCTTGCAATTTTTTGCTTCAATTCTGAGCAGTGCGGCAAGTACACTTGTGCCATTTCGCTCACACTCACATGCGTTTTAATTCTGCTGTATGTACGAGTGTATTGCTATGATAGAGGGGTGGGGTGGGGTGGATGGAGAGGGGATTGGGACGTAGATGAACGAATGTCAGACTTTGGGGCTGGCCTGAGGCGTTGATACTTATAATAAAATACCAAATGCTTGTCGTTCTCGCACCTTTCGGCATCTCTACACATACATATGTATGTACTTACATTGTATGTACGTATGTATGTTTAAATGTATGTACGTTGCTGTGCCAATATTAATGTGCTGCAGACACACACATTCATATGTACATAAGTATTCACGAATGTTTCACTGCTCATACATACATACATATGTATGAAGATGTGAATGTGTGTGTTAATATTGGTGGGTGTATTTTCTCTTTTTCTATTATTTGCTCCCTGTGACTGTTGCTAGAGCTTCTTTCCTTCTTTCTTTCTGTCCTCTGTGTTTGTGTTTCTTTTGCAATTTTAGTTGGCACAACCAATCGGAAATCGTGCTCGCTTCGTTGCCAATTCTTTTTTTCCACAACATATTTTTTTCTTTTTATATACATACTTGGTATACAATAATACATACAAACAGTCGTATTTATTTTTGCATGTCTACAATCATATGAATGTATATACATTTGAATAAGTTTAAGTATTATAAACATTTGTATAGATTTTAATAAGATAATTTTTTTATATTTTGTCTAAGAAAACAGTCGTTATTTTTTTTACTTATATAACAATAATACATAATCCTTTTCAGGTCAAAAATGAAAATGAAGATGTCAATTTAATTTGCTGTGCAAATCGTATTTGGAATTAAGTTAAAAATATATGTAGATAAGTCTACATCATCCCAAATTCTTATCTAAAAGTCAAAGGAATTAACATGTCAATATTGTAAAGAAATAGCAGATGTGAAGGTTCGGATTGGGAAATACTATTAATAATATTTTCTTACAGAAAAAGCGATTTCGTTATTTGTACAGTAATTTGTGATGATTGATTAATTCATTGATGCTTACAAACAATAAACCGTTGGAACAATATAACAATATACAATAGTACATTCAACTACGTTTACCCAAAAAGCGTATACTAACAAATTAACTTACTTAATTACTTGCTTAACTGTTTACAGTTTTTCATTTACTTAAGTTTAAACACCACAATTGTTTTTTAATTTAAGCAGTCAAATTATGCATCTAAAAAACTTATTTTATTTGGGAAATATATAAAATTTGTCGTTTATATGTATGTATATTGTTTTCTCAATTCAGCAAATACAATTCAAAATTCCAGACTGACTTTATATTAAAAATGGAACAGTTAAAATCAAATATTATTTATAAAATATTATATTTTGTGGCTCAAAATTCACATTTCTAAAGCCCCAGACTTTTGTTCGGTCATGTTAAAATGTTAAAAATTGTCTTGGATTATGAATGGAATCAGCGTTCGAAAGCAAAGATCAATTTTTTTAGAACAAAGGATGGCACTTAAGGCAAAGACTTACACAAGACTACATAATTTAAGAAAGATCCATTCTAACATATACAAACAACCAAAAAACTAATCGCTAAAATATGCTTATAGCCTATTTGCCTAAATTCTATTACGTATGATTTATTGATTTACTTTTAAGTTTGGAGCACTAAATAAACAATCAGTTTATTTACATACACGTATAAATATTTCAAATAAGCAACTTCCACATTCTTTAAAAACCATTTGTAGCGCTTCGCAATTTGAAATAAAACTAAAAATGCACCCACAGGAAAATAACATTAATCTTAAAAAACACTAAGGATTATTAGAGAACATGATCTAGAAATAACTGATAAAATTGTATAATTTTCAGTTATTAAGAATCCAAAAATGTAATTATATCCTTAATAAAATTATTTGTTAAACATAATATAACTAATAGTGACTAGTGCCATAATTAATATGTTTAAGCTAATGTAGCACTAGGATATAATTACAAATAAATAAATAAAGAAATAAAAAGAGAACAAGAATGAGTTTAGGCATTGACTCAAAACAATTACATTATTATGGTTACCCAATTTTTACCCTATTTTTAATAGCTTATGCTTAGGTCTATTTGTTAACTGAATATTATATATTTTTATTGCCATTCTACCGCTAAAGTTTAACTTATATATAAGGCACTAGTCACTAGTTACATTATAATTTTAGTAAGAACGTTAAAAATAAATTATAATCTTACAATTAATCTCACACATAATTACATTTTAATTATCCTTTAAAAACGTGAACAACTTTTATCACATTTTAATCAGCGAAATACTTGCGATGCATTGTGATTTCCATTAAAACAAATTTGCCGAATTTCATTAAATTATGAATTTTTTTATAAATTAATCGTCGCCCAGAATTGTATCTATTTAAATTAATAAAAAATGTATTTATTATAATCTTGAAAATTGCTTATTTAAATTATAACAGCTTAAATTCAAACTTGCACATAATGAAAAACCGAATGTTACATAATATGCAGCTTTTTGACATGCAAGCAAACAAAATACGGTAACTCATTTAGTGTGGTAAGTTGAAATTTTTATTTTCACAAAATCTTAATTTAACATGTAGGCTTTCATCGTCAAAATAAATTAACAAAATGCGACCTTTTCTTTAAAATTAACTACTACAAATATTTAAATTTTATAAAATGCATTCTTTTATATAAACAGTGGCGCCACCTTTTGTATATTTTGTGAAACATAAATAAGCCACCATTAAAAAATGTTACATAAAATTTGTTCATTGGTTACAAAACTATATTTCAGTAAAAATATAACTTGTGACTAGCGCAATAAATAATAGGATAAATAATGTCAATAAATAATAACTAAATGAAAACTAAAAGGGCAACACTGACAATCACATTAAATGGGACTCAAACGAACGAAAAGAACAATCGAATCAGTGAAGCGTCTGAACTAAATGATCTACAAACAGGGAACTAGTTCAAATGAATTTAAGCTGGCCGATTGAATACAACTCTATTCTTTCGTTCATTTTGCGTTCACGCTGACGATGTCCGTCTCGGGTCAAAATTTTAGAACTAATTAAATAAATCTATATTTATTATGTTGCAATAACAATAAATTGTTGGATCGTACAATATACATAGCGGACATTGGCAATTCGAGATAATTTTAAGCATAGCCAAATAAATTTGAAATTAAAGAAAAACGAGAAAAAGCATATTTCCATTGCGTGTGTGCGTGTGTGCGAAGTGTACACACGAAATTGAAATTGTTGCTGAGTCAAAACTAAGCGAAACGAAAAGAGAGAAATTTTAACACGCGCCAGCGATTGTTGTTGTTGTTGATTAGTTATTATTGCTGCGGATGGAAGACGTCATTGAAATAAGCGATAGCGAGCGTGAGGAAACCTCATCAACCTCTGAAATGGAAGTGGATCTCCAAGAAATTCCCGATGCAGAGCAAATAGTGCCAAAGGACGCGGCAACGTGAGTAAACGTTATCTCGCTCTCTCACTCTCTATCTACCTTTGTTTCCGTAATCTGAAAATAACACAATTGTCTCTTTTCTTTTTGATAACCACAAATACATTGTATATATGCAAACATGTGCCAGCTGACAGACAGACAGTCTGAATGCGTGTGTATGTGTGTGTGTATGTAAGTTAGTTCTACTTTTTATATAATCGATCTACGCCTCTTTACGTCTTTCGGACATTATGTTCCATTTGACTCCATTGTTCAATAACCCGATGCCAAAACCGCCAAAGACGCCAACACACGCGCTCAATTCACTTCTCTGACGTTTCCTCGCCTCCCTCTTTCATCAATTTCAATACAGAAACAAGTTTTTTGCTTGCATTCAAGTCAGCGAATGAGTCAGTCTTGTTACCAAGAATTCAATCTTTTCGATGAACAAGTCAACAAAACTCTTGATAGACTTGATAGTTTTTTAATTCAATTTTTTTTAAAAAGCCTTCGCAGCAATTTATTTATTATATTTCATATCAATTATCCAATTGTTTGCTCTAATTCTCTCGACATTTTTAGCCAATTTGCGAAATTTGCCAACATAAACAGTTCGAAATCCATGGCCGTCATGCATCATGAACTTTTATAGAGAAAGGCCGACTTGGAAATACCCTCTACAATTTACACCTGTCAAGTGCATACATATGTATTTTCTACAATCTTGTTTTCATTGACATTGGCGACAAAAACAAACTTGTTGCTGCCTTAATGGGGCTTAAAATTGTTGGTTGAATTTGAAATTAGCATACTTACATTTCCGGTAACAGTTGGAAATGGGTGTAATGTATTCAAACAGACACTTGAAGGCAGCAATTGCCCTGTAAAGTTGGCCATGACTTAAACACTAGGGACAAATTTATAACACCCAATTGTTGGCTGCACGCTCTCAATGAGTATTAAAACAATTAGGTTACATAGTCCTTGCTTGTACTTCACAAAACTATCGAGGGTAGTTTCTACTGTCATCGCCTTCCACGATTTATCGATATAGTTCCAATTATGTTTCCATGGTGCCCCCTTTTTTTTTGCATACATATTGTGCTTGTTTTGTTTAGTAAAAAGATTGTAAATATGGACATTGGAAATGGGTAATAAGTTATATTATAAATGCATACAAAAAAATGTATATACATATAATTAGGTAATACAGCAAAGCGAGGCAGATTCTAAATACTATATATTTCATAATGTTCATATATAATTTTTCTTTATGGTAAAAAATAACTGCATAAAGTTCCTAGGTCAAGGGTTTGACCAACCTTGAACACGCATAAAATTGTTTAAATTTGATTGATTCTCAAACATAGTGTCATTTTGATCATATTTTGACCTCTGATTTAATTTTGTCTTTAAATTTTAAGTAAATTTGTCTAAAATTTTGTTTTTTTATTTAGCTCTAGATATAGATTTAGATACTAATGGTCTCTCTGGTATATTTTGAAAATTGAAAAATTTTAATCTCAAGCTTTAACTTTTCATCAACTACTTTAATCGTAATAAGTAACAACACTTTTAATCTTGATTCTGAGACGTTTGTTTTTTTTGTTAAAAATCATGTCAAATTGGACAAAAATGTAAACTTGTCATAAAGCTAGATCTATAGTCTGACCAATTCAAATACTTACAACTTTCAAAACTAATCCGATTTTCAAACGCAATGCCATTTTGATCATAGGTTGGCCCCTTTATTTATTCTGTATTACAATCTAATAAACTTTACGAAAAAAAATTTTACAACTAAATTTGGGTCTTAACTAGTATTTTTTTTTGTTCCGTTACTGATACCGAAACCGAAGGAACAAAACAAAAATAGATCCTTTTTCCGAAATGATTGTTTCCGGACGTACCGAATCTAATATATAGTTCACCTTGATTCCCTGGCTTAAATGATAAACATTTTTATTCAATTATTGCTATAAATTTGTGAAAAGTCTTTTAATTTTATATGTAGATTTACATTTGAAAAAATGGATAGAAGTCAAGTTTTAGCTTTATAATTCGGCAATAAATATCTCCGAATAATGAGAACTTTAAATTTTGTTTTCTTCTCAGTTAAAAGAATTTATTTTTTTTAAATTAACTGAGTATCTATAGTAGATCATTTGCTCGTGAATCAATCTAATATGTTGTAATACCTTGAAAAGAACATTCACTTGGTCAAGTTGTTATTTTTTTTGTTTTGTTAATTAGGGTTATTTTTACTGTCTGAGATTTATTTACAGTTAAGGTCAAAGTCTTTTGGCTTATAATCGTGCTTATTTCATAATGTTTTCGATTCAATTGCTCACAAAAACGTTTGCAACACGACTAAAAGCTTTATTTTCAGAACACTTTGAATATATTCTCTCCCGGTGAACAAAATGCGTTTTATAATGATTTCGTTTCCATTTTGTTGCACATAATTCTGTGCTCTCAAAAGCGCTTGCAGCACAGCAAAAAGCTTTATTTTTCCGATGCTTTTACTATATTTTCTCTCGACGATCGGTTGCATCTCTCGCACATTTGCAGTGCGTTTTTTATCGTCGCGGTCGTCTTGTGGTCGGCTCGTTGCACTTGACGTATTAATAAACCAACACAAAAAAATATATATATAAAAAAATGTTTTTGAATTAACAAAATTACTGATAATTTTGATGTTTGCTTGTGTGGTTTTGAGTTATCTGTCATATATTAAAAACTAAATTTAAGTTATAATTATGCTTCTATAAAATACAAATATTTTCTTACATGAAAGTTTGTTGAACTGTAAAGAAAAAACTCAAAGTTCTCAGGAGAATAAAAAGCAGAAAATAGTCCTTTTAATTATAAAAGGACAAACGATTAATTGTAATTCAATACCAGATCGAAGAAAGTCGAAAATGTTATAGTAAGTTTTATTTTTCATTCTTTACAATTCAATTTCACATAGCACCTTTTTTCTTATCGAAAGCGAGAGAGCTCTGCATTCCTATGTTACATATATGTATTAATTTTATGTACATATATAAAGTGCAAAGAAGACGACTAAAAGAAAACCGCAAAAGTTCTTCGCCTGGTCAGTCGGGGCAACGAGTGTCTATATAATTGCATGCCGGTATACATACTTTTTTGAGCACTGTCTGGGACCACGTGTGAATACGTTTTTCATGAAATTTCGTAGACATTTCGCACAATAAAAGTGTTCTCAGAAAGTGTAACAACAAATTTGGTTGCATATTAATGTGCATTAATATGCATTCCATACGCAGATCAAGTTTCTTCTCTCGTTAAGTAATGGAAAATTAACTACAGACTTATTTTGGACAAGAGGTAATGATCGAAATAAAATTTTAGATGTGCAATTATTAAAATATATTATAAGTACAGATCAAGGGCATTTAGTAATTTGCATTTATTAAGTCTAGGGAAAATAAAAAAGAGTATTGCACAATTAATTATTGAACTTAACTAAGAAAATTATTTCTAAATTTCGAATATGTTCTTCCCGGCTCGATGAAAATAGCACTTCAGTTTTGTATGAGCAAAATTTTAATCTATGATCACCTCAAATGAATATTTAAAGTGCAACCTAAAAAGTTATTGATGCGTGGTTCAACGATCTTAATAGTTTTTTTCCATCACTATAAGAATTTAGAGCAATAATGTTTAAACGCAAAGAAAGAAAAAAAAACTGTCAAATGCAACGTTTTTCTTTAACACGCTCTACTTTCAAATAGCACACAATTTTATGCACACAAATTCAGCTTCTTTTCATTGGGTGTCTCTCGAATTTTCTTTTAAGGCACATTTTCATCTGTACTGTTTACATAGACACACACATACATGTGTACATATAAAGTTCCAGTGTCGTTTCGCCCACTTAGGCCGTCAAAGCACAACAGACAAGAATTTATTATTCGAATAGTTAATGTTAAGATGGCATCGTACTGCATTTCTTGTTTACTTTATCGATTATATAACTTTAGTATGCAATTTGCAATGTGACGTTTATTACCCCAGTTCAAATTGTTGTTTTGTGCCTCCTTGATGATGGTTGTTTTGTGAAAATTAAAGTATCTTTACATTTATAACAAATAAAAAACAAAGTTAAATGGATGAAACTCAATTTCTTACTATACTAAGTGCTTGTTATTGTAAAGAAAATATTTATATGTCTATATGATAATATTTATCTGGCCGATGTTTTTGCTTAACACTTTTGACTAGATAACTCTTGTTGGCATTAAGGATCAACAATTTAAAAACAAAGTATATTTTTTTTGTTCAATAAAAATGAAATTCTTTCATTTGTTAAAGCAAATACTTGACAAACTGTCTCTATATTCTTATTATTACTTTGACGAATTAAACTGTGGTAGACACGCGAAATTTCAATTGTTTTATATTCTATTATCTTAATTTTCTTTTCTTTTATTTTCAATGTGCCTTGCAAAAACTCCCACTCTTCTGTTGTTTTCTAGTAACTACAAGTTCTTTTTCTCACTTGTTATTTAATATGTATCTTAAATAGCACACAATTGATGGCACACTCTTCTTCCCCCACAGGCATAGACACATTGTAAATTGAGCCCATAACGGGTCGAGCAATGACCGATTGCATCTCAACCCAACAATTTAACTGCAGCAAGTGTCAATAGAACATGAACTGTCTGTGTTGTTGTTGTGCTTCATGTTAATGCTGTTGACAGCTGGTTTGTGTGTGGGAGTGTGTTTGTGTGGAAGTGTAATGTAAATGTGTGTGCGTGTTGATCCGGATGCTGGCGGCGCAAAAATCAATGAAGTATTTTCATATTGTTTGCACTAGAGCTTAAATATCGAGCATAGAAATCGTGCTAAATACATGACACGAGAAAAAGTGATTTCAGTTTTCTGTATTTTTCACAAACTATTTCTCTTATATTTGTGTTAAGTTTATAATCTTTTTATTAAACAGCTTCGGAGATTTTATCTATCTATCCATTAAGAATTACTCAATGTGCTGACACTACAAGTTTCCATGTAAATAAATAAAAAAAAAGTAATAAAAAGATTTGTTTTCACTCATTTTTAGATGACCTCATCTTTAAATTAAATTTCCTTTATGTGCGAAATTACTTAATAGAGCAATTTAAAAGACATCTACGTTCTTATAAGCTGCTGATTTTTTTCTTTCTGATAAAAAAAATTGTTCTGCCTTTGTGCAAAATCCTTGGATAAACAAATTATATTTTTTAAGTATATAATTTTTTCTGTATTTTATTTAGCAAAACTAATTTGTTGAAATTTATAAGTGTTAGATTAAATTTTTTTTTAATACACGTTTAGATAAATTAAGTATAATTATTTCCTAGGGATATCCATAGATGTGTGATTTAAAAAAAAAAGATTGCCTGAGTTCTTATAGTGAACTTTTGCCAGTTTCTTGTTAAATTTGGGACGACACGAGTATGCAAAATAATATCTACAGAAGTTTTCCTATCTTTCTTAGTTGGCCAATAATGGCTTTGATAGGAAGTTTTAAGTCGCCGCATTGGGGCATGCCTCATTTGGCAAACTCTCTTTCGTTTGCTCTTGCTCTCTCGCACGTTCACAGGGTGTGCAGATTGTGAATAAACGAGCGACAATCGAGTACTCGTCGCGAACGACTACGTGCCACAACATTTGCAATCATCAGTGGCGAGAGCAACAGCAGCTGCAACTGCAACAGCAACTGCAACAACGGCAGCATCAACATCAGTCACTTCCGTTTGCTTCACGGGACCACCAGCAACAACGTGTTCGCTCTTTAAATTTTTTATAAAGTTTTCATAGTACTTTTTACAAATAAAATGTACACTACAAAATATTTGTAGTGTATCGTCTTGTAAATATTTACGAATGTGTTATTTAAATGACCAAACAAAACTAGAAAACTCCTCCTACATGCCTAATAAATTTTACATGAGTTCTGAGGAATTCACTTTTCTACCGCGGTAAGAAAAACTTGTACAAACTGTAGCTGAAAATTCTAGATGGTCAATTAATGGACTTTTCAGTAAGAAAACCCAATCTATAGATTTTATTTATTTTTTTAGCGTCGACTAAGAGCAGTTAACATAAAATTATTTTTGAAATTAAAATCGGATATATGATTTGAGTCAGTGTTGTGCAAAAGTGGCCTGCACCTATCAAATGTACAGAAGAGACGAACAATAATGGTATAAAAATCGAAAGATTTTAGTTTGTTTTCAAGTTTAAATTAGTTTCATTTGGTTTGCTGTCTTGCTAAATCCGCCAATCAAGTGAAAATTGTACACTTGTGGGCTTTACTAATTGTTATGCAAAGTTAGAGATTGACAACAGCACAAATTCTGTCGCCGTCCCTTTGCTCTTTGTCCCCCTTTTTAGATTCTTGCATTTGAGTCGAATTGTGCCCTCAATTTGTGGCAGAGACCGCGGCGGCTTGCCAAGTTATGGCAGCAATTAAAAGTTTTTTGTGCTGAGCGACGCTTGAAAAAATGCCAACGTTTAGTACAATGAATAGCAATGTGATCGACTGGGCAATACCCTGTGCACAAGTTTCTCAATTACAATGTTTTTTTAGCTTACTAATTTTGATATTTTCATATTTTTTCACCTTGCAGCATTGCTGAAGAAAAGAAGAAACTGGGCAACGATCAATATAAGGCACAAAATTATCAAAACGCTCTCAAATTATATTCAGATGCCATTTCGCTATGCCCAGACTCAGCTGCCTATTATGGAAACCGCGCTGCCTGCTACATGATGCTCCTGAATTACAACAGTGCCCTCAATGATGCCCGACATGCTATTCGCCTGGATCCCAACTTTGAGAAGGCATACGTGCGTGTTGCCAAATGTTGCCTGGCATTGGGCGATATTATTGGCACCGAACAGGCCGTCAAGACCGTTACGGAGCTGGAACCGCAGAGCACGGCGCTGAGCACCGAGCAGCAGTCGGCGCAGAAGCTACGACAACTGGAAACCACCATACAGAGCAACTACGATGGACAGGCTTATCGTAATGTGGTTTACTATCTGGACAGTGCACTTAAAATTGCTCCCGCTTGCCTTCGGTAAGTTATAGTTCTCCAAATGCATGATTAGAGTCTTAAATCAGTTCCTTAACGATTATTTTAATTAAAAATTAGAAATTATTTGTTGAATTATATAAAAAAAAACAACAACCACAATACAATTAGTACTAAATTCTTATTAATTTTTGTTTTAAGATAATAATTTTAAGCTTTCCAATCTTATTTCATAGAAAACAAATTTAATGCACATACAAACTTAAAATATAAATAAATAAATAGTGTTTTCATTTTTTAATTTTTAATTGATATGTATGCGCGTAAAATTTTTGTTTTCCATTTTTATAAAAATAAAATAGTAGATAATAAAACTTTAATGATTTTAAAATAAAAATATAAATTGATTATTTATTAAATAAATTAGAAATAAAATTAAATTTTATAATAAAAGCTGAAAGTAAGAGTGTACAGTTTAGTTAAACAGTTTTATAAACTCCCACCTTTTATTTGCGTTCTCTTCAGCTATCGTCTGCTCAAGGCCGAGTGTCTGGCTTATTTGGGACGCTGCGATGAGGCATTGGACATCGCTGTGGGCGTCATGAAACTGGACAGCACCTCTGCAGATGCCATCTTTGTGCGCGGTCTGTGTCTTTACTATACAGACAATTTGGACAAGGGTATTTTGCACTTTGAGCGTGCACTGCAATTGGATCCTGATCATCACAAGTCCAAGCAGATGCGCAGCAAGTGCAAACAGCTCAAGGAGATGAAGGAAAATGGTAATATGTTATTTAAATCGGGCAGGTATCGTGAGGCGCATGTCATCTACACGGATGCGCTCAAGATCGATGAACACAACAAGGATATCAACTCAAAGCTGCTCTACAATCGGGCGCTAGTCAACACACGCATCAGCGCATTACGCGAGGCAGTTGCTGACTGTAATCGTGTCCTAGAACTGAATGCACAGTATCTGAAGGCTTTGCTGTTGCGGGCCCGCTGTCACAATGATCTGGAGAAGTACGAGGAGGCAGTGGCCGACTATGAGACGGCATTGCAGCTGGAAAAGACGCCGGAGATAAAACGTTTGTTGCGTGATGCAAAGTTTGCCTTAAAGAAATCGAAGCGTAAGGATTACTACAAAATATTGGGCATTGCACGCAATGCCAATGAGGATGAGATTAAGAAGGCGTATCGCAAGAAGGCTCTGGTTCATCATCCAGACAGACATGCTGGCAGCAGTCTGGAAGTGCGTCAGGATGAGGAGATCAAGTTCAAGGAAGTTGGCGAAGCATACGCTATACTCTCGGATGCACGCAAAAAGGCGCGCTACGACAGCGGACAGGACATTGAGGAGCAAGAGCAGGGTGAGCATATTTAAATTAGCTCCTTATCGAATTGTCATTATTACATTAATCTTATTTGTCTTTTTCTATTCATAGCTGATTTCGATCCGAATCAAATGTTCCGCTCCTTCTTCCAATTCAGCGGTGGACGCAATGCCTCCTTCAACTTTGAGTACTAAGCCTTCAGCACAGTATATGATGACGCCGACGACGACTACAATTGACAATTGTGCAGACCAGCCTGTCATCGCCACACAGATCACAGCATTATACATTTGCAGCAACTCACGCACAAGTCAAAGTTAATGCATTTTACACATTTATTTTGTTTTGTCTAAACTCAATTAATTGATTCATCAGTTTCATAAACTTATTTCTTGATTTTTCATTATCGTTTTTCGCTTTGATTTTTAAAAAGCTCCAATTTTTTCTATTTAGGCGTACACAAATAATTTAAATATTAATAAATTGTAAAATACTTAAATTCTTGTGATGTGAAGTGATGATTTCTGAGTCTAGCCAAGTTATTGTGTCTGCGCCACGTCACGTTCAACGGCTTTTTAACACCTAATTAATTGATAATTAAGCCGTAGCCTTTTTAATTAATCAATTTAATTTGTTTTAAGGAGACACATAAGTTTTATTTTTAAGCCGATGATTTAAGAAACAAATTTCAATAGCAAACGCAATTAATCTTGTGTTATACGATACACAAAACTGAAATATAAAACACAATAGTTTTAAACTGAAATATATATAAAGCTGTATTTTTTGTTAATTGGTGGATCATTTCACGTAAGTTAAAAACCACTTGATTTCAAATGAATCCAAGCAGCTGCAATTAAAATTTAAAACCATGTGTTTTAGATACTAATGATATGAACAGCTGGATGAGCCCCTCAGTTGTATCTATAAGTAGATATATCTTTTGTAGATGAATCTCCTAGTTTATCGTATCTGTATTCATAGCTTTTAGTCTCGCGATCACATATTTTTTAATAGAAGGTATGCTAATTAGTAAATTACTTTGCATATACGATTAGAGTAGAAACTCAACTAAGGAAATTTACTTACAGATCAATAGAAGGATAATATGACTACTGATTTAGATTTCACTTGTGCCAAATGTACGACATATTGTAAGATGGATTTGGAATTTGGATCGGTTTTCAAAAATAAAAGAATGAAAAGAAATTAAATGTTAATTTATAAATGTTCTTTGCATTTAGGTTAAAAATAAATAACTGCGATCTATTTTTGCATTTTTGATTTTGCAAGCAAAAATTTAACAGCGGATTTATTTTCAATATTAGAAATATCCATATTAAATTACATTTTAAGCCATAGTTACAACTCCATACAAACCCATTTTCAGCCACTTTTGTGTATTTACTTGTTGGAATTGTACATTAATTAAACAAAACTCAATTTAAAACTCAATTGTCAGACAAATAGGTACACATTTATTTACGTTTTAGCAGTTTGCAGTTGATTCACAAAACTCACACAAACAGAATTCTGTTTGTTTTGTTATTATAATCGCATCTACATATATTGACATATACACATTTTTATATCGACAACCAATAATTTAATCGCTGGACTCCTCATTATTTTGTTGCACTTTGCACAATTAAACATAAATTTTGTATTGTTTTATTTTTTTAATGTTTGACTTTTGTTTACCTTTGGGACATTTTGTCGACTATGCTAAAAAAACAAAATGCAGTAGCAGCAGCAAAAGCAGCTCTACCACATTTTTTCATTATCATTATGATTATAATAATATTTATTATAATCATCTTTCTCTCTCCTTTACTCTTGCTTACTTATATGACTAAATTACCAATTTGCTCTTTTTTTGTTGTGTGTATAAATTAATTTAATTTTTTTTATATTTTTATTATTTGCAGTTGTTTTGTTTATGTTGTTTTGCTCTGCTTTGCATAAAAAAATAAAACTACTTAAAAATTATGCAAAAATAATTATGACCTAAAAAACTTGCACGCAAAAAATTTACAATTTTCTTTCTGTTTATCATAATTATAATAAGTTGTGTATTTTTTTAGTTATTTTTTGTTTAACAAACTAGTGACGACATGTACATTTTATATTATAGATACATTTATATATATATTTATACAATTTGTAGTTGTTTTTTTTTAGTTTACGTTGGTTGGTTTCAGTTACTTTATCGATTGGTGTTGGTTAGTGTTGACGACCAGACTTAAATGACTACAAAAACATTTCTGTTTCAAAATAAGGTACAATGATATATAATTTGACATATAAAAAACATACGATAGATATCTATATGCATATCTATACACATTTAGATTGTATATATGTATGTATATGTAGTTAACATAAGTTCTATGCTTGCCTAAAAAAATGCAAGCAACTTTTTGTTTTTTTGAGTTGGCCAAAGGCTTTTGTCTTTCGTTAGTTTGGCGCCCAACGTAGGGTACTCTCTCTTGCTGTGATTTTTTATCTTTATTTTTTTTTTGCTCTCCACTTTGCCGCTTATCTTTGAAGTAGCCAAGAAGTAGATGTGGACAAGGTCGGATATTGCTTGACTTAACATGGCAACTGCTTAACATGCTTCCCTGTAAGAGTATAAATACCTTTTCAAAATGGTATTGTATGTAGTATGTATTTTATTGTGTTGTATGTATTTTTTGTTTATAACTAATACTGAGATTCTGTTCAGTTAGATGTCTCAAGTACCCACTCTCTAACTTTATACGTATGTATGTATTTATCTATGTTGTATTTTCTTTAATTATGCTCTATTTTTTAATATTGAAGTTGTAACGTTATTTTTATTTTATAACTGCTGCCTAAGTTATTTTGGTTTTGAATGTTGGAAATTAATTGTAGTTTGTAGTTTGTTTTTGAAGCCGAATATTGCGAGAATTTCCTTTCATTTTTGTGAATTCCCCTATTTTACTACTTTTTCTTTAATTTAAAGAAAGTCGTTGTCTTATGAGCACACAGAATTAAAAAAGCACCAATCAGAAAGGAACACGTTTGTTTAGTTTTTTTAATTGTTCAGAGGGTGAACAGATTCTATTAAAACAAGAACCAATGGCACTTGTTTAATAGCTGATGTGAATAATGTGAATGGAAAATTCATCGACGGTGAGCAAACGCTCGTCTGTAGGATACTTTAGAAAATAAAATATCTTGATATTTAGGGTTTTAATCCAGTGGAAATAGGAAATTCACATTTTGTCATCTCTTTCATTCAGCTTTCTCATGCTAAGTAACTTTGCCCCCAATTAAGCCTTAGATCCTTAGGTCCAACTAAAAGTAAATTGTACTGTATTTTTTGTTGTTGTTTGTTGTGGTTTCTTTTTTTACCATGGAATTTCGTTGTGTCTATTTGCCATGTGCCAAGCCAACGTTAAGCCCGCTGCCATACCGGATACCTCTGCTGTGATAGCCTTTCCCATACCCATACCCATACCCATACCCATACCCATACCCATACCCATTTCTGTTACCCTTCCCGTTGCTAAACCTAATCTACCCACTCTCGACCACTTCTTCAAGCGCCAGTGTCACTTGGGCTGTATCCGAGCGGTGCGTTCCAGTTCATTGAATTGGCCAAAGTAGAGCACCTCGCTGATCAGCTTCTCGGCAATGATGCGCTGCGTCCGATCCATTGTGCGCAGCTTCATCGACACATTCGAGCCCACAAAATCACAATCATCTCGACTCAGACTGTCCGCATAGAAGGCAGCCGCCGCTGCCGCCGCTGATGTGGCATCCTGAGCAGAGACGCTGCTCTTGATGTGGCCAGGACTTGCCGCTGATTCCGTCGCCTCATCGTTGTCCACCTCACCGTCCGCGTCCCCGTCCGCATCCGACATACTCTCGCGGGAACTGAGCAGCGAGTTCATCAGCAGGTGTCCGGCACTTGAGACAGCCGTCAGTTTGCGCATATTGAGTGGCATGGAGGCAGCTGCGGCAGCGGCAAGTTGAGCGCTGCTGCTGCGCGGCGGCAGCACAAAGCCAGCATAATTGTGAGCCTGTGCCTTGGCCTGGGCCACGCGCAAATCCTGCGCCATGTCCAGCTGCAGGCGACTCTCCTCTCCGGCGGAGCTGTAGGAACGATGCGAGTCTAGCAGAGGAGGAGGCGGAGGTGCTGCTGCAGCGGCACCAGACGTGGGATGAAAGTAATCGACTAGCTCCTGCTTAATATCCAGCTCATCCGCATGATGAGCATGATGATGATGACCATGATGCTGCTGCAACGTCTGACCATGACCATGACCGTGCGGCAGCTGCTCATGCGCCTGACGCGGCGTTGCTGCACGTGCCGATGCCGAAACCGGACTCGTTTGCAACAGATGATTCTTGTGCGCCTCGTGCATGTTGGTGTTGGTGTTCGTATTGGGAATGGGACTTGAACCGGCATCGCTTAATGCAACCGCAACGGACACGGCAACCGCACCCTCTTCCCCTCCAGGCTCAACGCTCATTCCTCCTCCTCCTCCTCCTCCTCTCCCATCGCCGCCCGCTTGACAGGAGATGGCATGCGGTGAACGTCTCTCCACCTTGGCAGCAAGTTGTCCCAATGCTGCCGCTGTTGTCTCATCTCGATTGTTGTTGTCCTCATTATCCGATGTATCGATGGTTTTATGTGGACTTGGCTGGAATTCGCTGCTGCTGCTGCCCCCACCGCCCCCTCCAGTGTAGGGCGTGACACCACCTCCCTCCTCCTCCATGACCGTAGGACATGGGCACCCGTAACTGTTGCTGTTGCTGCTGCTGGGAATTGGGCATACCGCCGGGTCCACCGCCCGTATTACCAATCGGTGGAGAGTATTGTCCCGCCGTATTCCAGCTGTCCAGTGTTTGGCTACTCGCTATCAACATGGGTATATTGAGGCCCATCTGCAACAGAAACAAGATGATAAGAATATTTAATTGCTATCGTCCAAAGTTCATTGATTGGAACACACACAAAAATCCAAGAATCAAAATAAATATACAAAAAAGCGACTCAGCATTATGACGCTTTATTTTAATTTTTGTTATGTTGTTCGCTGTGCGATAAGCAGACCCAAAAACAACCACTAACATTAATATCACCTTTAAGACATTTATTATTTACTACTATTGTTACTCTTTTAATAAAATCGAAAGTAAAGTCTTCAAAATTCTTATATTAATTTGCAGAATGACAAAAACAGTTTATAAATTAAAAAGAATATATTAGAGAATTAATCGTATCATAAATATTTATTAAATAACTCTAGGCAACAAATTTTGTATTTTTTTGTTCTGAATTTAACCAAAGCGACTTTTTTGGATAGATATGGATCCCCAAACGACGAAAAACATTTCTTTTTATTTTTTAAACATTTTTAAAATTTGCAATTTCGAGCCGTTCTTTAGAGGTACGCCCACTTTTGTCATCATTATTCATCATTAAAAAATTCTAAAAAAAAAAAAAAGAACTCTGCCATAGCAAAAAAAAAAAAAATTTTTTTTTGTCGTTTGAGGCCCCATATCTATCCAAAAAAGTTGGTTTGATTAAATTCAGAAATGGGCTATTGCCTGGAGTAATAACATGAAAATACCTTACTAATGAAGTTAATTTTTATCAGATTTATTTTAAATCTATGATGCTGGTAAAAAAAATTTTAAAAAATTTCTTTTGAATTTACTTGAATTCTTTAAGTTATAACGATTATTTTTGTTTAATTGACATTATCTATTAATATTAAATATCTTCTACTTAAATGCAAAAAATATCGGTTAATTAGAACGGCAGCAAAAACTGTTATTTTTTATTTTAAAGAAACAATAAAATAAGGGGTGCCAGAGAAATCGAAAGCAACCGAAAATTTGCCAAAAAATTAATGCAGATTCAATAATATAATAAAGTGATTCATATTAAAATCTGATACAGAGCGCTTAAAAATACATAAGCTAATATATATAAATTAATAAATTATTTATTCACTGAGGGATTGTCAATAAACAGATTATACCCGGTAAGTAGTTTTCTTAGATCCCATCACGTATACGCATTAAAGCGAGTTTTGAGCGGTAGGTGGCGCCAGTATACTGAGCTGCAGTTACTTAACTCACTGTATGTTAATGGCATAAACTTTAAGCCATACAAAGATAATTCTTAAAACATACTCGCAATATTATTTTTACTTAGAGCGCCGATTAACATTCTTTTGTCGGTCAGTCGCTTCTCATCATACTGTTATTGACTTTGCGTCGATAATAAAGCACATACTTATTCATAATTATACTTAATTTCAATAAGCAAATTGGACAAAATTACAGTTAATACCAGGGATGGAAAACAAGAGATATTTTTAGTTTTAGATTTGTTGTTTTTAATTTTTAATACAAATTCAAAATATATCCAAAATTATATTTGAATTAGTATGTTAGTATTTGTCCTTATAAGACATGTGACAAGCCATTTTGATTTTAGAAATACGCCACTTAGTTCAAAACACTTATGCACATATAATTATATTTAACAATTTTTAAATAATTGTTATTTTTTAATTTTATAAAAAAAAATAAAAAGTTGCACAAAACAACAATAAAAGAGTACATTTTGTATGAAAATTTCAAAGATTTTTTAAAAATAAACCAATTGAGTCCCCAATCTAATTTTTGCTAAATTCATCATAAATCACCCCCTATTTGTGGTTTTTTGTTTTGTTTTTGAGATGAGATTAGCCCATATAATAGACATTTACCAAAAATTGAAAATAAGACTTGTAATATTATTTTATAATATAAATTTTATATTTTTTATCGATAAAAAAGAGTTGAAATTAATTTTTAAAATAAAAGTAACTGCTATTTGAGATCCCTGGCAAATACAATTTTTGCACGTTTTTTACATATGTATGTACATATGTATGTACAAGAAAAAAGCTCCATATGTGTGAGAATGCCGAATAAATGTCAAACACACGAAACCGATCAAAACAAATTAGCAAACAAAAACGCACACATAAATATATACACACACACGCGCACGCACAACATACATACATAAATATAAAAAAAGGGACAGAGCATGCGCAAAATACTGCTAAAGAGTCGCGTAAACAGACGTTAGGTGTTGGGAATGAGTTAAAATTTATATTTAAAGATGTTTAGTACAGTTTTTGCTGATGCTCCAGCTGCTGTTGTGATTCTATGATGCAAAGTTTGTGGAGCAGAGAAGTCATCGCTGCTTTTGTTGTTGTTGTTGTTGTGATGCATTATGTAGTTTTTAGTTAAACAAATAATATTTTTACTCTTTGTTATTATTATTTAGCGACGCGACGACGACGACAACACAAAACACATTGTCGAAAAAATTCTAGCAACGTAGTAAGTCTTTTAAAACCGCCAGAGAACTGACAACATGCCGTCAACTGATGAAGAGAGAGAGAGAGAGAAGCGACCGCAAAAAACACAATACACACATGCATAAAATTTTAAAACAGTGAGCGATGCGTGCTATGTACATACATATGTATTTACTTTTTTTTAGCAACTTAAATCCTTATTTTTATAATTAATTTTTAAACTTAAAACAAAAATCATGAAATAATTATTATTTTATTAGTATTATTTTATTTCAAGCTGTAAAGCATATTTCAAAAATTATATGAATCAATTAAAATTAAGAATAAATCATACACATACATTGTAAAATAGTTAAAACTTATATAGATTACAATCTCTGATAAAAGGAAACCATAGTTTAAACTGTAGTGGGTCAAATAAGCTTGTGAGCCACTGTATAATAATAATTTTCTTATTGGACATGTGTAAATGCCATCCAAACATTACCAATAAGACAGAAAAATTATAGAGAGAGCTGATCAACAGCAGAAGCCCATAAATATTAACAACCTACCCCACGTTGATGGGGCATAAATACAACAATACATATGCAAATGTGGTCACTGATCATCAACAATCGCTCTCTATTTGCTTCTCTCGCGCACTCTCTTCTTTACTCTCACGCTGAGAGACTTGTTCATCGTTCGTTGTTCGTTTGTTCATCGTTCGTAGTTCGTTTGTTCATCGTTCATTGTTCGGCGTGTTGGCGCTGGCGCCTAGAACTTTCCACATTTTACAAAAACAACTGTCGTTGCTGCTGTTTTTTTTTTTTTTTGTTTTTTAAATTTGCCTCCTCTTTTGGTTTGTTATTATTGTTATTGTTATTGCTGCAGCTGCCTTTGCTGTTGTTTACGCATTTAGAAACAGCGAGCATGTGTGTGTGTGCGTGTCTGTATTGTTATTTTGGTAAGGCTAATATACATACATACATACATACATATGTATGCATGCATGTTTGTCTTTATTGCACATACATACAGCAGCTCTCACTCTATCGCGCTCTCTCTCGCTCCCTCTCTATCGCTCTTTAAATGCATGTGCATATTCATTCTCCATGTTATTCACTCTCCTTGTATGTATGTATTTGTTTGTGCGCAAGTAAAAAATGTAAACAAACTGATTATCATCCAATCCAATGAATAAACAACTGTGAATGCACCGATCAAAAACACCCACTACAGGATACCCTGTAGTCAGGACTAAAGTAAATGCAGTGACTTACATGTCATGTAATAAATCAGATTCACATTTGGAGTTGCCACCTTGCTGTCTGTTAGATTACAGTATGTGAAGTAATTGCTTTGACAAAGCAGAACATTTACATATTTAATTATTTATTTATATTAATGATTTTGTTTTACATTATTAACTTTTTCTAAGAATCATAAACGTTAATAATAAAATAAAAACATAATATATTAAGACCAACTAAATTTATATATATTTAAAATAATGTGTGCATTTTGTTTATTTAATTTGTCACTGTAATTGCACAAAATTACCCTACTTAAGAATTTCCTTTGAATACCGGGAATAAGAACTTCCACACAACAACAACAACAACAACTAAAAGACAGACCACATCATGTGCTTCCCCCATTTTCTTTTCCCATTCAAATATGCCAAAACCACAGCCCATTATCATTATATGTACATATTTAAAATCCAACGACGGCCGCGATTTTTGCTCACGCAAATGATTATTAAAAACGATACGATATTTTAGCACAGAACACATAAATACACACATAGACACAATTGATTGATTTACTAAAGACCCCAAACTTGTGAATCAATTCACACGTGCGTTAAAGTTTAAGTGTCTTTATTTTCACTTAAAAACTTTAAATCGATTTTATTTATCGCTTAATCAAGTTAACCCTCTACTGCATTCCCATAGAACCATTAAAGAAAAACATTTTTTCAATGCCTATATACATATAGGTTTGTTTGGGATAAATTAAGAAATATTTGAGAAAAAAATTTTTTTTGTGGAAATAGCTTAGGAAAAAAATGGAATTTGGCTTCGACAGTTTTTGCATAAAATAATACATCACAGTCAAATTATACGTTTTAATGAAAAAATCTCTATTTTCTTTTGGAAAAAATATTATTATTCAACAAAAAAATAGTTTTTTGTTTTGAAAACTTCATTCGAAAATTCATTGTTCATCAAGTTCATTAAAATTCACTTTCGTTCACGAAAGACACTTAAACACAGTTCATAAAAACAACGAAATATAGCAACATTAGAATTATTTGGGTAGAGGGTTAATTTAATCGATTTTCATTTTTACACTTTGACATTTTTTGTTCTAAAAAAAAAGTGATTTGCGAAAAGCCCATTATTTTTAAATCGATATATTATTTACCGATTCACAGTTTGGATTTATATTACTTAATGTTACATCACTAAAAAATAATAATAGATACAAATTTGTAACATCTTCAGTACAAGATTTAAGAAATTTGTTATCATTTTGGTTTACTCGTAGTCGATCTCACTCAACTGCAGCGTAATTACTTGTTTTTTTTTCAGCAGCATCAGGGGAAGTACCCCAATTTTAAAATTAGCTTGTTGTGAACAGAAGCTATATACTTAAAGAGTACAAAGTACAGCTTATCTGCCTGTATTATTATTTACACAATTTTATAATGCGAATTTAATGTATTCAGGCTATGAATAAAATATGGGAATATGTGTGAATATGTACATACATGCGTACATATGTATACATATGCAAGTCCTGAACTCCTCACATCTTCATTAGATTTATACTATATTTATATTCTTAGATTTGTTTGCACAGCTACCGTTAGCTCTTTCCACACCCAACAATAACAAAAAAAAGAGTCAAAATTCTTGCATAACTTTCAAAACAGCTCACTCTTCTTCTTCTTCTTATGCTTTGCACTCTTTACTTCATGTGCACCTCTATCACCCACCACCCACCAACCTCCCCTCGTGAAGTCAAGCTTCCAGCCAAGCTGGCAACACTGCGCGCACAGCTAAACAACTTTGCAATGAATGAGTAAACAAAAACAAACGCTGGCTTCGCAGTCGCATTCGTTGCCGGCTGCGTCGCTACTACGCTGCTATCGTTTGCACTGCTTGCTGCTACTTTGACTGCGGCTACGTTGCGCTTGCTGTCGCAGTCGCTGCATTTTCTGCTGCTGCTCATTTTCCGTGCACTTTTCAGGTCCAACTCGTCGCAGGGGAAGGGGGCAGCATTTGATAAAAGCGCATGCGAGAGAAAACAAAACCACGCGAATTACAAACCCAACAACAGTTGCTAAAGCAGCAAGTACAACAACAATGGGAAACGCATTTTATAAACACGAACAAACTGAAAGGAGAATAGAGTGTGGGGGGAGGGGGTACTGGCATATTAAATGAGTGGGAGCGGGACAAACAGCAGGGCAACGGTATTAAACGCAGTCAACGCGTGTGGCGGCAACGCTGCGACGTCAACGTCAGCGTCGCTGCCTGGCCTAACCACAACATTGCGGGACGGCAAAAAAAAACACAAGACTTATTGTTGTTGCTTGCTGTCTTGGAGAAAATGCTGCAGCAAAACAATTGTAAAATATGAGCAAAAATACAAGCACACATACTCATATAGATATATACACTGACAGATAAAACGAATAATAAAATACAAAGGTATTTAATTTTTTCATTTTAGATTTAAATAAAAAAAAATTATAATAAAATATAATAAGTTTTTATGTAACTAAAAACCTACTTGAACGTCAAAGTTAAAATGATTAAATTAAAACTAAAGTGTTTATTTTGTTAATCTTAATACTTCGTAAAATTATTTCAATTTAATATTTTTAATACAACTTTTCAAAATTTTTGCATTTCAAACATTTCTGCCACAAACAAAACTTTTCAGTTCGAAAACCTGGTTCCTTTTCACTTAAATGTAAATACAAAATTACAAAAATACATTTGTTTTAAATATAAAGTAAATCAAATTTAAATATTAAATGAATTAATTTAATTTTAAAAATTTAAATTTAATATGATTTCCATTAAAACTGAATATAGGTTAACGGTAAATCATAGTGCAAATTTAAAAATTTCAGAGCATTCTTTTGTGAGTGTACTGTACACACACATACACACATCCGTGACGCGTGGGCGTCGCTGCCGCTGTCGCTGCCATGCACACGCAAATAATAATGACGCAAAAACAAAAACACGAGACCAAGCAGAAAAACAACCAACAGTGAAAAGTGCAAGCAAATAAAGTGTGTGAGAAGAGAAGTAGAGTGGGAGAGGTGGGGAGAAGGGTACTGAAAGGTAAATGGAATTTCGACTTGGCGCTCGGGCAAAAATAGTGAAATGTTCGTTGCCACACAACAACAATAATAATAACAACAACAATACAGCATAACAAGAATACCTGACCAAGTTGCACAAACAAGTTGCACGCATCGTCATTGCCACACCCACCCAACTACAGAGCCACCCACCGCCCAAAACGCCTACTCACACAAAACGGGACAGTCATAACGAAGTGTTATATTATAATATTTATTTTCTAAAAACAACACAAGAGCAAATGAATACAGCATCAAAAAACAACAATAACAATACTACTGCTTGCCATTTTGTTTTGATAAGTCTGACAAACAGTAAAAACAAGAACAACAACAACAATAATGGCAACATGAGCACAGAACAAGTGAAAACTACACAGACTCGAGTAAAAACAAAAGCAAACAGTAACAGCCTAAAAACAACAAAAACAACCATCGCCAAACGAATCACAATAACTACATACATACATACATATGTACATACGTACAAACATACGTGATTATAGACAGTGCCTCACAGCTTATACGATCCACTAAAATTTAGTGACTAAATTTTCAACCATGTTTCGATTTTCTTTTACATTTTTATGTGAATTAAACTTTTAATACATTTAACCAAAACTGATATTCGCTTCGGTTTGATATCCTGGTTTAAACCTTAATAAACTGATCTGAGTTTAAATTTTTTTCATATTTTATTTCCATTATTACACAAGTTTTACATAAAATTTGTAATACATATTAGTGGTGGGTCTAATAAACTGAGAACCACTGTACAGCTGGAGTGGTGAGGCCAGTGGGCAACCGCAATGCTAAACATTACAAAAACAACTCTCGGGCAAGTGCTACGCGCATTTCGCCGTGCAAAACAAACATTTCATCACACACAAAAACCGAGCACGCGAGCGAGTAAGCGACAACAACGACGAAATATCAGACAACACTCTCTCTCGCTCTCTCTCAACCAATTGTATGCCCTGCACTCCCCAACAGCCAAAGCTTTCTTGCTTGTCTGGCGCGACAAAGCAAATATATAAAAACAACTCTCTCACACATTCACAAACCCACACACACATATGTACATTGATTACTTACACACAAGCACAGATTCTCAAGTAAACTCAGGCCAATGCCTCACGCACACAACGGCAAATTCTTAGAAAAATTTATGCGTAAAATTTTAATTCTGTTTTGATCGTCAAAAACAAAAACAACAGCAATCCAATCGAGAGCGACAGAGATGGCAATGAAATGTGTGTGCTTCGCTCGCACTATCGGTAGCAAAATCAGCAAGTCATTTGCGCACATGGCGCTCCGTTTCTCTCCCACTCTCGCTCTCTCAGCTGTCGCTCTCTTTGAACTAAAAAACACAGTTAAGTTTACGCTTGTTTTGAATTTAAATTAACACTAGAAAGCCAAACGGAGTTTGATTTTCATAAATTCACATGTTTGTATGTAAAAGTGAACATCTGATTGACAGAATTTAACACCTTGTAATTTTCTTGGAAATCGTGTGCTTAGTAAGCGTTTTAATTATATTTAATATATATAAAAACCCGATTTTTATGTGCTATGTTGTCTTGCATTAACAAGTGTTATAACGTCAGGCGACTGTTGAAATATGCGCATTTATAATTACATATGTATGTACGTAGTATTCATGGCATTAATAACGCACTTATCAAAATGCTGTATAATCTACAAACCTTAAACCTTTTTGCAATTAGTTGTTAAATTAATGAAATATTATTAACAATTTCCTCTTTTTGCAATTACGTGCATGAACTGCTTGCTTGCACATTCACTGCAACTGCAAGCAGCGCAGTTTTAAAAAGAAACTCTTGAATCATTGTCTTGTATCTTGTTTTGAAACTCTCCATATGAACTTCTATGTGATTTCCTTGTTTTGCGAAAACAACAATAGTGCGCTGATAACCAGCGGATACTTGAACTGCTTGCAGGAACACTACAAGTGTTGACGGAAAGCAGTGCATTGTGTTGCTTTATTATAAATAAGATACTTTTGCATCATTCAGTGCTTATTGGCTAACAATTACCCTAGAGACATGTAAGCATGGCATGTAAGCTATGACTGTTTTTTTTTTAATATATCAAGTATATTCATCGAATTACATATATAATTTTTAATGTTATCTTATCAGAATGCAAAATCAAAAATTCTAGCAGGTGCTGCTATTCAAAAAAAAATTAAAAAATTTCTATGAGTCATAGATTTGTTTGTTTTATGATTCCATTGGTCATTAGGTGTTCAAGAGGGTGATTTGCTCAAATTGTTTGTAATTGCAGAATCTATGCAAGCAGACAATAAACTTATACTTGAGTTTCGAATAATGGTTATTTCTGATTTTCGTAATATCAATCAACTGTAATGAGTAAAATAGATTTTTGATAAATCAGTATTTAAATACAAACAAAAATAGATTCCTATTTTTTAGGAATACTGCGAATGGAACCGCTTAATTTTTTTTTTTGAGTTATTGTATTATAATGGTTTCATAAACTATTATTTTTAATTTTTTTAGTTTTGTATAAGGGCTCTAGCTTGAAATGAATTCATGTTGTTGGTAAGCATTCTTCAACAAAGTTACTTGAAGCATTTCAGGCTAGAAGTTTTGGGAACATACCATAAACCGAAAATTGTGTTTAGCTGGTCTTTTGGTTTAATATATTACGAAAAGTATTAAAAATTTTCCCAACTCACAAATATTTAATCAGTTTGATTAATGAAATAAAGGTCCTTAAAGTAACCATTAATCAAGGATATCAAATCTTCGGCATGCCGAAAATACTTAACTTTTTGTTGTTTTTTTATTTGTATGTATTCTTTATGTTTTGCTGTGTTTGTCAACTTCGTTGTGTGTGTTTCTGTTTCTTGACAACAAAATGATTACGCATACGGTTTATTTATGCGCGGATTACTCACCGCTCCAAAATATTTGAGCTCTTTGGTCTTGATGCGTCTGTGCTGCGATGCGGGCGTTGTTGCTCCAGTTGTTGTCAATGTGCCAGCAGCACCACAGTGGCCAATGGATCCAGTGGCGCCACCGTTCGCTGCCGCTGCAATTGTGCTGCTCTCGTACGCAGCTGCAGCGACCGCTGCAGCAGCAAGGCCATTGAGACCGTTATGTGTGGCAGCAACGGCGGCGACGCCTGATGAAGTGGCACTGATGTTGCCACTGCCACTGCCGGGCAATCCACTGAGACTGCCACCGCCCGCCTCCATGAAATCGAAGCGTTTGAAGGCATACCACTTGGACGGATTGGGCTGAATGCCCTGATAGATTTTCACAAACATTTTATGCTTCTCGCGACGATATTGTGTGAGCAGGACATTCATTTTGCGCTCCACCTCCGCCTTGCTGCAACCGAAGCGTTCGGCAATTTCCGACCACGCCCGAAAGCGACACAATTTATCCTTGTACTTGGGATCGGCACGATTCCATAGCTCCGTATGGCATCGATACTGTTCGATAAGCTCCAATGCATCGTCATTAGTCCATTCCATGTTTTTGGGTGAACTGTCGCCACCTCCGCTACCACCACCACCACCACCTCCTGATCCACCTGCAATGCCTATACCCACTGTGCCGGAGATGTAACTGGCGGGCAGTGGAATTATATGTTGTTGCTGCTGCTGACGATGATTAAGATGATGATGATGTTGATGATGTTGCTCCTGTTGATATTGTTGATTGGCTGCTGCGACTGCGGCTTTAAAGTTCTCCGGATTGTAGTTCATTTGCTATTGAATAAATATCTTTCTTTACTCTCTTCTGCTTCTTTATTTTTGCTAACTCGCTTGGGTGCTGTAACGCTGAGCTTTTTGTCTGGCAGTCAGAGTATTTCTTACTCTTTTCTTTCGTCTCTTGGTCTCTCTTTTTTGTTGTTTGTTTAGTTGTTTGTTTGTCTGGATTCAAGGAATGTTGTCATGCGTAATGCACTCAATCAGCATCTTTTGATTTGATCCTTGGTAATTTACTAAGAACTCGTCTTCTTAACACTGCAAACGAAGCAAATTGGTACGAATTTTAGTTAATTAAATAATTAAAATTAATTAATTTAATAACACATAATTTAAATATTAATGCATCCAAAATAGTGATGTTAAAAACCTCGATACATCGATATTTTGACTATTGTAACATATTTATTGTTATTGCATTATGCCATAATATATAAAAAAAAATATACATATATATTTCATGTTAAGAACTCAGTCTCAAGTTTTAACTCAATTTTGGATTCAATTCTGCTCTTTTAATACTCCCTCTTAACTTTCGGATTTGTTAATTGACACTCGTGTTTGATTTGACATATTAGGGACAAAATACTTCCATTTATTTTCAATGATATATAAATAAAAACAAAATTATATTTTTAAAAGCTAAAAAACTAAAAACGTTGTCAGCTACACTTTGACCCATACTTTGGGTTTATTTGCCAATATATGTAAAAACCCACTTCAGTTTTTTGTTAAGATTTGATAGATATATGTTTTGGGAATTTAAATGGCTGCTTCAACAGGTTTTTACGCAATTGCTTCAAAAAAGATTATTAAAAAAATTCCATATTTCGTTTCTTTGGAATTATCTATAAAAATTACAGATTTTAAATAAAATTCAACACATTAGTTCAAGTTGTGTGTACAATAGTTAAGCTTATTCTTTGTAAATATTTGCACAAAAAAAAAATTGAATTTTTATACTTATGTTTAAATAATATAAATTTTTAAACTCTAAAAAGGTATCCTAATAAAATTTCTTGCATTTTCTTTTAATCCAAAAAGTATTTCTATCTGACAAATGCTTAACTTTAGCGAGTTATAGCAATCGAAAATCACTTCAGCATGTATCAAATGTACGATATTTCGATGTTTTTTACATCACTCGTTTGGTCAATTCGTTTCAATATAATCACAGTCAGTCTACTGTTATAAAGATGCTTTCTAATTGTTTTTTCAGATTTGTAATTCTTCGCGAATGTTCTATCAAAATTTTTATCAAATTTAAAAAAAAATATTCAAAAACTTGGCGTATAATTTATTTCTTTGTTATTGTTACATTCATTTGATAAATAAAACCAGTAAAAGTTGTGGGTAATAAATGCACCTCTAATGAAATCACAGACTGTAACTCACTAACACTATTATCAGCGACTTGCCGGAAAAGTGCGCCACTGTAAATGACTAGGCGATTTTCCTTGGCATGAATTAACATTAACATTAGTCGTACGACATTTTGAATATTGCAATTTTCGCAAAAGTTTGCAACAGGCGCACTGTGGGACATTAGGGCTTTAAATCGTGTCAAAAATAATAATTTTTTGATGAAAGGGATTGTAAAAATGCGTTAGATGAAGACATTTATTAACATTGTGAACTCAAAAAAAAAAGAAAAAGTTCAGAAATGTGAAAATCTTACAAAAAATACATATTTTAGAATTGAATTGTAGAAAGTTATTCATACGATCTTTTATGTTTTATGTTTCTTAACTTGTTTTCTTTTTATATCAGCAATGTTTAAAAAAAAGCATTAAAATTTGACTGTTATTTAACTTTTATAAAGTCTTTAAGATTCCATTCCACTACTAATATTGATTAAAAAAAAAAAAAAAAAAAAAAAATTTAAGCAAAACAATTATTTACAATTTTACACGCAAAATATGCACAGAAAATAATTTTCCACTTTGACCGACAAATGTTAAATAACCCAGGAGTCCTATCACACGGTGCTAACAGTCATTTTAAAGCTTTAGCTTTATTTCTTGATTGGTTAAAAAAATATGATTTTACAAAACAAATTGAGACATTGTCCCACTGTGCGGCGCTAAGAAAAGTGCTCTGCTCTGTTTTGAACTGCTTGGCGTTGAAAATGTCACAAGTCACAATAGCAGAAAAATGCTAACAACATCGATAACAGCAACCCATTCACAATAGACGGAAGCTATTTCGCACTGAAACACACACAAACACAGACACCAATACACAGATACAGATACAGTGAGAGCCAGGGACACGTGCGCATTCATTCGCACAAACTGCGCGGCGAGCTTTAATGCATGTATGTATACTATATATGTATATATACATATATGCGCATGTATGTGTTGTATGTACATCTCGCTTTTACATCAATCTTTGTCGCCTGAATTGCTTCCTGGTCAGTGTCAAGACAGTTTTTCGCTTTATACAAATTTATATAAATATATATATTTACATATGTATATTTTAACATTTGGCACACATTGCAATTAATAAACTTTTTAGTTATTTGCCTTTGTTTAGAACATTTTTGCGCAGAAAGCAAATGTTGCTGCGCAATCAGCTAGATGAATCACAACGGTAAACAAATACACAGACACACACACACACACACACACACACACACACACGCACACGCACTTGACTCACTTGACAGATACAGATACAATAGATACAACATTCGCATTAAAAGCCTGATTTCTATTTTTTTCTTTTTTTTTTCATGCGTGTTTGATTTAGTTTGTGTTTGGTTGAATTATTTGACTTTTAAATAAACACACACATGTCTGTACAATGTCTTCCTCTTCTTCTAGTTCTTTTTTTAGATTTTTTTTTTTTTTTTTTTTTGTTTGTTGTTCACTTTTTACGCATTTTACAACTAGAAATTTCAATTTGTTCGCCAATATGTTTGCATAATAAAAATATTGTTTATTGAGATGAGAAATTGTTATTGTTGTTATTGTTTTTGCTGGGTTTCTTAGCACAGTTTTCTGGGATTTACTGGGAATTCTGCGGTCACTTTTTTTTATAATATTATTATTGGGACTTTCCACAAAATTCATTTGCATGTGGAATTGTTGATGTCTCAATATTTTTCTTGTTAAAAAACATTGCGTTCAGGGTTTTTTTTATAGATCAGAAACTTGTTTGTCACTTGATGTATTTCAATTGTTTAATTAATGTATTTTGTAGGTACATTTGATTTAGTTTTTTTACTACATAGTATATTTTAGTATATTTAACTTCATAGTATAATATAGCTTCAAAAATACAATTTATTTCCCATATTTACACTTTAAAAACTACGAAGTATATTTTCACAAATATGTAAAGTTTAAAGATACAAATTCACTGCAAGCAGATATAATTTAAGTTTATTTTTTATCAGCCTTCTACTTCGGTTATTTTTGAAAATAGCTAAAAACAAATTAAACAACGCAAAAAGTAAACATAAAAAAAATCAGATCAAAAACTTAAAAATACATTTCAAGGCGCGTAAAAAAGCAAATAACACACACAAACACGCACAACATGGGAGGGAGGGAGAGGCAGAGAGAGGGAGAGCAAGAAACAAATTAAATATGTAATTTTAAAATTGTATTTAAAAAAAGAAAACCGTACTTTTTTAATTTACACCTTGTAGTTTACAAATTTTTGTATTTTGCATTCCATTTTCGAAATATTATTATTTTGAATTTTATTATTGAAGCCGTTTGGTTTCTCCTTGTGCATATTTGCATTTTATTTGTTTTTCCGTTATTTGTTTAGCAAACACAACAATAAAAACAACAACAGCAGGCTGCTGTTTATCGCATCTTGACTCCCTCACACACACGCACAAGCACACACTTCGCGATATTATTATTATTATTATTTACTTTCTTCTTTCTTTCTTCTGCGCGCCCAAAAATGTCGTACGCGTGTTTTTAATACCGACGACCACTCTCGAACAACGACTGCCAACGTCTGAACCGTCTGAACTGTGCGTCGCTTTTTCCCGACAAACACTGACAAACTTATTGAAATCGATTTGTAACGAACCCACAACTACGACGCGTCGTCTGCGACTGAGACAGTGACTGAGACGGAGACAGAGACGGTGACAGAGACGGTGACGGAGACAGCGACTGCGACGCTTCGCTGGCCGGGCTGCGTATTGAAATGAAATTTCTCGTTGGACGTTTGAATGAAATGAGCACAACGCACCAAGGCATACACACACATGCACATGTACATGTGCATATATACGAGAACAGGCAGCACTGTTGCGGCGCTGTTGACGTCAGCATCGGCAGAGCAGCCACGTTCGGTAAACAGTTGTTTCGTGGAAAAACAAGCCGAACATCATTATGAAGTTGCTGTTGTGAAATTGTACGGTGCTTTGTCATGCTTAAAAAACAACAACAACAATAACAGTGGACGATCTGAGTACGCGCCAAAACACAAAAACGAGGGCAGCTACATGTGTTGCTGAAATACACAGCACATGAGTACATATATTTTACATAAATATGAATTTATGTACTAAGCATGTAATATTTATTTATTTTAAATGCCCAGTTCTATTCAATTTCTTAACATGCATGTATTTATTTGTTTATATTTTTTTTTTTTTTTTTTTTTTTTTTTTTTTTTTCTTCCCTTTTTATAATAAATAAATAAATAAATAAATAAATTATATACATTTAACAAGATAGAAATAAGTTGTATGGATTCTAAATGTATCATATTTTTAATATTATTATGTATTATGTATTTATATAGCATGCAAGTTTTAATTTTTTTATATACATACAAATTTATAAAAACAAAAGGTTGCCTTAGGTACAAATCAATTAAAAAAAAATTAAACTCAGTATGCACCTTGTGCCAAGGTCAGTTTTAAATACTTACCTAACAGCCCTCGCACGAAGGCTAGTTGCTCTTCACCAACACATGCGCAGCGAGTCAAACAAACAAATAAAATGTGAAGCAGAAATGGCAAAAAATTAAACAAACAAGTAGACAGGAGCGGTTCAGGTTTGAGTGCAGTTGTTGGCGAAGCGGATGGCGGGTGTGGCGAGGTCGAGTTGAACGAACGAGGGCATAAGAATAACACACTTCAAAACACAAATAACATAAAAAAAAAGCCTGCGCGCCAAAACAAAAACAAAAATACCGAAAAATACAAAAATTTCTACTACGCCGTAGTAAAATTTAGAAAGGTTTTTTTTTGTAGAATTTCTCCTTTATATGGCATTTGCTTAGTTATTTGTTTTTGTTTAGTTTTGTTTGCTCGTTAACTGAGTGATGTTGTACGGTAAAGGGGGTGGGAGGGGGTGTGATGGGAGGGAAGGGGTCTGTGCCAGGCAGGTGCTTCGCTACGTTTTCTGTCTCACCATATTCAACTGCTCTCTTTCGCTCGCTCGCACACTCACACTTACACTCACCAGTTCCATTCCGTTCCGTCCCGCTCACCGCAGCCCCGTTGCTTGTTTGTTTGTTTTGCGTGCCGTGTTTTATTGTTTATGGCATTGTTGTTGTTGTTGCTGTTGCTTGGTGCGTAGTTTTTACGTTCGTCATCGTTGGTTTGGTATTTCCGTCTTCAGCTAAGGCTGACGCTGACTGTGTTGATACAAATACACATGAACATACATACATACGTATACGTATGTATGTATGAATGCATGATATACACATTTACATACATACACATGTGTTTGTAGTTCGCATTGAGCGCCGTTGTCATAGACTTCTGCAGTTGTTCAATTCTCTGTTATGCTAGCAAAAAATGCATTTGCATTTGAACATACAATTAGTCAAGAAAGTGTTGTGACAAAATTTCAAATTTACACAATTTCTCCTGCTAAAATTATATACAGCTAGTCAAGAAAGTGCTTTGACAAAACAAACAATTTGTTTAATTTCTCTTGCAAAATATATAACAATTTATTTAATGAGTGTTGAAATAATTCCTATTTTATTATTCTTGTCTATGGTTTTTACCTCAATTTAAAAATAAGAAAAAAATGTTCACCGCATAAAATTTGTATGGTTCTCAAAACACGATAAAAACAAAAATCATGAGATCAATTGGGCTTAAATACTTTTAAAAATAAAAATCCAAAATTCGGTTATTAGAGTTTCAGTTGAGTCTGTATTTTTTACTTATCGGTTAACGGTTACGAACAATCTTTGTAAATCGGTTATCAGTTTTTTTTTTTTTGTCAGTTTCGGGTTTAAAAAACAAGTGCCATTTCGGTTCCCCAAACAAAAAAAAAAAAAACAGAATAACTGCGACAATTAAAAAATTTAAATGCAATTCTTTCGGTTTCAATAATTTGTTTATTTTTTAGTTTTGGTATAATAAAACCTATTTTTTTCGGTAAGGGTTTCCGATGCGGCTAACAATTTTAATTGGTTAATACCGGTTAGCGATAATAGTTTCGAATATGACTTTAAACGCTGGTCAAATCGGTTACTTGACCAACTGTATGTAGTTCTCGTTGTAGTTTATTCTTATTTGCCACCATTTCGGTCACAGCAGCTGTTTTGTTTTTGTAGCCGCCAGCGTCGCTGCTCACGGTCGCTGTTGTTGTCAAAGTGCATTGCGTTTGTGCTCTGTGCGTGGGAGGCGTAGACATAGCTGTTGTTGTTCTCGTTCTCGTTGATGTTGTTGTTGTTGTTGTTGATTCTCTCGTGCGCAAAAGCTCACGTGCGTCTGTCTACTCAAGCAACTGATGTTGTTTGCTCTCTGCTATTTGTGCTCGCTCTTATTTTAAGTTCTGTTTGTGCGTATGTACAAATATATGTACATGTGTACATATTTGTACTCTGGTACAAAGTTTGTGAATAATCTTTAAAATTTCCATTCAAAATATTTTACATAAAAATTCTCGTTTGACCTATTGCAAATGTAATCTACAGTTAGTCAAGTAACTGCTTTGACAAATTCAATGATTCGCCTATATTATTATGCACTCTCATTTTTTTTTACATAGTTCATAAAACAATTATTATTTTACTTTTTTTGTTTCAAAGCAGTCACATGACATACTGTGTGTACATCATTTGATCTAACAATATAATCACACTGCATTGTTCCACTTGTTCCAATCTCTTTGACACACTGTGGCGCAATACAAAATGCTAATTACTACAATTCCGTTTGCTTTTAAACTCTTCTTTGCGAATAATCAAATAAGTTTCTCATTGTTGTAGTATGAGAGTGAGTATGGATGTATGGGTAGTCAGTAGGCTAATTCATAATGTTTGAAAGCAAGGGACGAAGCTCTATCTCTGCCGACGACGACGCCGCAAGCAAACACTTGTTTGCACAGGAACCCAAACACGAAGAGTGGCCGAATGAGAGAGCATTGTACATACATGCATACATATTTGTGTGTGTCGGTGAGAGCATTTACAACTAGGAAGCGTCATGAAAGCAGCGCAGTCGCCGCTTGTTTACAATGTTTGTGCGTGGGTCGCCGGCGAACAGAGGACAGGCTAACAACATGTATAGAAATTAAGACGTGCTGTGGGTGGTGGGGGGAGGCGTCAACGAGACCTGACCCGAACAACAACCAAGCCGAGGCGAGCCGAACCAAACCGCCCACACAGACAGACGCGAGCAGCGATGTTGACGTCGACGTCGACGGCGACGTTAGCGCAACTGAAGGTCATTATGCCGACGTTGTCGTCGCTGCTTCTCTTGAGCTTTCTGCGCTGCTTGCTTCTTTTTTTATTGTTGGACTTCGGCTATGGAATTGTGTAAACATCAGTGGCAGCGAAGACGACGACGACGACGACGACGGCGGCGGCGGCAATGACAGCAACAAAAACAAAGGCAACGCTGGCATTCCGAGTAAACAAAGTATTTTTTTTGCGCCAGCCCCTAGCAGAGACAATGCAAGAAAGTTGAGTCGTGCAAAGGGGTGGGAGAAGTTGGCGCGCAGTGAAACGCGTCGCAGAAGCAGGACAGAGAGGACAAATGACAGAGGACAGAGGCCAGAGGGAGACAAAGGCAACGGTGGGTAGGCGACGAAGACAGACGAAAGCAGAGCTAATGAAGATGAGCCTGATGTGTTGTTTCGTTGTTATTGTTGTTTACTTTTGGCCGATGGTAGCTTTTGTTGCTCAGCTACAAAAATATGCAAAAACAACAACAACAACAACAGCAACTGCAACAACAATAACGCGAAAAACAATATAAGCAAGGCAGTGAATACGTAAATAGAAGCAATGAACTTAATTATTTGTTACTGTTGTAGCCAAGCTGTGTGAAAGGGAAGGTGAGCACGATAATTACAGCGTAAGTATTATGTGTGTATCTACATACATACATTTGTATGTACATATGTATGTATCTGTTTATGCATATATTTTAAAAGAACAAGAACATTTATTAATCGATAGCTTGACATTGGCTAGATTTTACCCCAAAACGGATTTTTGTTTAATTATATCCTAATTTGAAATATTTTGGTAAAATTCATTTAAACTATTTGACGATCTATCGAGTTAATTAAATCCATATTCATGAAAAGTCGGCAGCTTAGCTCTCATTTAATTCTGCGCCAAAACTTAACATTTTTAATTTTCTCCCATTACTATTTCCATTCATTTTTTCCACTTGACACTTTTTCAAAAACTTTGAAACTGTCATAAGTTGGTCAAATCTTAACCGAATTCCATCACTGTCTATTTTTTACATACCTTCGATAACTCTTAATTTTTTTCTTCCTGTTGAAACTTTTTTAAAGAAATTTTAACTCTCATAACTTTTTTTTAAGTCTCAACCGATTTCCTGGCGGATGTCACTTTTTTTTAATTGTTGTCTCTACGACGAATCCAATATCGATTTTTGTACCGCGCAAATTTTTGTATATTTTTTGTACATATTCCTAAAGTTGAATTGTTTTAAATTCGTATTACTTATTTAGTAAGTAAATAAAAAAACCTTTTATTTAAATTAAGGATTTGTTTTGTGTTATTTGTGGATAAATGCAGTTAAAGTGAAGAGATCGGGTATGTATTAGTGGAATTTGTTGGAAATATTTATGAATAAGTCATGTCTTTCTGACCAACTTAACTAATCAAGCATTTAAATTATTAGAGTGTCGTTTATTTAAAGGATATTGAATAACTTTATTGTTAGTTTTATTATGTTATTACGTAAATAAATAATGTCTTTAGTCAAGTTTATATAAATAAATTATAATGAATTTATTATAATTTAATTGAATGCTGACAGAGAAATACTTAGGGGTGACATCCATTATTCTGATTCCTAGAAAATAAGCAAAGAGATATTCTTTGAATTTATCATTGCAAGTTCAACATGCTAATTTCAAAGAGTGTGCAAGTGGGGCGGGTAGGAAAGAGGGTGGGGTGTTAGTTGGCCAACAACAAGTTGGTAATTCAAGGCTCTGACGAGTGAGACAACCCTGAAATGCAGCTGGTGGCAAGCGTGGCACAAACAACAACAACTAAGGTTAAAACGCGAATTCAACTCGACTTTTCACCCACTTGGAGTTCACGTGTTTCTTGTTTATTCGGCCAATGCAAAAAATGCTTAATTAATTTATTTTTTTTTTTTGCATAGATGGCAGTTTGCTTGTCTGCTGTGTGTGTGTGTGTGTGTGTGTGTGTTTATATACACATGTATGTACATATATGTCAGTGTTATTGTTAACAGCTGTACTTTTGCGAATTTACAACGTTAATGAAAGCAAAACAACTTTTCTACAAAACCAACAACAACAACAACAAAATTTGTGCTGAATGCACACAAAAAGCGAATGACTCTGGGGGTGGTAGTGTGTGTGTGTGTGTGTGTGTGTGGGAGGGGGGGGGGGCTTCTCCTCAACTACATTGGCCGATAAAAGCGAAAGAAAGAACGAATGCAAAAAAAAAAAACGGAAAATGAAATAAATTGGTTAGTAAATAAATGCTACAAGCGTATTTTCGTCAAAACAATGCCAACATGGACGGACAGCAGTTCAACATAAAACAAATAAACAGCAACAAGAATAATAATGCAACTTGTTCTAGCTAAATACACAATGCAAAAAAATACAGCACTCGAAATACATTTTATCATAATTACGTTGCACATAGTTTCTGCGTGTCTGTCTGTGTGTGTGTGTGTGTGTGTGTGTGTGTGTGTGTGTGTCTGTTTTGGCCTCAACGAATTGACAATGCGCAAATACAATTGTAAAAAGCGTTGCATAAAACCAGGCGCAAGGTTGGCTACAGTTCACACTCCAACACACGGACAACAACAACGCATAGCATAGCTAGCGACCACATACCCTATAAAATAATTTTAGCCATAATTTTCTTAGCTAAAATTTGCAATTATTTAAAGGATTCTGTTAAGCCGCTTCTTCGTCTAACTCATTTGTTCGGTTTAGTCTAAATTTGTTATGTAATGATATGGTAACATTTTATTTGATAAAGTAATGGCAGTTTAGGAAAAAATTAATCAAGTTATAATGAAAATAATTGCAAATTTTACAACCCACGATCAAAATTGGGATGGCAGGAAAATTTAAATTGTTTAATTAGAGCAAGGACACTATTTTTTTGACAAAAACTTAAAGGAACGCACAGGGGACAGAAAGGGGTGGGGGTGGATTTAAATCATTTTTTCGATGAACGCGATTAAAAATAAATGATTCGATGGAAATTCCAGGATACAAATCCAAAAAGATTTTGAAATCAGGCAAAAATTGTGGGCGTGACTGCCTCTCAAAGTTGAAAAATTTTTCAGTGCGCGCACAAATGTGCAAATTTTATTTAAAATGCTAACTTTAAAACAGTTTTGTTGTCAAGTTATACGGCCGATCTTAATGTTTTTGGTTTTATATGAAATGTACATTCATTTCTAATTAAATGCCGTAGAATTTTGTTTCTTCACGTATTGGCTTTTTATCCCAGCGATGTTTAAAAAAAAACACTAAAATTAGGCTATTTTTTGACTTTAATGGAATAGAACTTCTAATGGACTCCTAAGGACTCCACCCCACTATAACAGGAGTCTTCGGAAATCAATTCTCTATTCAAACAACGTCCAGCTGCGTCTAAGAGAGTTATAGGCCAAAAACTGATGCAAACTTGGAAAAAAATGGTGTTAGAAGAGGAAGAGCGCAGTACAATTACATACGCTTTCGCTATTTTTTTTTTTTTAACTATCATAACAAAACTTTTTTAAATACTTATTAATGTTGTTAAAAATATAAAAAAAAAATTGAAGTGTATATTTTGGGCAAACAAAAATAGATTTTTTTTGTTAATTTAACATGTAAAATATGCACTGAAAATATTTTTCAACTTTGACCGAAGGCCCAGAATTAACCAGGGGGCCTATCAAGCCGTACAACCCCTCATTTTGAAGCTTAACTTGAAGAAGTTTTCAATTTTCGAAAAAAAATGTATCTCATCTCAAATATAAGAGCTAAAAGTTTTACAAAATGTGATGATCTTTTTGTGAAAACAAAAACGAATAGATTAATAGGCTACTTCCACGACCACTCACATTTGCCACATTTGCTCACATTTGACATGTGCCAGATTTTCGACTTTCTACGACCAAATGTGAAACTGTTAAAACATTTGCCATTCACTTAAAGCAAATCAGCTGTTCGGTTTCTGTGCAAAAATTATAAAAAGCTAACAATAACAACATTTTTATATTTGTTTTTATATTTTAATTGCCGCAAATTTAATGCCTACCGTTTTTATTGAACAACAAGTTGGTTAAGGTTATAATTGCTTTTTTTAACGAGCTTATCGATAAAAATCGGGCAATCGATAAAAAAATACTGAAATTCGCCAAGTCGAATGGCAAAAAATGTTAACATTTAATATGAATGAGCCAAAATGATTATTAGGATTTTGTACTGAAAAGAAGTCCACATTTCGGGCTGAATGATGAAAATGGCGTCGAATGTGCCAATGTGCGTCATGGAAATGGCCTATAAAAGGGTACAGGGAATGGATAAATAAAAAAAATTTAATTTAATACTATTGGAATCAGGAAACTGTTTGTTATTGAGTTTTACTATAATGCAGATGTTTGGGATGTCAAAATCATGTGAGTTCTTAAGCAAAATAAAATGCAAACCGCACAGTAAAGCTCCCTTCTGATCCGAGCGGATCAAGGGTGTTTGAAGTAGGGGGCAAAGTGGGCAAAGCGGGAGAAATATGACCAAAGGCAAGTACAACTGTTGTTGGGTTTGTTGTTGCTTTGAATGAAATACAATAAAATTTTAAAACAAACAAATGCAAACACACACAGACACAAATACAGCTGCAGATGCAGAGACACAACAATCACAAAAGAAGGAGCTTTGCGAATGCGACTAATGAGCACCAAAACAACAACAACAACAACAACAACAACAGCAGCAGCAGCAGCAACAACGAAACAGCAGGCAGCGATGTAAGCGTCGACGTCGACGTCAACGTCAACGTCAACAGCGGTAGCGTCGCGTCGTGTTCTTGCCACCAAAGCTTTGAAATAAACAAATAGAGCTAACAGCAATAAAAACAACAACAACAACAAGGACGACTGTGTGTAGTAAAACGCTTATTTACGCATACAGTTGCAAGAGAGCAGAGCAAAATGAAACGCAGCGGGTGTAACAACAGTTTTACACACAGAGAAAAATTCGGGTAACAGCCATTGAAATACTTAAGCATCTAATACTTATAAAAAAAAATAAATTAATATTGAATCGAGTAAAACTAGAAAATGAGTAAGACAAAAACAAGTGGAAAAGGCTATAGTCGAGTACCCGACCATAGGCTACCCGTTATTTATTTGAATATATACAAAAGTACTTTAAAGAAATTGCTTGTATTACTTTGAAGACATTAAATCGCTATAATTACCGTTCTTCTTGTCCGATCTTAAGTGATTAAGTGGGACAAGTGGTAATACTTATAGATAACGTTAATTACCATAAAAAACGTATAACCTTATATACTTTATGGAGTCGGAGATGCCTCCTTCTCCCGATTACATACATTCCAACAAACACAATATACCCATAAACTTATTTTTTAAGAACGGGTATATGAACATATAAATTAATATTCAATCAAGTAGAACTAGAAAATAAGGATGAATAAATTACTTTTTTTTTGTTTATTTTTCTTTACAGTTCAATATTTATTTTTATTTTTATTTTTAATCTTTAATTTAATTTTTATAAATAAATAAATAAAATAAAAAAAATAAAGAAAGGAAAATTAATCTTTAATTATTTAAAACTCCAAATCAGTTTCTAAACGGGTTTTCAGTTATCACTTTCACACTACTTGAAAGCTTTTGTAAGTTTTTAAGAACAACATTAGCTTTCAATTGAAATTTACACGATTTTGATTAAAGTCTGCAGTATGTATTAAAATCAAGTATTATTTTCTTATTTCAAGATGTTATGGAATATAGTAACAGTTTGGATTCAGATTGAATTGATTGAACAAGACGTAACTTCTTATATTTATTAAGTAAGTTTAGCCTCTTATTTCGTATATCATACTTGAAATAAGATCGAGATCATCGACAATTTAAGTAAAAAAGCAATAATTTTAAATGAGTCCGAAATACTTGAATTCTTCGCTCTGTGTAGAGCGGGAAAGAGAAAGACAACAAGTGATGACAGGCCTTGTAGAGTAGGACGAATTTGGAAGAGGCTTTGTTTGCAGAGCGTAGAGAGTAGCTTGCATGCTATGTACGAGTATAAGTGTATTGGTGTGTGTGTGTGAGAGTATATATATGCATGTGTATGGAGTGTGTGTTTGGCCTGAAGAACTCCGACTAAAACCGTATCCCGACCCCATTCCAAGTACACCCAACCAATACTGGGTGCATTTTCTATTTTGTTTTGTTGCCCCAAAAGTTTGTTGAGAACATTAGCAAATGTTTGTTTTAGCAAACGGAATATGCTTCGTTTGTTTCATCATCATCATCATCATCATCATCATTATCATTATCATTATTATCATTGCCTTGCCTTGTTTTGTAGCATTTCATTTGCTTGTTTGTCAGGGTTGTGTATGTGTGTGTATGTGTATGCGTGTGTGTGTGGGTGTCTTACTTTGGCTTCTTTCATTCTTTCCCATTTCACTCAGCTTTTGTTGTTGCTCCTTGTTTGCCATCATCATCATTGTTGTTGTTATTGTTGTTGACGTCTGCCTGCTACTTTTGCGTAGTTTTGTTTATTTTATTTGTTTTGCTTTGTTTTTTTGTTGTTTATTTTTGTTTGATTTACGTTTGGCAGTACCGTTGCCATTTACCCACCTACCTCCCCCACCCCCGTCCCCTCTCCTCACCAACTTCGCATTGTTTTATTTGTGCTGCTTCTTCTTCTTCTTCTTCTTAGTCTTCTGGTTCGGTTCGGTTTGTTTCGTTCCCTGGTGGGTAGCTTGGGGTTTGACTGGGTTTGCGGCTTTTTCTACGCCACCGTTGCATGCCTCTTCCTCTTCCTCTTCTTCTTCTTCCTCTTCTTCTACTTAATTTTGTATTATTTTGTTTTGTTTTTTCCTTTTGCATTTCTTTTATTTTTTGGATAGGTACTGTATTGACTTAAAGTTTCTTGTACTTCTTTGTCTTTCGGTTAGCGTTGTTGTTTTAATTTTTTATTTTCTTCATTGCTTGACGGAAATGCCTTGAAACATTTCTATGTTTGTCTCGGGGAACTCAACTTTCAGAGGTCAGATCGGACTTAACGTTTACCTATATATATATATATATGTACATATATCAACAAAAGTACTTTCTTGTACCTACATATCATTATTTATATCATTCTTTTAAATGCATCAACACAATGAATTTAGAATCTATAGATAAATGGGAAAATTCGTTAATAACGAGTCAAACGAAATTTTATATCATAATTTTCGCGGAAGATAATTTAGAAATGAAGACTATTTATTTTCAAGTTACCTTTATTCACGTTAAAAATAGATGTTCCTTATATGTCAAATCATATTGTTAAGGATCTAAATAAATTTATTATATGAAATCATTGTGCTTGTAAATTTATTTTTATTAAAATCAGGAAATCGCAGTTTTAATAATTATCACACATGTCGACCAAGTATGATTAAAACTGTATGCAAATCCAACCCGGTTTTTTTTCTAAAATATAAAGCTCGAGTTTATTTAACTAATAGCAAATTGACCATAATTTTTTAGGAAGGGCATAAGTTACAAATTGCAAGGGTATTGAGTTCTTATTATTGAGTTCTTTTTTTTAAAGTTCATCTAGTACTTGTTTGAATTTAGTCAGTTTTTTCTGTAAAAATGTATTTTTTAGAAACATACAAAACATAAAAATTAAATACATCAAAATAATAAAAAAAGCAATAAAGCACATTGCAATTTAATAAGTATGGCAACTATGGGAAAGTCTAAGGAATGGTCACGGGCCATCATTTGTAAGCCGAAGGATAGTCTAACAACTGAAGCCGGTTTAAGGGCACAGCGGAATGTAATGGTACCCACTATAGAAAAAGAAGTAAGTATGCTATACAATTAGGTAGGAATAAATAATAAAAGCACAACTATGCGATGTCTATCAATTTTTAAATCTTTATTATTAGCCAGTTTTATGTCTATAGATCCACCTATATACTTATATATATATCCATATCTTAGTGCACACCAAACTCAATGTCAATGATTATTGGAGGGGAATATGCAAGGATGTGGCTTCGTGATCGTGATGAATTTCAAGCGAAAAACATAAATAACAGTAAGGCAAAGGTTATTAAGAACGATTTTGAATGGTGGCTGAAGCTTCGCAAGACCAACAAATGTTTCTGCTCCATCTAAAAGCCGAAACTTTAAAAATTTTCCCTCTTTCGTTAAAGCTTTATCTTTAATATTGTTTCGAAATGAAAACGTCATTTTGCAAGCAACCAAAAGCTTTTGGTCATTAAATGAGTTTAGCGAAGACACGCACCGCAAGCGTTTGGTCATTGAAAGCTTATTTTATTGCTGTCTGGCTGGAGACTTAATGGTTTACCTCAAGTGGCACTTGGTTAATGCGCAATTTCTTCAATAAACAATATTGCCAAGGAATTGTTTATGCAAATTCAAAGTTCAGCAAACCCAAACAGATTGTCATGAAATAAGTACATATTAAACACAAGGTTAAACATTTGATTTTACAGAGTGCTTGTTTTTGTATACTATTGCATTTGGTGGGGTAGGCTCGAAAACTACAGTCAAAGCTTTGGCAGGCAACAAGCTTTGTCCGCCTTCACACAGGTTGTAGTTACAAAAGCACTCAAAATATTTTGACTGCCTTCACGTGCTCTCACTTTCTTGCTCTCATCTTTACACACACACACACAAACACATACTCCCACTAAACGAGGCTTAGCCACCCACATTGTTAAGAATTTGCATGCAACTACTAGACGATTGCTCTCTCTCTCTCTCGCTGCTCCCACGCGCTGCGCTGCCGTTGCTGCTGCTGCTGCTGCGGATTTCACTTCGTGTGCTCGTGTCCGTGTCGGCTCATTGCTCGTTTCGTTCGCTTTGTATGTATTTTAGCTCATTTGCAGTTTTCCATAGTGGCACAGCGTCAATCAAAATCAAACGTTTGCCGCGTTTGGATCGTCGTGTGTTGTACGTTTTATTTTCGGCTCTTTACCTCCGCCGTTCGTTTCAAGTTAGCGCGCAAATGCCAACAAGTAAAACTCAACTCAATTTGCAAATTGTTACGCATTTCCAAAAGGAATTTCCAAAGCAACAGCAACAATAACCACAGCAGCAGCAACAACAACAAATACAGCAACAAGTAAAGTAACAACAAATTGTTGCTGCTGCCTTCGACTAGTTTATGTATTTTCTTCGTGCTCGTGTTGTGTCCGTGTGTCGTATGTGTTTTCAATTTTCGTTCGTGTGTGTGTGTGCTCGCTGTGTTTGTGTGCAAAAATAACAACAACAACATCAACATTTTCCACTGCATTGCTTTGTAGCAGCTGGTAAGTTGAAGTCAAATTTTTCGAGAAACTTTCATTTTTAGCATTATTTTGTTGATTTTCCAATTGCTTTCAAGCTTAGCAATAATTCTGCTGTATTCTATGAACATTTTATTGCTTACAAGTATAAAAAATAGCAGCAATATGTTAGCTTCAGAACACGCATATGTGTATGTGTGTGTGTCGGTGTGTGTGCGTGATTTGCCAATAGCTAAGCTAGCTTGTAGCACACAAAGCAAATCGGCAGTAAAATGCAGCAACCACAACAACTACTACAACAATAACAACGGCTACAACAACAAACTGGCAAGTGCAGCCAGCAAAGCAACTCAACCAGTTGACGCAGCAACAATACTAAGTATAATGCCGGCGTCGCGTCGCTGCTCTGCTCTGCACTGCGCTGCGCCGCTGCCGCATGGTCAGGGCTTTATAGCGGGCAGCGCAGCAAAGCTTTCTTATTTACCATGCGCAAAGCAAAAATTAAGCCTTTTCTTATACCCTTGCAGGGGGTATAATAATTTTGTCATGTATTGTGTAATGCGTTGAAGGCGTGGCAGACTGCATAATGTATGCGTACAGTGACACACAGTTTATTTGATCCAGAATCATATATTCATGAAGATCATCAAAAATAATGATTATGGTTTGAGTTTTATTAAATTACCTAAGACTAATGAATATGATTGAAATAAAAAATTTAAAAGTTGTGATATAAATATTAGCGATTTATTTTTATAGTATAACTTATAAGGATAACGGTTCGTTGTATTAAAGTATTTTACTATATTTTCTAACTACAATAGAATGATCGGCAAAAAAATTGTTGATGAAAAACTTTTTTGTTTCTAAGATATTTGAACCAATCACATAAAGCATCCCTGGTTGTTTTATACAGTGTGGCTAAATTTGACTATATCATATAGCTGCCATTATTATTAAAATCTTTGTTGGTTTTGTAGATATCTAAACCAAACTATGATAAGCTATGTTTTTGCAAATGTTCTATACTTTCTGAACTAATTAAGCTCTAATCAGTTTACTATATCACTTAGCTGACTTAGGAAAAATCAGTCCCCAATTGAATAAGGGTATCAAGTCTTCGGTGTGCTGAAAATAACATTTATTTTTTGTCCGCTTTTGCCCGTCGACGACAGCAGCGTCAAAGTAAATTGCGCTGCTGCTGCTGTTGCACGTCTGTCTGTGTTGTTGTCTGTGTGTGCTTTTCGTGTCTTTCGGCATATTACAAATACATAAATATATTGCTGTTGTTGTTATTATTGTTGCTGTTATTACCTTTGTTAAAGTTTTCCGAGTTATATATTTTTCACGAGCTGTTCGATTTATTGTGCTTTTGATTTCATTTCTGATTGAGTTTCACTTACAAATTTTCACCTGCCGGAGGCTTAGAATTACAAGCTATGTATGTATAAAGCACAATTTAATTGACCAAATGATGAGCAGACAGTAGACATAAGTTTTTAGATTTGTTGTTGCCACACATGTTGATGAAATTTTTTCTGAAGAATTCATTAAATAATCAATTATTATTTGGCATATGGTAAATTTAGTCTAAGCAGTTGCGACGAATAAAAAAAAAGACAACATATGTTTAGTATGCTTTGATTTAATATTTAAAAAGACAACATATGTTTAGTATGCTTTGATTTAATATTTAAAATTATTTAACTGAAAAAACGCACAATTTTTTTTAATATTATAGTAGACTGTTTAAAATACACCGCCCACAGTGCCTGTAAAAGTATTCGTTTTTTTTTGCATGACATTAGATTCTTGTATAATTTGTGTTTATACACACACAAACACGCACACACTCACTAGCACACACACTGCTTGCTGTCTCATACGTAATGCATGTTATGCAGTGACTACCCCCCTTCAACCCTTCGCCACCTCCTTCCATTTCCCACATTCACTATTGAAAATGCATTTCTTGTATAACTTCGGTGTTTTTATCCGATCGTTATGAAATGTGCAGGGCAGATATTTAGCTTTTATCTTTTGAATTAGTTTGCAGTTCGTGTTAATTCGATTTGCGTGACCTTCAGTACCTTTTCCATTCGAGCGAATTTATTGCAAGTTTGTACCTAGGCGTTTGAATACAAACACGTAAGAAAACTATAGTCGAGCTATCGACTATGAGATATCCATTAATCAAATAAAATCTGTTTTTATTTTAGCTAAGGTTTTTTAACTGCCTAAAAATTACTGCATACTTTTCGTCACTTGAATTGCTTACAAACTCACAAAATGCCCTTATTAAGCATACATTTTTTCAATATTCTTGCAATTAAGAATTTAAATTGAAAACTTATGTAAAAGATTCCAAATCACAGATGCCTTCTTATCCCTGTTACATACAGTGACGAACAAAACCAATATAGCCCATTGCTCTTAGAGTAACGGGTATAAGGACGGTTGACGTGTTTGTCTAATAAACATATGGTAAACAACTAAGCACACAAGGGAGAACTTGGTGAATGTTTTACTTTAAGATACCTCCACATTTGCACACAGTTTAGATATAGAGGTGTCATCTGTATGAACTGTGTACACCATTTAAAACAAACATTATCTATTTGCTACAGAAAGATATGTCTATAATGTCTGCAAAAGAGTATTTAAACAATTTCCGTTTAAAAATGTTTCCTTTTTGGTGAAAACACGACATTTTTTTGCACTGAATTTGTAATACACATTCATCATATTATGAGAAGCATTTATAATAAATGTGACATACAGCTTGTCAAGTAAAATGTTGAATTTATTTTTAATAACTTATTTTTGAAACTGTTGTGATAACTATATGTAACTTTAATGTTTTTGAAATTCATATATGTGAATTTTGTATTTTGTCAAAATAATTACACGACTAACTGTACCTAAATATTTATGCATTTATTTATATGTGAACTTTGGCAATAATTATGCAGTGCATATTTAATCACAGGCTGCTCCTAAAAAAACAATGAATATTTTTTTAGAAATGCTCACACATACAATAGATTGTATTTATGTATGTGTGTATACACATAGCTGACGCAAAACCCTAGCAGCTGTATGTATGTAGATGTACGCATATATACATAAGTATTTATGCCAGAATTGTGAATGTTTAAGAATGAGAAGTAACCTCACATTTCGCTTTTTGCAGTGTTGGTGTGAACGACGCGTCCCGACGCCCACGCGCCAAAGACAAAGTCACCATCATGGTGTCATTCCATGACCATCGGTGCCCCCATCACCCCCCCCCCCCCCACAACCTAACATCCTAACGCCCCAGCGATTTACCTCCTTTTAACATTTGTTGCACTCTCCGTGTATAATTTCAACATGAGCTCGTTATTCACCACATGGTCAGACATAATTCTCGCTCTCGGGTTCGTGGGTGCTTTCGTGCGCTCGTGCTTTCTGCTTCTAAGTGGTCCCGGTGTTTGCTATCACCACTGTTTACATTGCATTGCCGTGCGTTGCTCTCTGCCTACGCTGTCGACGTCATCTTTAAGGTCACAAGCAGTGAGAGAGAGAGAAAGAGAGCGAGAGAGAGAGAGAGACATAGAGAGAGAGACATAGAGACATAGGGACGTAAGAAGATGCGAAAGTGGACAATGGACGATGCGACTTTCGTGGGAGGTTGATTGTGTGTTGGTTGCTTTGCTTGCTTCAACCATATGGTCAATGCACACTGCAAATTGGTACTTGGCAAAAGGCGACGCTTCATTTGGTTTTCAAATTGAAAAGGAAGAGACGCGACAGTGTCATTTAAGTCCCTCCAATTCCCCTCATCCATGCTCCCAAGGATCCTGCCAGAGATGGCTTCGCTAATTGAGACATTTGTCAACTTGCACAAATGAGAACTCATTTCTCAGTGAATACATATTTTGAAAAAGGGAGTATTGTCCTAATGCAGAAGAAAAGACAGACAAGATGTACTTTAAACAAGTTCTGGATATTTTTGGCATATTAAACAATTAATTCTTAACAGGCAAATACTTAAGAAAAAGCAGAAATGATGAGCAGACAATTTCAAAATTTTGACTGTTTTTTTTTTATATTTTTGCATACAAATAAAATAATTAAAAAAAAAAAATGAAATATTCAACATATACAGACGATAATTTTAAAGATCAACTTTAAAAAGTCTAGATTTTTTTTTAGACAGGAATGTTTTCCAAATGGAAAATAAGAAGCAATAAATGTGATCAGCCTAGAAAAGTTCATAAGTGCTACTGTGTCTTGATATTTTTAGCTTATCAAACAATTCATTTTAAATAAAGGAAGATTGTGTTTAAAAGATTAACTTTAGAAAAGTTCAGAATTGTGACTATGCCTTGATATTTGAGCATATCAATCAAATAATTTTCCTCTTTTATTTACCAACAAAAGACAAAAGGAAAAATAAAACTGAAACAAACGGAAAATTTTCGATTGCTTGGCCAGGTGAGAAATATTACCAACATCGAGTGTAGAAATGGATGATGGATTTAGCTATTTGGTTGGCAGATTTGACCTCTTCGACTTGCGTCTTAACAAGGCTTCTGCCTTTAAGGGCAACAAGGATTGTGATGGCATCAATGTGGTAGTAGATTCATGATCTTTAACTGTTGATGGCAGTTGCTTTTGAAGAATGCTCTTCTTCGTAGTCTCCTGCTGTTTAAGTTGCTTTTTTAAAGTTCTCTTCTCAATTTTTTGCTTTACGTCTGGCTTTAAATCGATTCCTTCACTTCGATTGGTAATGGGCTGACTTAAAGATTTAATTTCGGACATGAGCGTTTCAAAAGACATCGCCACTAAAAAGTATCTACCTACGAATTGAAAATTATTATACTATTTAAAGCTTTGGTAGTTTAAGCCTTCAACTCACCATTCACTTTTTGTAGAAACCCCAGACGATGGCCCATGTCGAGTGTCTGCTTGACGGGCTTCATTAGATCTTCCTGCGGTAATTCCGTATTCTTTGCAATGGCTACCACAATTTCCCGAAGTGTTGCCGGAGTCTTGATCATGTTTAGCGTGTGCATAATGATGGCGCCATTAAAATTCGGCATTTTTTAAAGTTCGTCTCTTAAATTGTAGTTTTTTATAGTCGTTAACTAATATTTCGATATGTCTTATAACTATTAAAAATGAACAGTGTTTTGAATATGAAAATTTCAATCGGTTTTGCTCTTATAATTGTAGCATTTGATACAAAGCCTGTGAAGTTACAGCATATCTCGTTTTTTAGATTCGAGTGCTTATTTTCTATTACCCTGTATTGAAAAAGATTTAAAAGATTTATCCAAGTTTTTTAATAAAGCGAATACATTTGAGATTGCAGAATTTCTATAAATATAATAATTTACATAAAATTTGGGAAAAAAGAATTTTATACCACCGCGATTACGAATTTAATTATTGTACAGAATGAAAGTGAATAAAATATTTCATATAAGCTGAATATGAGATCAGTTGAATTATGAAGCAAGAAACTCAGTGGGTTAATTTTTATGTCAAGTAATACATTTAACAATTTTTTTAAACATAGTTAATCAAAAATGTAGTCATCTATAATTTGAATTCGAAACTTCCTCTATTAGTAGTCAGTACAAATAGCTTGGATATATTAGATAGGCTTAGCGATATCACAGTTGATATCTCGTTAAGGGATCCATGGCAATAAAAATGATAAATAAAAATGAGCCAGCACAACTCAAGTTAGTAGGTGTTGCTTCGTCATTTGCTATTTACAATTATAGACGATGTTGTTGTTGTTGTTGTTGATTATAATCAGCAGGGCACAGCTAAAAATAGAACTTCGTTGGCAACGAGAATTCCCGTACCGCTTGGCAACTCTATCGAAACATATGGTGAATTAGATGTCTAATTAAACTGCCCCATCGCAATATAATACAACACGATATAACTATTGGCGTAACAAAACGTGGCATTCAACATTTGCAGGCATCAAGTATTATCTTTTAAAGGTCAAAAAACAGTTGTCTTGTCCACAGTTAAATCAAGATATTATCTATGCATCAATAAAGCTCAGTGAAAACGTAGCTTGAATCGAGTTACAGTAAAATTAATTATTTTCAGCTCTCAGCTTTGTTGTCAATTGCAAATGTCAGAGATTACGAGTGTTTTGTGCAATTTGTTTTTTTGCCATATGAAAGTCAGTGGAGCGTTCACTGGATTTCGAGATACAGTCTGAGTTTATTAAAATATATAGTAGAAAAAAAAACAATAGAAGTAGCAACATGTATGGATATTCACTACTAAAAATTAACGATTACTAGTATAAGAAAATAATTTTTAAACTCTACACAAATTGTTTATTTGTCGTATAAACGTAACTGCACTTACGAAACGGATAGTCGAGTCCTTTTTACAAATGTTAATTTGAAGTTGTCTTACCACCTTTGCCAATATTAATTTTGCATAATATATCTCTTAAAGCTCGTTAAAAATGTTGTATGAGAGATTTAATTAAATTATCATAATTATTAAACAAAAGCTTTGTTATAATCATTATATAATTTATAAATTTTGACACAGTTATCCACATAAGAAATATTTAGTTTATGTCATACCAAAATTAGTGTATATGTTTTTCTGAATTATTCATTTACATATTCATTAATTTTATAAAGTTGATTCAAAGCCTTTTTCTGTTAATAGTATTTTACATACGGGTTGTATTAAATTATTTTTAGTTTTTGGTGGATCGAGTGGTATATTGTATTCTAAATTCGTGCATCTATTTTATTTCTAAAAAATTATTTGATCTATATTTTAAACAATGCAAGTTACGATTTGTTACGATTTTGCTTAGTAGCGATACAAATAATAACACTTTAAAAGTAGCGCATAATGTTGCACGCAAAATCATAAGTTTAACAACAATTTGCTATTTTGAATCTGTCCAGATGTGGAATATATGCATGGTAAAAAGTGTTTACCCATCATTTTCAATCTCATCCACACGTTGCATTGTTGTGTGGGCGTTTCGGGAAAACCCTGCAAATATGTGTGTTCAATTATTCGAGTATGCACAGTTGGCCCACGTCGCAGTTGACGTCAATGTTGACGGAGGAAATAAAGGAGGAGCTGTTGAAATGAAGCTTAGAACTAGTAGATGCTGCTTGACTTTTAACTACATACATCGTATATACGAAATTTTCCTAGCGAATCCATCAACAAAAATCCTTAAAAGTTTGCACAAAATCAGCTATTTGATGAGGAAAGTTTACAATTCAAAGTGTTTTTTTATTATTAATGAATAATTAAAATTTGTGTTTAATTTGAAAAGTAAGGTTTTGAGAACAAAGATAATATTTAGTTGACTAAATTTCAATTAAAGATTTTAAATACAAATTTTAAAATGTAAAGTTTACAATTCAAAGTGTTTTTTTATTATTAATATATAATAAAAATTTGTATTTAATTTGAAAAGTAAAGTTTTGAGAACAAAGATAATATTTAGTTGACTAAATTTCAATTAAAGATTTTAAATACAAATTTTAAAATGTACTTTAAAATTAGAAAAATAAACAAATAACTGGAAACTTAAAATTTTTTTTTTTTAAAGAAAATATATTAAGTAAAGATATATGTATTTCCTTAGCCTTTGCTTGATAATATGCACATTACATATAAATGCAGTTATATTTTATTATTTCAGCAGAATTATCTATTTTAATTGAATAATTTGGTTATTATCGATTGATAGTAATTTTTATTTGACGTCCTTTGGCTCCATTGGAACAAGTTCCTTGACCCGTTGACTGTCTGATTGTTTGTCTCCCCATCTATAATTTTTCGTATTTAGTTGATGTTGTTGTTGCTCTCCTTGTCATTGTTGTTGTTGTTTAAGTCAATTAATTGAAGCCATTTTTTGCGCTTACGTTCTGTCTGTCTGCACATTGCTTTTGTAATTATCATGTGGCAATAGCAGCAACAGCAACAACAATCGTGTCACATATCGAGTGTGTGGCAAGTATTACGCTCTTGCGTCCTAATTACTCACACTGTTGCCATTTGATTGGGCCTCAGTTTCCTCAGTCCCTATAAGTGCTCGTTGTGTTGACTTAAATCCTTAAGCGTCTTTCTTGTTGCCTGACTGCGACTCCAAATGAATACAGTTAGTTGAGGCAAGAAGTGGGCTAAGTTGCCGCTTCCCTCTTCGCTTTCCTTTACTCACAAGACTAAAGTTTAGACATCTCACACTTTCCTACAACTGTTTGTATTTCTCTTGCTACTGCTGTTGCTGTTTCTGCCTTTAATGCCACATTCCAGTCACTTGCAACATATTTGTATTTCATTTGTTAGCGACGCATTTTCCTATCAAATGCGTCTTAGTTGCATGTACATGTTTTAGCCATATTTGTGCCAGATGACAAAAGTTTAGTACTATTTTGTATATTTATTAAAATGACAATTCTTCGGAAATGTCTTTGCTGCTCTTCAAATCCCTCTCTCATCGTGGTTTAAATACTCTTTTGAGACACTTTTGTCATATTTTATGCTCGTAGCGTGCTCTTAATTTATCATGGCCAAACTTTGTGGATCACGCTGCGTATGCATAATAAAACAAATTAATAGCAACATTAATCATACGCTGCGTAAGTCGAGTAAAAACATCAAAAGGCACGAGTTCGGCACTCAGCTCAGCATCTTAATGTAAATATTGCCCAGCGGCGACAACCAAAAATTTTAATTTAAATAGAAATTGTTTTAAGCCTTAGTTGTTTCTTTTCTCTGTTAATGCTGGCGGCTGTAAAAACGTCCACTTGTTGCATGCCTTGTTGCAAGGTGAGTGAGGCAAATTGGGATGAATGAATTTGGACTTGAAAAGGAGTCCTTTTCAGTAGTTCTGACTTTATCTTAGTGGTTACTCTGCTGAGAATTAGCTTAAATATTTCAGGTTATTGTGTTATACTAAATTAATTTTTTATTCTTTCTAATTTGTTGGCAAAACGTAAAATTATTTTAACGCATATTAAATAGTTAAAAAAACTGTTGCATAACTTGGGGCGAACATTTGGTTAGATACAATTTACAATTTTTACCTTTTGGCACTTAAAAGCCGCTTATATAAGTATTTTTTGGATCAGGAAAAAGTAAAATATATTCCTTTTATTTTTACCATAATGTTTTTGAACTAAATTCTGAAAATATTATGTTATAATAGCTCAAATAAACAACAGAAAATTTAATGCACATACCAAAACGTAGGAAAATATGCAACTAATTTGAAAATCTAAAAATATATTAATCAACCATTTTTCAAATATTATTTTAGGTTAAAAAATGATAAAAACCGATTTTTATGATTAAAATATAAAAAATAAATTGTTATATGATTCAAATTATTTCTTTGATTAAAAAATAACATAATATGGCCATGTTTTTAATTAAACTATTGTATTTATATTCATTTTTCTACTTGCAGTTATTAACGCGAGCATATAAAATATATATGTAATCTCGATCATGGAACTGCAACAAAAGCAACCAAAAATGGTGGCATTATTTGTCAAATAAAAATAAATTTCAGTTGTTAGCTAATTAAAGTGTTAAACAAAGAATAACAACAGTAAAACAGCATTCATGTGAATAAAATAAAAAATTATATAATGGCTGCAGCTACAGTAAGTTCCCACTTGGAGGCACCGTCAAATGAAGCGCAGCTGGATGTAGTGTGTGGCGCATGTGATTATTATGAGAGTTGTGATGCATCGACGGCAACCACAGAGACATATATTGACAATGCGGAGGAAGATGCAACGGCGATACTTATCGATAACAGCACACAAACTGAAGATGACGGTTTAGAGGATATCGAAGAGGAAATCGAACAACGAAAAGAGTGTGTGAGAACGCAATTAGCGAAAATTGTAGAGGAAGAATTGGAAATAGATGCTGACAACGAAATACCAAATTGTATACGAACTGAGAGTGAAAACGAAAACGATCCCAATTATATTATATAATATAGCAACAATGTTAATAACAATTCCAATTTTAATAATAATAAATCAAACAAAGTCGTTGGAGAAATTAAAAAAGAGAAATTTGAGGAGGAGGTGGATGAGGAGGTTGATAAGGAGAGGAGGTGGATGAGGAGGTGGATGAGGAGGTTGATAAGGAGATGGAAGAGGAGGTGAATGAGGAGGTTGATAAGGTGTTGGAAGAGGAGGTGGATGAGGATGATGTGGAGGTGGATGACGTGACCAGGTTAACGGGTTTGGCTTTAGAGATGGGCTATGCTCGTATTATTGACTACGACAACTTTCGCATAATCGAGCATGTTATCGAGAGCGATGATGAGGATGGTCATGATAATGATAATAATAATAATAATAATGATAATGATGATGATGACGATGAAGATGAGGTGGATAATGTTGAGGTGCAACAAAATGTTACAGCTACATCAACCATGCATTTGGATTTGGTTGCTTTCATCGACGAAAATTATCAACTTATCGATAAGGTAGATGCCAACAATATTATCGATAACAACAACAATAATCCCAGCGCTGTCTGTGATATATCGACAAGTCAGGAACGTATGAAAACAGTACCTAAAGTTCAAATTGCAATCAACAACAAGTTGGAGGAGTTGCAACAACAACAACTACAAATGCCCACTTGCAGCACGGGAGCAACATCGAATAATAGTGCATTGATCAAGGCCTACAAGTCGAATCTAACACCGCTGGCACCGCCATTTAAACCTGCTGCATTGAAGTCGCAGCTGCAACAATCGGTGGCAAGCAGCAGTTGCAACATGACGCTCAACAGGAGTACATTGTATGCAGCCTATGAGCACACTACAGTTTATTATCAGCAGCAGCAACAACAACAACAACAACATCATCAACAGCAGCAACAGCAACAGTTGTCACCGAAGCGTCAACACTGTGCGCAGCACGGTGGCATTCCACACATTCATCTGCAGTCAAACAATGGAGCCCAATTGCTGCCGTTACAATTGATTACACTGACACCAACGGCAGCGACAGCAGCATCGCCAGTGGCAGCAACTGCTGCAGCTGCTGTGGCAGCGACAAGTGGCGCCACTGCCACGGCCTGGCCACTTGTGGAGGCGCCAATTTACATGGATATCAATGGCGAATATCGCAGCTTTTGTCCGGCACATGGACCGCCAGGAATTGCTGCTGCCGCAGCAGCTGCTGCTGGCGCCAATGAGCAACCATTGCTGACGCACCAACATCATCATCATCATCATCTTCAGCAGCAGCAGCAACATCACCAGCAACAACAACAGCAACAACATCTACACCAGCAACCACACCATCATCATCATCATCTGCAACAACAGCAGCAGGAACAGCAACAGCAACAGAATCTCGCCAACAAGCAACATTTGACAACAACATTGACAAATGTTAATGGAAATATCGGCCAGGCGACAGCAACTGCGCCGCAATTGCTCTTGCAACTGGACACGACTCTCCAACAGCAACACCAACAACAGCAACACCAACAACAACGTCACCAACAACAACAACAACAACAGCAGCAGCAACAACAACCAATTGCTGTTGCTGGCAAACGCAGCAAACTTTATCGAGGTGAGTGTCCGTTTTATGATATTTGTCCTACAAAAGGGAATGAAATGAAACACAGAGGGGGATACCGTGTTTCACTCCAATCCCTTTTCTTCCAGTTGAGCCCCAAGGCTATTTGGCAATATATTTCATAGCCTTGCATTTATCCTTCTCGACCAAGTTAAGTATGTAGTTGCCTATACACAAACACAAGCCATATATAGATGTTTGTCTGGTTAATCAGTTGCGTAAAAGTCAACTTACACTCCCTCAAGAGATTCTCTGATTACAAATACTGATTGAAAACGCACTTAGTTCCTGGCTGGAAAATTAATTTGCTTTTCTTATGTATACAAGGTAGAAACATGCCCTTAAATGCTATGAAAAATAATTATGTGTTTGTGCCTTAAAGTACATACATACTACAAGTTGAGTTTGTCCGGCATTATACGAGGTATTTTCCACATTTGCGGTATATTTACTTTAAAATGGTTTATTAATATGTTTTATCCTTGAGGTTAATAAATGAACTAGTTGGATAAGACTGATACTGCTCCAGTTTTCATAGTTATGATGGTTGCTTTTTAATATTGCAACTGTTTTATTTTAAAATATATTTAAATTTTATTCAATAAGCTGGATTGGTTTTATCACTGTAATTTTCAGAATCGAGAAATCTGTTTTCCATTAATTTTTTGCATAGATCTTTGAAAATAAGTTAAAGGCTGATTAGCAAAAGAGTTAAAGAGTCATTAACAATAATTTTCATTCAATTAAATCTTTCAAAAAAGAAAATAAATATCTTATTGTTTGTTTACTTTATAAAAGAACATTATATTTAGAATAATCGTTAACTTCCGACTTTTAAATCTGAAGTTTTTGACTCTTAAGCAACTGATAGTTAGTTGTTTAAAGCTCCTTCTTTTATGATTATACTCCTTACTTCTTAAGTGACACTTTCCATCACCTTTTTGACTTTAGTCATTACTAGTCACATTATAGTCTGTGATTCCAGTCGAACTTTAGTGCGCCATCTTGACCATATCCAGATGTGATTGCCGATAACTCTGTATCATTTTTAGTGACCACCTGACGCACTATCTCTTTCTAACTTTAGCTAGCTCATTTCCATACATAGCCAGAAACAATGGCAAACATTACCCTTTGTTAGCCTGGTTTTCCACTCGTTTCCTTTTCCCGCTAACAATTTTAAATGTTTTGTGTTTTGTAGATTTTTTTCTCTAGTTATTTTGCAACAAGGCGTTTTGCCAAAAAACAGTTGTGATCTTTCTTTATGCTGGCTGAAGTAATAATCCTGGGAGTTCTGCTTTTTCAATTCGCAAATCGCAAAAAACACAAAAATTTACTCTTATTGTTACTTTAATTAATTGAATAAAATAGTTAAGTTCGTGCAGAAAAGAAATTATGTTTGGAAAATTATAAATATTTTTATGATATACCGAAATTTGCGAAAAAAAGGCTAATATGTTTTTTGGATAACTTTTTTAGAGCCTTGTTTCCATTTTGTGCTTTGTGTCCATCATTTGTCTGTCTTCTGTCTTTTGTCGCCGTCCGCGTCTAGTGTGAACTTTTCAGCATTTTCCATTTGATTCTCATTTTCCAGTTAGCAGTTCGGCCATTTTCCGTTCAGCCTTTCTGCTGTAATAATTTTGACACTGACTGTGCTTTCTTTTGCGACATCTGAAATGCGTTTAGTTTTTGGCTACGGATTTGTTTTATTTATTTTTTTTTGCTTCTTTCGTTTATTGAATATAATTTTCATTTGTTTGCTGTTTCAAGTTTGGCTTTTTTTTGTTTGTTTGTTTTTATTCACTTTGTAATTTATTCTGTGGTACGGTATCCCATTTTTTTGTAAGTCGGTATCCCATTGGTTTATGGCTTGTAAGTTGTTTATTATTAATGTTTGGCTCATGTTGGCAGTTGCTTGGGCCCCGTTTTGTTGCCATTGTTGCTGCACTTTGCGGCATGAGCTCATAATGAAGTCATATTTATTTGCCCCAACCATTTTTACCATATTTGTTGGACATAATATACGCGTCGCATGCGTCGTATGCGTCATATTGCGACAATGCTACCAGCTCCTGCTCCCAGTTCTTAATTCCCAGAATCCAGTTCCCAATTTTCAGCATTTTCAGCATCCATACATTGACCCTCCACCACAATGCTCTCCTCATGTTGCTAGTTATACATACATGTATATGTATTTATACTAAACTGCATTAGCAACATTTAAGTAACGGCTTGTCCAGTCGTGACTCATAATATGAATATGTACATGCTCTTATGTATGTGCAAATAGGCTGCTGATGCTCGAACTAAATTGCAACTCATGTGAGTTTTAGTCTGATGAGTGCTTTATAGCTATGCATAGAAATTAATCTATTTAGTGGAACATAAAATCTTCAATTACAACTTAATGCGTTGTGATATAGGTCAATGAAAAATCAGATGCCACGAATTGATAAAGCTTATAAAGTGAGTGTTTTTAGCAAAGATACATATTTGAGATATATTAAGATGATATAGTGCTGGTATTAAAAAACCTATTTTATAAATACCTTCAGACTTATTACATTTTTATTCATTTAGTTTTAGATATTTATGATTTATTTAAATCGTATCAGACTCAAGGTATCTGCTAGTCGAACACGCTCTTTCACCATAAAAATACGCGGTACTAAAAACAAAGTCAGTTCTAAATCTAGACCTTACACGTAAATGATATAATAATATAAATAAAAGCATTGTATTGTCAAAAATGATGCTAGGGGTATTCCTCGTTTAATGCCTAAAAGGTAGCCTGATAATTGCGAACATGCTTGTGAAACATTTCATACAGATTGTGTGCAAATTTAATTGGTTATACTCTCTTAGCCCAGTGTAACAATTGAAAAGTGCTCTGAATAAAAGTTAGCAAGCAAAAGTTTTATGCTCGAAGGCAAAAGTTTTCAAACGGCGAAAAGGGAAAAATGCAGTTTATACTTAGTTGTTGTTTCTAAAAGACACGACTCCCTATTCTCTGCACATGATACATACATATGTTGCAAGTCTTGTTGCGGTTGCCTTGAAGTTAGTTAAACGCAGTCGTGTATGTGCTTAACCTGCTCATAAGACTCCCAAAAGTAGACAACGAACTACGCTTTAACACTGTCAGTTGTGTATTGTTCAACTTGAGAAAAGAGTTTGGGTATGAAACGTAACACGAGACGTATGCGCAATAGAAACTTGATTAAATGCACAAAAGTTGAAGCGGATAAAAATGAATTCAACTCGTGACATACTTATTCATAGAAGAGACTTCAGCAGATAAGCTCCCTGCTGACATAAAAAGCATGCCTTCAGCTTGCATCAAATAAGGAATTCTGACGCTTTAATGCGTAGGAAAATTACACTAGGTAACAAAATCGCGAGTTACAGAAACCAAACCCACTTTTTTGGATAGATTTGGGGCCAAAACCGACGAAAAACATTTTTTTTTTATGGTGAGATTTTTTTTTAGAATTTTTAAAAAATCTGGCTTTTTATTTAAAACTTTTTTTCAGCGTTGCACCCACATTTGTCATCATTACACGAAAATGCCAAAACCGATTCATCAAATCTTTACTTTATCTAACAGCTAATGAGTAAATATCTATATTTCATTTATACACAGTCTTAGATTTAAACCAGTAGTTTAAGAGATATCAATTTTTAAATTAAGAAAATGATGATTTTTTCTTGGCTTTTTTGGTTGGTTCAAATCGGTTAACTATATCATATAGCTGCCATTGGAACAATCGGTCGAAAATTAATCTTTAGTATGAAAAGTTGTGTTATTTCTTGAGATATATCAACCAATCGCACAGGTTGTATTTTTGGTAATGTTTTTCATACTAAAACTTGATTTCTGACCGATTGTTCCTATGGCAGCTATTTGATATAGTTAACCGATTTGAACCAACTTTGGTCATAATTTGTAAAACAATTATCAAATTCAAATTCTGTGAGTTTGGTTGAGATTTCTCAAAAAAAAAACAAAAAATGTTCATACTAAAGGTCATGCCACACCACAACGAAGTCTAAAAAGTCGACCAAAAACATGACTCAACTCAACATTATATCATATCGCCGTCTCACCATAGATTTTAATGTATTATATTTTAAAGTATTATTACAGCAGCTACGCAAATAAAATAGTAAATAAAATGTAAAAAAATTGTTTCGACATTTCCTCGAATTTTTTAGTAAAAAAGCTAAAGAAAAAGCTAAGAAAAAATCATAATTTTCTTAATTCTAAAATTGATATCTCTTAAACTACTGGTTTAAATCTAAGACTGTGCGTATATGAAATATAGATATACTCATTAGCTTTCAGATAAAGTAAAGCTTTGATAAATCGGTTTTGGCATTCTCGAGTAATGATGACAAATGTAGGTGCACCTCTGAAAAAAAGTAATAAAAATAGGCTAGATTTTTGAAAAACTCTAAAAAATAAATCTCACCATAAAAAAAAATGTTTTTTGTCGGTTTTGGCCCCAAATCTATTCAAAAAAGTTGGTTTGGTTTTTGTATCTTTTGGGCTGTTGCCTAGTGTTATTATATGTTTTGCCTTACTGATTTTTTTTGTGTAAAGCTTTGAAGAGAAGTCTAACATTTTGCACTCTGTTGGGTGGCAAACCCAAGATGGTAATATTTATATCCCACAAAAAAAATCTCTACACGAGGTAAAAGTTTAGTGACAAAAGCAAATTCCAGCCCCAAAATTTCTGATATTCAATTTTGTGGCGAACAAAATTGAGTTTAATATAAAAATTAAAAAAAAAAAATATAAAATAATAAAAAAAAAAATTGGTATTGTGCACTGTGCGCAAAATGGGTGAGCTTCTTTGTACATAAAAATTACTTTTTGCGCAGTGCTGAATGCCAATTTTTTTATTTTTTTTCTATAGCTTCCATGGTTTGGAAACTGTTGAGGTTTAAATTTTAGCGGGATTTGCGTTTTCCCGCTAGGCTAGCGGGAAATTGAAAAACTCGTTGAACAAACATTTCTATATATTCAAATAGGAATAAATCCCCATCATTACATCTATGCTTATTTAGCGCTTTGATACAAACAGACAAACAAAGAAACTTTTCACTTCATTTTGAGAAGTCCACTAAAATTTTCAAATTTATTTATCTTTTGAACCAGTTATCGGATTTGGGTGAATAAGGTATCAATCGACGCGTACTTTTTAAATTTTTTAAAAATAATAAATTTTACGTTAAAGCCTCAACGGCTCCATAAGCTGCGATTATATACATTTTTCCCCTCCCACTTACACCCTATTATCTCATGAGCCAGGTGAGTTAGAATAAATGTAGTATGCCATAACTTAATCTGATCGGACAGTCGTAGCAAATTTTCCAACTTAGGTGTATATATTGTTAGTCTTTCGCCTTTCGCACCCTTCGTGCTGCTTTCGTCACTAACGCGAACTGCCGTCCGCAGTGATTTAACGTCGACAGAAAAAATATTAATTATAGCTTAAATATTTTAACACGAAAAAATAAATGTAAAATTAACACCTATTTTATATTATAAACTTTAAGTTCAAAACTGAGAAAGATTGAATTTAGTTAAAATACATAAATTATTTATTTGAAAAATCATTTTGCATGTAAGCGCAATTGACAAACTTTTCTATTGTCAATAAGTGACAGATTTGAAAACTTTTTTGGACGTGAACAAGGTGGAGATAGACAAGCTTTTTAACTATTTGCATTCATGCAATCATTGGAATGCGCATTCTCCCAACTTGGCAAAAAGACAGACTTCTTCTTGCAGACCACGTGTTATTTTGTGAGTTTAAGGAGGTCAGGTTGAGGCAACTTCTTGGTATGATCGTGGAGAAGAAGTTTCTTTGGTCTGTCTGGTATGGTATGATGTCATCAGTTGACATTTTGTCGAAATTGCATATGCATTTGTTTAGCTCCCATTAAAATGGTAACTGCAAATTAAATTATAAAGAATATTTTAGACTACTATTTGCACTTGTTGCACAATAATCCAGAGCCAAATCTCAGCGACAATTCGACGCCTTTGATTTTGACCATTTTTGCTGGTCACACCCCTTGGAAAGTTATCTTTTAAGTCACTGGTTGGCCAAAAAGTTCAACGTTTTCATCTAACTACACTATAAATTAAATTAGAATTTTGTTCCTACCGAACGATATCTTGTGTTATTTTCAAAACCAATTAATTACTTTTTTCTTGCTTCAATAAAAAACTAACCATGGTACAATGATTTAAATGATGCTAAATGTATCACAACTTTAGCTAGCTCAAAGTTTTCGAAAATGTAATTTATTTCTTATATTTTTTGAAAGCTTTGAGTTGTTACAACTCCTTGAAAATTTAAATGATTTTCTTACATATCAGGAGCTTACGATTAATTCATTTGGTAAATTAAATGTTTTTTTTTTAATTTTTTGTTGCCTTAAACAGCTTCCATGTTGATTTCTGAGCTAATTTGTAATTTGTTTGCCTCATGTTGCACCTTTCCGCAAGAAATTTTTCAAAGTAATTGTCATGATTTGCCGAGTAATGTTTCTTTCTTCATGCTCTCTATCTTTTTCACTCTCTCCTGTTCTCTCCCTGCGAAAAGAGCTAATTTTATGCCAGCAACTCGAAGACAAGACAAAACTTGATCTTGTTTTATATGAATTTTTATGTTCATTTTTTTTCTTTCTGACAGCATCAAGTGAATTAGTCGCCGGGTACGTAAATTTATGCAAATATGTTACAGTGCCTGCCTGTAACATAAATGTAACGGACTGAAGGGGCAGAAGGGACAAACAGGGAGGAAAAGAAAATGAAAGATGCGAAACTTTTGCCGAGCGTCGTTGTCAGTTAAAATGTCGTCTTGGCGGTAAAGTTTTTCGTTTTGGGATGGCAACAACTTTGACCAAAGTAGAGTCGGGGATCGAGACGTTCGTTGCCTGACACGCAATGATTACAAAGCAGTTCCAAAAGTTTCAGTTCAAATTAAAGACCAGCACTTCATGTTGCCCGGTCCCAAGTAAATGTTGGCCTAGCACAATTTGCGGTGCATTGATGGTTAGGCCAAGTACTTGAGATACTTGCAGGTAGCTAAATGAAGTTGTTGCATAACCGCTGTTTTGTTAATAAATACAACGTGTACTTGTTGATCTTTCAAATTTCAATTACGGCTTGCAAGTGAATTATTAATGGGTACTCCTCAAAAGTGGAATATACACGTAATTGCTTAATTTAGTAGTACACGTAAAATACGAAATGAAATACCCAGTAAATTACAATGAAATTGAGTAAACCTTAGACTTTTGTCAATTTTTTCAGTTTCAAGAATAATATTGATGTTAGTTTTATTTTTATGGTTAAAACAAAGAGATTTTAAATATATAATAAATAATTCATAAAACTTATTTAATTAATTTTATTTAGTTTAAAACTTATTAAAATTTCTGAGCCTAAATCTAAAAGGAAAACAGTTTTTTAAAATACTATTTCAATTTGAATGCGGAATGAATCTGAGAACTAAGATTTTATGACCTAAATAGTGCGTTGAAAACATAAAATTCTTAAATTAAACTCATCTTGTTTTTAAGAACATTTTAAGTAAGACCAAGTTCTTCTTTTAAGAATAAATGTTCTTAAAATTGAAAAATACCAAATAATTTTATATATATATATATATATATATATTTTTTAATTTTCATTTTTATTACATTTTATTTTATTTTAGTAATTTTATAAATATTGCTATAATTTGTTACGAGTGGGATTCGAGCCGCCGCCTACTCCTTCACAACTGAAGCGGCTTTTTTAACCAGAGCGCCACAGGGCCATCATTTGTTTGATACGAAATAGTACCTATTTATACTTTCCTAATAATTTAAGATATTTATTATTATAATAAGATTTTAAGATTTTTTAGATTAATAATCTTAGTTTTAGTAATTTGGTCTTAAAAAAATCTTATTTTAAGAACAAAATATTTAAGATGAATGTTCTTGATTTTCAGTATACTGGTCAGTTCGAGAATAGAATTACACTCTGTTCGTAAATCTAATTAGTTTTGACAGAGCTATGAATTTGGATCTTTACTGGTCCAAATTTTCGAACAATTCGACACGATATTTAAATAAAATTTAACTTCTCAGAATTTATTTATTAATTTCGATATAGTCAGTCGATTTGAAGTGAAAACTTGAGATTAAAAATAATTTAATTTGTGCATTAAAATCAAAACAAAGATGTAGAGGGAAAAAATTGTATGACGAAATTAATCTAATTTTAAAGCCAATTAAACCCCTTAAAATAATTTTTATTTTTTACGTTGTAAAAATATTACTTTAATTTTTAAGCAATGGGATTAAAGTACAAAAAACTTGTTTTACATTTTTTTATATCAAATTTTTAATGTGTTGGGGTTAGCCTTAACCTATTAAAAATTGCTTACATATTTTATATGTGGTTAAGTTCACGATCAGTTACCAGCTCAACATAATACTTATTTCAATTATAGGATAAAAATTGAAGCATTTAATGGTTTAATTTTCTTACCAGACGCTCTGTGAGGCTTCATAAGTTATATAAGCGGAAAAGATTCAAGAGAGTTGTCTACAGGGCAAACATTCATTATCCGTGCGGTGTAAGCGAGTATTAAAATTTGCCAATTCATCCTTTCTGGTGAATAATACACTTTCCAAAACTGTATTTGTATTTGTATCTGTAGGCGCCCCTTCACCTGACCAGCGTTGACTTTCGATTAAAGCGAAACGCGTGCATTGAACCGCCCAGGTTCCAAAATTGCATAGACCCATAAAAAACAGAAGAAAAAAATCTCATCTGAAACCGAAGGCAACGCCAACAAAAGCGAAAGGTGTCTCTAGTGCTTATGATGATAATAGTTGTAGAGGCAGTTTGCAAAGGGTGGGAGGAAGTAAGAGTAAAACGACTCAAATCAAGTTGCACGTAGTCTTATTTCGTACTTGAAGCAGCCACAAGCTAAAAACGAAAAAAAATTATAAGGTTAAAGAAAAAGTTGTGCTGGGTTTGCTTCAAATCCGCAAATAAGTGTCACGAAGCAAGTTGAAAGCTCGAGCAGAAGCAACAATTGTCGCCAGAGACCAGTTGTTGGGGGTGTTCAGGGAGGGGGAGGGGGTTAGGGGTAAGGTTGCAATAGTGGGGAAAAGCCAATGGCAAAATAACTGTGCGGAAAATCCATTCGGAGTGCAATACACCGACAAGCGACAAAAAAATTAAGAAAAATACAAAGCTTTTACTCGCCAGCTAAGTGGAAGAAGCACAAGGCCAATGGGGCAGAAGAAAGAGGTTAAAAGGGTGAGGTTAAATAGTAAGAGAGGGGGAAACGGGATAAAGGATAAAGGATATGCAATTATTTGCCTGCAAATGACTGAAAGGGCGCATTTATTTCAATTTGGTGTAAGAAATGATCCAAAGCTTTAGGCAAGATGATGCTTACGGTGTGTCTTAGCTACTTGCCACAGACATCGTGCCACATCCACTTACCGCAAAGCTAATGTAGCAATTTGAGCGCGACAAAAATCTGTTTCACAATTTAATTAATTTGAAGTCTTCACTGAAAATGAGTTGCAAATTGGGATGCTTTAACTTGAACTAAAAAGCTTGTAGAAAAATAAAAAATTAAAGAAAGTATGGAAAAACTTTATACCAAAATATCTTTATATAATATATCACATGCGTGAACATAATTACTACTGTTCATTTTAACAGCATGTTGATAAATAGTAAATTTAATATTAAAAAATCGTAATCTTAAATTAAAACAAGTAATAAGTAAACAACTCATTTATTAAAGGTTTTCTTGATTAAATTCATTTAATATATAAAATGCATAAACAAATTTACACTTTTGTAATCAATTTAAAAACTGATTTAAAAGATAAATTATTTTTACTAAATATTTATATTATTTGTTGGGTTATGGATACCTTTGTAATTGTCCCAACTTAGATCATTTACTCTGCATCAGTAAGATTTAATTTGATTTAAAGTCGCCCAAAATTCACATCGTTCCCCTACTTATCTTAAGTTGCCAAAAATATTTTATAGAGACAGAGCTTAGACATGTAGAGTAGACAATGTTGGTTAATACATGGCAATGGTATCAAATTGAATACTTTTGGCTTAAAGCAACTAAAAGTTGTGCTCTTTGGTCAGTAAGCTGGTTGCCAACAAAGTGTCAGTTTGGAAAATTCTGTTCCCTTTTTTTTTTCTTCCATCTGCTTCTGTTAGCTAAAGACACACACTCCATAAATACATCTTCTATTTATGCATATGTATATGTACATTCATGCTCATACATAGTTTGCCAGAGGATGAAGTGTAACTTGTTAAAAGGTTTTCCCATTTGAGTCGATCTGGATTTTAGCCATCGTTGGATGAAAAAAATATATTGCTTATGCTTAAGACATGTTCGCAACGTGGATATGCATATATTCTCATTAATTTGATAAAGAATATCGAACTAAAAGTGTTGACAAATTTGACATTCGACACATAAAATTGCATATCTATGAATATATCGAAAGGTATGGGAAAAGTGATAGTATCTTTAAAGTATGCTTGTAGGTAATTTGTACTTATATCATAGAATGAGTTTAACTTAAAAATGGCAATAACAAATGAAAATTTTTAGTGATGCTTTCAACAACTTTCAACAGAATAAAATAAATATATCAATAAAATCGAATTCTTATAAAAACTTTAAATTATTTATATTTTAGCTACTAACCACTTAGTTCCTTACATTTATTTACTGTATAAATATTCTTTAAATATATTTTAACATCTCTTTTATAAAATATTTTATATTTAAAAAGTTTTCATCTTTTTATCTTTGCAGGTAATTTATTGACTAATTGATTTTCCTAATGAAGATATTGAAAAAACAATGGCATGGCTGTAATACTATTACAATAAAATTTGACAGATAAGAATTATAAAATTATATTTACAACCATAAATGTATATTTAAGAAAACTGAAAGAAATTAAAGGGCGAAAGTTCGAAATAATATGCACTCAATTTTAATTATCAAATTAAAATAAAAAAAATTATATAAATTTAGATATAAATAAATATTTTGTTGTTGTGAAACAGCTTTATAAGACATGGCTTAAGTGCATTTGAAGGTTTAACGACAGTGTTATATTTCTTTAATACTGTATAATATATAAAAAAGTCTAAATTGTGTTCATTAGTATATATACTTTAAATGAGCACGACTATTATCTTCTGTAAAATATTTTTTCAAACTATACAGGGTGTCTCCTTTCATTGCAATTCCTATAGATGCAGTTTGTAATCTTTTCTTAAATGCGCCTTGACACATTTTTAAATTGCAACTGTAATTAAGCGGCAACAAAAGCATTGATTTTGCCAGTACTTTAACTTGTTAATTACATTAACATTTGCAAATTACGATAATAATGACGTTCGATAATGACGATGACGGTGACAGAAAAGGCAAAAGCTTAGTGCACTCAGCCCGCATGACAGCTTAAGTTGAAGTCACAAACGACCAACTGACTGACTGACTAACTGACAATCAATTTTTCTATTTTTTTTCTTCTCATTATTATTTTTTTTTTTTTTTGGTTTTTCCTTTGTGCAACTATAGCTCAAAACTCTTGCAAATTATTCAGCAACCATGCAACCACAAGAAGCTGAAGAAGCAGATGGAGAAGTAAAAGGAGAAGCAGTAGGAGAAGTGGGTTTCGAGGTCTACATTGCGAACGCACCTTCACATTTGTCTTCACGTCATGCGTTACCTGTTGGTTGAGTCTGTTATGTCTACACCCATAGGCAACAATATAGGTGCGGTTAAAATGAAAATGGTAGTAGTAAGCAAAGATATTGATAAAATTTTTGAAAAGAATGCAGTTGCAATTTTTACCTAAATCTTTAGCTAAAATTTTGGAAATAGTATATTTGTAAATTGTGTATAAAAGTAATCCTTAGTTGAATCGAAAACTTTATTAGATATTGCTGGGAAAAATATTAGCTTAAAATTTTTTTTATTCTTTAAGTAGTTTTTTCCATATAAAAAAACTTTTCTAAAATTTATTTCTTGTGATGTAATTTAGTGATGTAAAAATACATCAAATATTGAAAACTCGATTTTAGCGGAAACGATTTTTAAATACTTTAACTTGATAATTGTTATTGATGATTCATCGAGTTTATTAAATCGATTTTTATGAAACATCGACAACTGAATGGAGTTTTTTTTAATCGTTATTAGATTGCACAGTTTCATAATATAATTGCGTTTTTAAAATATAAAAAGTGGTTGATAAAACTCGATAGTTTTAAGTTAAGGGTTTATTTTTCGATATATTGACAAGACGATTTTTTGGTTGACTTTACTTTTCGAATTAACGTTTGATTTAACCTGTCGTTTATATTATTGTGACCAGATCTTTTTTGATTTTAAGCGCTTAGCAGTTACTGGGATGTTTTTCAGATGTCATCTGATCTATGATATGCAATTTAACAACAATTTATGATGACAATGTTTCCATATCAATTTTAAAACTCCAGACAGCCCATGACAGCCTCGTCATAGAATTAAAGCCAAGAGACAGAAACCGAAACAGAGACAGAAACAGAAACCAAGTTAAGCGGGCGGCTGATTAAAAGAGATATTAAAATGCAGGCAAGATTTAAATCTTTTACCCATGTTTGTACTGAACAGAACGTGCTTTACGCAATTTAATACATAAGACTAGATGACGGAACGGATGTTTCCTTTTTTTTAATTATTATAAAGTGCACAGAGAATTAATTTACAAAATTTAAAATTTTCGAAGTGAATCTAACATTATTTAAAATTCAATGCGAGTAAATCGAAATATGCCAAAAATTTCCCTTGAACACCCGCATATTAGCTGGCATACTCGGGATCATATTAATTTGGCTCATGCTCTTATACAATGTATAATATACATACTCTTATACACGCTCTCTTATACTAAAGTATTGTCTGCAGCTTCTAACTGGCAAACTGGTAACAGTGCAGCCGATACGGGTGTGTTGAACCTGTGGCAGAGCTCGAGCTCTTCAGCGGCCTTCCAATTGAAAACTGGAATTGGAATTGGTTTCACTGGAAGCATTGGTATGCCAATTTCGGAATCACGGAATAGTCAATGGAAGCCAGCCCAAGAAGTGCCAACATCAACAACAATAAAAACAAGACATATAAAAACATTGCGCATTTGTGATCGGTAGGAGTGAAAAATGAATGTGTATTAAGATTGAAGAAGAATGGCAGGCAGACTAAGAGAGGGAGAGTAACTCAGAGAAAGAGAAAGAGAAAGAAAAAAAAACTGAGCGAGAGAGAGAGAGAGAGAGAGAGAGAGAGAGAGCGACACAGAGCAAACAAGGGAGAAAAGCAAAAGACAATGCAAAAGGCATCAGAAATTACAATTTTTACACTCATTAGTATGTTTGTAGATATTAACATACATCTACATTTTGCATTTCCAGACAATCTAATAAAATTAAAAGTCATCCAAGTATATTTAAAACTTTGTGTATTATATAAAAATATTAAAATTTTATTAAATTAAGGGGTATACGTGGATTCTTGAATGCATTGACGAGAATTCAAGCTTTAAAGTTGAAGATCGTGATTTTTTCAGCTCTGTTCATTTCTTAGAGCATCTTTTCCTTAAAGTAAAGTTTTCTAAAAATAATTAAACAAGAACTAACGACAAAAAATGCTTAAAAAAAGAAAGCAAATATCAATCAACGGTAAAATTTTGATTTGTTTTTAATGATATTTCTATGTAACGGACATTCTTTAGAAAAGTCCACCGAGACCAAAATTTTAAAATTGATAAAAAATTTAAATCTTGAGAAATTTGTTTCTAGAAACATATTTAAGTTTTTTAGTTATAAATTATATAAATCTATAAATTTTATAAATTAATGTTTTGTTTTTTTTTGACTGTTCTCTGAAAAATGGTCTTCCAAAATGAAGAATATGTAGTATGATAACGTTTTTTTGATGAAATCAGTCTTTAATCAAAAAAAGATTCAAGAATCAAGAATCATGAATAAAACACTTTAATTCTGATAAGTTTGTTAATTATTAAAAAAATTTATTTCCATATATTAATTAGTTAAGGTATACATAAATTTGCTATGAAATGCTAGAGAAAGGTAACGTCATGTAACCTAACGTGTCATACAAAATTAATTAAAATTAAGTGGAAAAAGATTTTTAAATTCAAAATCTCTGCAAAATTAACTAACATTTTTTAAAATGATATTAAAAAAAGTTGTATGCAAAAATTCTTGCCCATTTCGCAGCTTTTCGTTTTTCAACCTTAACTCAAAATCAACTTTCATTTCTGTAACGTAACGTCATTATCTTTTACATGTTTTTTTGTTACATATTGCCATACGAATGTAACGTAACGGGGCTGTCGAATAAGTATATTTACACTAAAGTTCTTTTGAGATTACAAAAATAAAAAACAAGCGGATTAGTAGAGTGCATTCGACAGTAGGATACCCTGTGCACTTAGAAGCCTATCAGCAAGCCGATCGTTCCTATAGCACCTATATGATATATCGGACCGATTTTATTGAATTTGCTATTGCACACGAAATTCAAACACGATCTTAAAGTTCGTGTATGGGAACCATAATGTGGAAGACAAAGAGATGGAAAGGTAATTGCGGAGAGCTCGTGAGTTCGGGAGAGTGTGTGACTAAAGAGAGAGCGTGAGAGGGAGAGAGAGAGAGCGAGAGAGAGAAGGAGAGAGGAAAAGTGTGTTTGCAATGTTGTTGTTTATACTGATGTTTCTTTGATTATTCCAGTGAGCACTCAACAAGTCAAGTTACAAACATTCATGTGTACAAGTCTTATACACACACACACACACACACACACACATGGACAGAGAAGTAGCTGCAGCAACAATGCATTTAGGTCATTGTTGTTGTTGCTGTGAATGAAATCAATGCATCAAGTGCTAAACACAAGTAAATAACTGAAACTGTTAACATGGCCAAGTGGTTTCCAAGCCAAGCGAATTTCAAACCTGTAATGAAAGCAAAGGACTGGAAAAATAATGATTAAAGTCGATGATGAAAATATGCATATAAAATAAGTCTCGAGAAGGAAAAATCTGCTTGCCACAAATATGGAAAAAAATTAAATAAATGCAGCCAAGTCGCAGGTTTTGCGGGCCAAATGCAAAAAATGGCATAAACTCGATTTATGAGTTTGAATGCAGTTTTTTTTTTATACACACACACACAGCCAGCGTCACAATGTGTGTGTGCTTTTAAGCCGGGACTGCATACCAAAAAGCTGGTTACCTTGCTAACCAAGAGGTTGCCTCGAAGAGTTGGTCAAAGATACAAACAATCTAAATGCTGCAAAACTTAACGATTAACAGTAATATGTAATTTAGACAAATATTACACATAAAAAAGTTTATATAAAATTATCAGCAAGATGAAAAATTTATTATTTTTTAAAGTTATGACGAAAATAAAAAAAGATTATCTATTAACTTTTGATATTTTAAAAAGTTACAATAACAATATTATAAATACTACATTTACTGTAGAGCGAATTAATTGGGATTTTAAAGGTGCAAAATATTAATGTATATTATAATCAAAATAAAGGGGTATCACTCGCAATCAATAATATATAATATAGAATACTGTAAACGGGAAATACAAATTAGAGAGTAAATACGTAATTGGGTAACTAAAATGAAGAATAAAATTGGGAAGAAAAATATTAGTAATTCACAAAGTCAATCAAATTTTAATTTAAAATCGATCGATTGATTATAAAAATTGACAACTTTTCAAGAAGTATTATTTTTTGTTATTCATTATGATTAAATAAATTATGTAACTAGTAGTAGGGTATTTATATTCAACATAAGCCGACCAAGTGGGTACAACCGGTTAATTGCTTGCAAAAGAACTGGGAAATCCCCCATAGTATGAGTAAACACATAAAAGTGTCAAGAAGAGTCTGATATTTTTTACCTTTTATACATTTCAACAACGAAAGGGAGCTGACCTGGTCAAGGTCTAGCTTGGATTCTACAAAAAGAATTGATATGGATGAAGACAAGGCCAGAGAGTTAGGGTATAGCTTATGCGGGGGAATTGTGGAAAGAAGAATCTGATGCACAGCATCTGAATTGGAGAAAAAGAGAGAGAGAGAGACAAAGAAAAACCTGGCATAAATCCAGCGAGAAGCAAGAGCTAAGATAATTTGAATAGGGTATATGCGACAAAATAAAAGCTTGATATTTATGTATATAAAATCGACTTTAATTAGTGCTACAAAAGAAAAATATTAAGAATTATAAATCAAATATAAAAATTTAAAATTTTATCATATTATATGCAGTTTAAATTTATAACGAAGATTATAACAAATTTAATGTTATTTAATTATATTAATGGTATACAAAAAAGTTGCCAACTCTTCGACAAATTGAAACTTCTCAAAGTTGAAAGAAAACTGAAAGCATAACAATTAAGGCACAATTCCATGTGGCATGTGGCATGTGGCATGTTGCAGTGTCGTCAATGAATGATTGTTGTAATTATAAAGATGCATCCAAAACTTGATTGAGGACTCGACTTGCAACTTTGAGATAGGTGTAATTTTTGCATAGTTTTGTGCATTTGTGACGCATGTCAATCTGCAAAGTTGTTGCAAGTTGTGGCAATTGGTGAAAGTTGCAATCAGTTGCTGCAGCTGTTGCATGTTTTTCAAGGTCTTTTCCATTGCTTGCAAAGTTGCAGTGAAGGGATTGCCAGTTATGAGATGTGATCGGCACTCTAATACCCTGCCAGCGATTGGTCATTCAACTTTCTTAACACAAACTTCTTGTTTTTTGTTTTATCTATTCGCACTCTTATTCGCATTCGTTAAGTTGTAGATCGGTTCCAACTGCCACACAGCTGCAACGCATTACTTGTTGCAAGTTGGTTGTTGCAAGTTGGTAGTTTCATTGGCCTCGTCAGCTTATGCTGTATTTATAGCTTGACCAGCTCTTTGTATTTGTGGCTCGAAGCGGATTTCGCCTCATTTAAACTTGTTCCTGCTGTTGAGGTTGCTTCTTCTATTCGCTCATATATGTATACATATACATACGTACTCCCCCTTTGCAGCTTAAACAACGTGTTGTCTCATTGCAGGTAGCCAACATTTTTCCTCATCATCATCATCATCATCTTCATTATTGTTGTTATTGTTGCTATTGTTGTTGTTATTTTTGTTTTCTGCTGTGATTGGCTTTGGTATGCGCACTTTCTCCTTAAATGCTATTTTCGTTAACATTGTTTTCGTCATCGTCTCAGTTGGAGTCTTAGCACTCATTATCATCACCATCATCACCATCATCATAATCATCATCATCATCGCGTTGTCTTCGTTTCCGAATATCTGTAACTCTAATATCTAATTTGCGGCTTACCTGTCGACTTCCCTTTCGCCTCTCATTCATCAGTTATCCACCCACCCAGTCATCTTCCTATCTTCTGTTCTCCCCCGCCCACAGTTGTTTATTTTTCTTACAATTTTCCAGCTTTCTTTTTGACATTCATCTAATCTGTTGCTGTGTTTTATTTATTTTATGTTTTTTGTTTTGATCTTTAAATTGGTGTTTAATTGGCGCTTGTCAGTGTCGTAATTTGTAATGCAAGCGAAAAGAGAGGCTGCAACACTTTTTTTTTCTAAAGTGGCCTGCTTGTGTGTTGACCCCATTTCGCTGTTGGCTCAAAGCGTCTGCAAAAGCCACTTGACAACTGGCAAAATTGTGACCAACTGCAGCAAGAAGAACTTCGTCAACTGATTAAGGACCTCACCGTCTACACTCAGGACAAGTGGCTTAAGGCAAAATAGCTGAAACTGCTCTTGGCCAAGTTCTTAGCTAAAGTTCAGCTATTGACCGCTTTTTATACTGAAAATGGCTAAGAAAAATTGTATTAAAAATGCACATAGCAAACAAACTCAACTAAGATATAGTATACAAATATAAATATATTGTATAATAATTATGATATCTTAAATTTAATTACATATGACTAGCGCCTTAATTTAAAACCTTTTTCTTGTAGCGATAGCAATTAAAATAATCAAAAAATAAAGGGTTAGGGAATTAAGAATGGGACAGTTTTGAAAAAATAATTTAAAAACAAGAAATAATATATAACATACTTTTACTTATATTAAAATAAAATCAGAAGAAATTAGAAGTAGATTAGAAGTTCACTATAGAGAGTTTCGTCAGTGTATATAACATATTTGCAGACAGTAAGAGTATTATTTTTAGTTGTTGCAGTCAGCACACGCCATAAAGTCTGAGTTTGTGCATCGTTTGAGCCCAAAAATGCATTGTTAAAAATACATTTTTTATGCTACCAATTGAAATAATGCGTAAACTCATACATACATTGCAAAAATATTTTTCATTGCATCGCCATCTGGCAGACTGACCCAATTGCAGCTCCTTCTGCTACAGTATTTTGTGTATATAGTATTTATGCATATATATTTTTACGCAGTCTAGCAGTTGCTGCATGTGGTATGTGGCATGAGCAGCACTTGTGCCACGTTCGTTAAAACTTTTTAAAATTGGTTAAAAAAACGTCTATACGTTTTAACCAATATACTCGTTGAATTGAAGAATCTTTGGTATTTATCCTTTTAAAAATGTGTGAGCAAACAAATTTCAGAGAATGTTCAAACTGAATGAAAAATGGGTAAATGAAGATTGCAAAGTTGAATACTTTAAAGTGAAAAATTGGAAAAAACTGTTTTTGTAGCAGGAAAAACTGCACTGCGAACCTGGACAAAACTGTTAATACTCTTAAAAAAAATAAATCTATAAATATTTGATTGAAAATTTCTAAAAATATTTGCAACGCTTTATTAAAGCACGGACAATGCCGGCTAACAGATAAATTTGTATATATGAATATGTTGCATGCAACTGTCATTCGGAAACGCGGGCGTAGTAAAAATATTGATTTACGCAGCGATAAATGCCACAGATACAAATGTAGCAGAATGATACAAATGTATCAATCTATCTATCTATCTAACTATCCGTAGTCGCAGAACGCGCTGCTGCACACACAACGCTGGAATATTGAAATCAATTGAAGGTTTTGATTAATTGACATGAGCAATGCAAATATTTTTGGCGCTTTCACAAATATACAGACATTTGTATGTATGTATGTAAATGTACATTTAAATAGTAGTATATGTACATACATATGTATGTATGTATTTTTTTTTGTGTGTTGTCAACGCGCCAAACAGCATAATATTTAAAATGTATCCAAAAAGAGATACATTACACATTACGGCCATCGTTGCCAAGTCTTGGAAATTCCCTTCACTGCATTATTTCCCACACCAGCCGCAGATATCGAAATAAAGCCAATGACAGAGACGGCATGATGAGAACGAGTAAGCGAGAGAGCAACAGAGGCAGAAGTTGCTGTCGTTGTTGTTGTTGTTGTAGAGAAGGGGACTGGCATTGCAATATCTGAGAGATACTTTGAGCCGGCTTGCAAAGTTGGTAGTACGTCGTTGTCTGACTGCAGGGCCGTCGTCGTCGTCGTCGTCGTCGTCGTCATAGTCATTTCCAGTGTCGTAAATTTTATTAAAGTGCCCCACTCTATGCGAGCTTGCCACAAAAGCTAGTCAAGCAGGCTTTGGACAACTTCAACAGAGCATAATAATCATCAACAAGATGTTTATGCTGATCATCATTACATTGATGCGACATCATTTTTAACATACATGTCTTATATGATTTACTTGATTTATTTGATATTTTGAGTTTTATTTTGAAAATGTGATCTTTTTTATTGAAAAACTGTTCTAAACTAGACATCGACTAGGTGTACAGTCCGTTAAGTAATTTTTTTTACCTAATCAAAAAGTCATGTATTATAGTTTTGCTAGTTTTATATTTATAGTTAACGTAAAAGTATTGAAATTCATAGGTGTAAATTATTATTAACAAATATAAAATTAAAACAGTAAGTCAAAATTGACAAAAAAAAAAATTAACCTTCTTACATATAATACAAATAAATACAATCTTGGATAACAATTTTTGTTTGCTTGCAATTATTATAGTTAGAAAAGGAAATAATTAAATTTATTGGATTTGAATATTTCTGGTGAAAACAACTACTAGACTAACTGTATGGCGCTCGGTCTAAAGCTCAAATGCTATCACTAAAGTTGCAGTTCAAATTGATAAAGTTGATGATGATTTTGCTTTGTTGGTGTCACGATTCTCCGAATTTGGTTACTTTTTGACCACACACTGAAAGGTTATCTGTCAGCCGCAAAGCATAATTTGAAATAGATTCTAAATCTGTACAATGTTTTAGCAATCTAAAATTATTTTTATAAATAGACAAAAGCATTTATTGAGAAAAACAATTCAATTAAAAAATAAAAAACAAAGAATTATTTCAACTAAAAAGCGTTTCTTAACAGTTGGCCAAAAATTCAAGTTTGCAAATAGACGAATCTGCTGTGTTCGTGGCATTTTTGTGACTGAAAACGAAAACTCAATTTAATAAGAAAGCAACAACAACAACAACAAACAAACTGTAGTGTAAATAATTGAAACTCTCTTTGAACGCACACTCTCTCTCTTGAGTTGTGTGCGACGCTCTCTTCGCCCACACAAAATGCAGGCAGCGTTGCCGGTGTTTTTTTTCTTTCTTCACATTTTCAATTTACTACTACAACTGACGACGTGGATGTTTTTTTGTTGTTGTTGCTATTGCTATGTTGATACATTTGTATCTCACGTTTTGGATTTGTATGTACGTATGTATGTATGTAGTTGTAGTAAATGCCGCTCAGCTGACAGCAGCGGGACCGACCATGCACTGGATTGTGCGGGTCTGGTTAACGACTTTGTCGACTCCGACTCCGACTACGACTCGAACTCGAACTCGAGCTCAACTGAACTCAACTCAACATCAAATCGCGTCGGCTGTCCGCTGTCTGCTGTCTGCAGTCCGCTGTCTGCTGTCTGCCGTCTTCACGTCTGTCTGCTGCCTTCTGCATTCCAGTGTGTGGTTTCCAGTCAGACATCAGCTAAAGATATTTCGGACTGGCACCGTTCCAACGAGAGCGGCCATGCAACGTTGCCATCGTCGGGGCAGCATCGTGTGCGTCGAGCTCGTCGACACTTCGGCTCGTTTCGGTTTCGTGATTGTTCGAGGGAATTGCGCCAGCATTCCGAACAGTCCGATATTAACTTTCAAACTGTACGGTTTGGGTGCGTTTCCAGCAACGGAAGCAGCGCGTCGTGTTTTTACTCAGTCACACTGCCACAAACACAAATACAACAACAACAACAACTACAACTACAACAACAGCAATAATAATAATGCAAGCAACAATAACGGCAACAACGAACAATTATTATTATTTTTATTATTATTATTATAATTATTGTTATTATGATTTATATTGAGTAAACGATTGTTATGAAAACAATTAAAGTGAGTGCTTAAATCCGTCATTTTTGGCGAAACTTTTCACGAAATGCATAAGTATAATAAGACGAAAGAAAAAGACATAAAATAAGCCATTATTTATGACTTTTGATTCACATCCTGCTCTTTGTGTTGTGCAGTTGTATTCGGGTTTATCTTCCTCGGCTATAGTAGTTTATAAACAACAACGAATAACGATCATGCGACATCAAGTTTAAGTTTCTTCTTCCTTTTTTTATTATGATTTTTTTGTTGTTTGTTTAATATACATACATATTATATTCGTGTTGATTTTGATTTACGAAACGGAATCCGCTCTTTTCAATTGTAATTTCCGGTGTAGCGGAATTTCTATGTGCATGAGTGTGTGTATGTGTGTGTGTGTGTGTGTGTGTGTGTGAGACAGCGTGAAACACAGAGAAAAAGACAGTGAGTATGGGGGAGAGTGTGTGTGTGTATTTGTGTGTGCATGTGTATGTGTGAGTGTATATGTTTAGTAAGCACAATGATAAACATAAACAGGCTGTAAAGTGAAATGAGTGAAAACTGAGACCAGAAAAGTGCAAAAAACACATTTAAAAAAAAATAAAATAAATTGTGTTTAGGGTCGTGTCATTTCGTGTTTTCTGCTTCTTTGATTGCTTGATTGAATCAATGGCAAATGTCAATACTGTTGATGTTACATAAACTCAAATAAATTCAAATACAAATATGTATTTCCTAGAAAAAATCCCCACAATCAATAATAAATATAAAAAAAACACTGTATACTGTAACAGAAATCAAGATTAACATGGCATTAGAAATGTCAGGCACCAGGGATTCCCCCAACTAAATTAAATGTACTATATTTCAAGAGGTTGAAGGTCGCATAAGTGTATAATTTGTGTTACACACGAAAGCCCACTTCAATGTTTATAAACAAACTAATTGCAAAACAAACTTTAATTTGTCGCAATCTTATGACGACTTAATTAATGCCATAATGAGTAAAATCTGTATTCTAATTATTAAACAATTTTAAGTTTTAACAAAAGATGAAAATTATTCGTAAACTTAAATTTTTGAGTGTTGTTGCCGTATTGTGAAAACTTTCTACTTGCCAAAAAAACAAAAAATAAAAGGTTGTAGGTTTGTTTAAGCCTACACACAAAGTATCTCACATAATGTATTTCTTACAGTGCGCGGGCAAAATGCAATAGTTAGTGAATACAAATTGTTAAACTGTTTGTTCGACAAATCAACTAACGAATATTTAAATACACGAGAAACTCAATTTGATTGAATAAACAAATCAAAAAATCATTTATAATCAAAAAGTGCAACAAATGTGCAATAAAATAAGTTAAAAATTAAATAAATATTTATACATCGCCGCTGTGTTCATTGTTTTTTGTTGTTGGCAAATATTGCACGATGCTAAACATTTGTAATTAATTAACATAAAACGCCAGGCACTACAATGGCATAAAATAAACATAAAACTGCTGCAGTTTATAAATACATGAATAATCAAATAAATTAATATATATCTTTAACACTTTTCAAACAAAACAAACACGAGATATAAATAAACATTAATATAAACTACTTATAAAGTAAACAAAGTTAAACAAATAATTGCTGTCACGGATTATTTAGTATATTAAAGACTTTTGCGCGTTTGTTAAGTGTAAGTATATAAAAAAAAACAAAATATTTTAGTTTAATTATTGAAACTTGAGCCAAATTCACATTTGCGTTTGCTTATCCTAATAAACAAAGCCCAAGTTCCAAGACAGTTAATTAATGAACCAATCAATCAAGGCTTTTAATATCTAACAACACTTTCTCATCATTAACAATTCTCAGAACTCGAATATTGGGGTTTTTTTTTATGTGTTAAGCACTCTCATTCAGTTACTTGAAATTTCAGCCGTCTTGGGATTTCCCTCATTGATGTAGTTGTCGTCAGTTGAGATACAAGCTGCGATACCCTCTTTTTTTTAAACCATGCACAACTTGAGTTGTCAAAGCTTTTCGTGTAAAATTTTATCTACGTTTAGATTTATACACACACCACACACACACACACACACACACATAATATGCAGGAATTGTGTGCTCATCAAATTGATTGTTTTTTATTTTTTTTGCCCATAATAACAACAACAAAGAACATGCAATTTTGTAATTATTAGTTTTATGGTCTGTTTGAGACGAGCACGAGTATTTGAAAACCTTAATTTTAAAGCTGATATATTTTGCTCGGTTCGTTTCCGGTGCATTCCACTGTGCGAGCCAATTGAAAATGCGTGCTGTCAACGTTTTGTCTGAGGTCAGTGAACCCCAAACCTCAAACCTCGATAACCGTCAACAGTCACAGTGAAACAACAACCAATTTTAAGTCGAAAATGAAAGAAAAAGGTGCGTGTTTGTTTAGGCCTCACCTTATGCTGGCCATACGAGTACACTACAAAATATCGGAGGTAATAACTCGTTTTGTTACCAAACAAAACGGTTGCAGTTTTTCCCCCGTTTATATTTGCGACATCTGTTTTTAGCCAGCTCACAGACTACAATCTCTTGCCAATTCGTGATAAGCAGTTAACTGAAGAAACTACATTTTTTTACGCACAAACTTTCCTACATTAGTTGGTCATATCTATGATGTATGACAGACAGATGATGATCATTATTATAATGATAATGATGACGATGATGATGATGTTGGTGGGAGCGTTGCGGTTATTGACTTTGCGTTCTTCGCTATCCACTTGAATCGTGCCTCCATGTTTACGATCATTTCGTTGGCATTTCTTTAGCTTTTAATGCCATTGTCGGCATTTCTTTGCTTTTTAGCTATTATTATTTGATTTTCAACGCTCAAACATACATATATATATATATATATATGTATGACTGGGTCAGCTTTGCAGACTTTTTTTTTGCCGAGTTAAAGTGCACAGTCATTCAAAGTGACCATGAAAGGAGAAGTATCTTTCTATACTCTGTATCTATACGGTAGAAAAGTGTTTTGTCTTGGTGATGATGTATGCAATAGTCCGAAATATGCATATTATTAATCGAGTAGAAGATTTTGTTATTTTCTATGCTTTAATAACTTTTGTTTATATTTGCTTTATCAGAGAAAAGAGTTTTCGATTTTGAAATTTTTTTTCTTACACAATTTTTTGTTTTATTTATTATGTTAGTTGCTATTAAATCAAATAAAATATATATTAAAAGCTTGTATCTCAATGTCGATCTTGCCCGACTGTAATGGTTTTCATTATTTACCATCCATAAAAGAATCAATCTAACTCAGCACTTTCCCCTTCTTTTGAACGAAGAATTTGTAAACGGCGCATTTAATTTAAAATCATAAATAATTGGTTGTTGTTTATTGTTTTTGGAATAATATTCTCTTTTAGTTAAATTGTGGTTTAGATTGCCAAGATGAAGAGCAAACATTGCCCCGATTATCAATTCGAAGCAACAATATGATTGAAAATTAGAAAAATTTTATTTTGGCCCCAGTGACAAAATGAGCTGTTGGCCAATGCAAAATTGTAGAGGGAATACAAATGGCTTGGCTGATGAATTCAAATGGAATCAGATGAATAGTTCATACAACCGTTGCACCTCATCTCGAAATAATACGTGGGAAAAATGGTATAAACATAATCTGAAAGTAACAAAGGAATTGTCCATTTTGATGGAGAAACCCATTTCGGAGGTGGCAGAACTACTCTACAATCTCACTCTGCAGAACTACAACAATATATTGAATCCGATGAAGAGTGGATGGAATGCAAAACGTGTGCCTCTCTCCCGTATGGATGTCTGTGATCGTTACTTGAAAGTCTTCGATCTGGAAGGAAATCTAAGGGATCGAGAACATCCCCGAAGTCTTACTATTGCTGCTGGAGTTCATGCAGAGTATCATTGATCCGACTACTGAAAGTGATTCTTCTATTTCTTCGCGTCTAAGCCCTACAGATTTGACTTTTACAATAGATACAGCTCGCAAACTTTCCGTCGACGGACCAGGTACTTTTGCCAATAAGAAATATAAGGAATTATATATTAAGGATGATAAAGTATATTTCATGTACAGCAAGCGATTGGGACGACTAATCGATCCGGATATTGATAAGATTGCAGTTGCGATTGAAAAACGAATTTTAGACAACACTGACCCGAGAAAGGGTCCGAGGGGAACAAGAACTTCTCGCCATGGTCAGCTTGGTAACATGGATGACAGTCGATCAATAAACGTCAAGGATGTTGTCCAGCGTCAAGGAGATTATGGTTATGTCAAGGATGTTGTCCAGCGTCAAGGGAATTATGGTAATGCCATACAGAAAATTCGAAATCGATCTGCAAGCTTATCTGTCGCTGGACGGTCCTTGGCAATCGATAAATCCGATTTCATGTTAAACGATGATAAGGGAAGACGTTTAGGTCATGGCAGCGTTCAGTTGATGGATTTGCGTTCCAAGCGTAACGAAATCTTGCGTATTTTGTTGGCAAAAGTTAAAAAGTCGGATACCGAACGATTTATAAAAAGTTTGGGATCCGTCGATTTGCGTAACCCGCGAATAAACCTCAAAAAAGTCAAGAGTGCAACAGAAGATTTAGCCAAATTCTATTCGAATGTAGTTACAGATCTGCCTAGAACAAAGTCAACAATGGAGAAATTCAAAAGAAATCAAAAATATAAGCCGGTTCGAAGACCTACTATTATTAACGAGAGTGTGGATAAACTAGTTCTTTCGAAAGAGCGTAGATACTATGCGGAAGCATTGCCTGTACTATATCATGCACCATATAAGGATATTGATAGGTCCACCTGGATGCGTCGTTATCCGGATCAATTGCGTATGCAAGAGGACGGAAAATTGGGTATGTCCAGTGTGAGACGCTATAAACGTGATTCGGTGCAAAAATCTCTTTCCAGGGCAAGGCAACAATTTTCCATTCACAGTCTAAACAGTCACAGTCTAAACAGTCAATTAACTAAGTTTGCCGCTAAAGAGGAGCTCCACAAGAAGCCCGAATACAAACGAATATTTCCCCCAGCCAGTAGGCGATTGAAGCATTCAAAACAGTCAAAAGGTCACTAATCGGGTCGAAGTAATTCAAGAGTTTATGTTTTAAATAAAATTTCGAATAGTACGTTTCGTTTTCTGGCGATTTTCATTTTAAACACTTGAAAACACTTTCACCATCTCTTGCACCATGTACTGTGCCCCCTCCTGTAGCCTGCCACGTAGCGGTACCCTGTGTCTGCTAACATGTGAGGCAGTCACGGAGCCAATACAAAAATGTCGACGACTCAATCCACATTGGCAGGCGGAGGAGAGACACTGGTGTCTCCACAATGGCAACGCACTACGTCAGTTGGCCATAATGTTGCAGCGTCCGTGGGAGCAAGTCTGTCGTTTCCTTTACCAGCTGACACTTAAGAGATTTGGCCAGATTCTAAATCCGAAATGTTCGCATTGGAATTGGTATCGAGTGCCATTTGTTCGCCCGGATACTTGTGGACTCTATGATAACATTTTTGATAGCCATGGGAATTTGCGGAATCCCCTACACCCGTATATTCTACACATACTGCTAACGATATTGGACCATTATCTAGATAAACCCTGTCTGGGTTACAACGATCTACCTTATCCGAGTATGTTAGATGAAATCTGCTATGGCCGCAGTGAGGGAAAATGCACAGATATATTTCGAAGTGACAAGGATGGAATTGGCGCTAAGCTTCGGTCAGATTGGGATGCATCTGGATTGGGTTATAATTTTGCCGGAAGTGATTTTGATGCGGATGGCGCAGATGGCAAAGATGGGCGTGGTAAAAAGGGTAAGGGTGACGATGATCTTGTCGTAGACCGAAGAAAGAAAGGACAAGATGGTGATGGTGGACAGGGAATGTATGAAGATAGAAAGAGTATGAAAAACATATCCGATCTCTATGCCAAAGTTGTGCAAAATAAGCATAATCGCAAGCTGGTCGGCTCCGCTAATGAAGATGATGATGATGGTGGTCTAACATCAAAGAAGAAAAAGGCTCCAAAGGCTCCAAAGAAACGTCGCTATGTTGGCAACGACGATCGTCGTTTTATGGGCGAAATGTTGCCCGTTTTGGTGCATGAGCCCTTCGATGATACGAAACCCTGGACCTGGATTCGTCGACATCCAGTACAAACCCGTGTGCTACAAGGAACAAGATTGGGACGTGCCAAGGTGCATCGATATAAACGGGAAACACTTCACTTCCAGTTTCAGCGGGCACAGGATCGCTACTCACTGCATAGTTTGTATAAGATTGGCAGCCAAGGTTCTATCGGCTGGGAGGACACGTTTGGCAAACCCTCCTTCATGCAGAGAGATAAATCAATGGCTAAACCTTATGACTATAAGAAACTATTGGAAAAACCCGATGATGGCATGGCACGTATTTCCGTTGCTCCCAAACCAATAAAAGCGCCAGCCAAATCCAAAGGAAATCCCAAATCTAAATGAAGCTCAGATGTTGCAAATAAGTTGCAAAACCAGTTTTAGTTTAGCCACACAACTGGAAATGCTTCCAAGAATGCTGCAAAATGCCAAACAGAAAGACAGAAATTTACAAACGAAACGTGAGAGAGCTATTTTTCCCCCTTTTTATAATCAGAAGACGTATTTAAGATTTATTCTTAAAAGTAAACAATTTAGAAATTTAATGGATGATATGTGTTCGACAACACAAACCGGTAATCATTTTACCAGACTCTTTGATTGTGATGACATCCACAAAGCCAACGTAATAAAATTGCAAATGTAATTTAACTATTAATTGCCAGATAATTTCTTTGACATTCTTAGTTCGATTATTGAGTTGATTTGTCAAAATTGATTGAATGAGGCTTTGCATTCCAACAAATTATGATGTAGTTTAGCGATAGAAGCGAGTTACAAATATTGGGAATGAATACATAAGCTTTGCAATTTAGATTTTGTCTTTATTATATTTATTTGATATTTCAGTTCCTCAGATATTAAGTTACAGACTTAAGTAGTACAAATGATAATAATTAATAATATTCAATTAAAGTATGTAATGTTTGGATATTTGGACATAAAAGAAAAGCTATATAAAATACTAGTAAATAGTATAAAATTGTTGAGTGTATATATGTGACATAATTTTTAATAATATAGCATATTATTGACAAGTAAATATGTTGAGATGGAATTTTGAGCCTTACGTATCCTTTGCTTTATATTCAAAGTTTGATGCTTTGGTTTTGATATTGATTGTTACATTTGCCTGTTTCAACTACCACTTTATCTTGTTACTACCTCTCTTCCCCCTCTTCGACCACCACATGTTCTTCACTTCCATCTCATTTTTTTTATTTCATTTGCTTAGACGCAGACAGCGCAGATTATCAAGCACGCGTCTTCACAAACATACTCTTAGCTAAAGATATGTATATATATATTATATATATAAGTGTAAACATGTCTTGCCATAATGTCTTGACCAGTACACTGGTAACAGTGTTACATATTTTGTTTTTGCCTTCTAAAGCGTTAAAGATTGCATAAAAATTTATTATAAATATTCAATATAAATATTTTTCTATAACTGTGTTAATTTATGCATAATTGCAGTAACTTTTTAAAAGTATAAATGATAAAAATGCTGCTATAAGTCGCTGTTGAATTTTCCTGCTTGTTTTATATTCATTTGTTTCGGAACGCACAACGTTTGCCAAAAAGCCAGATTACTTGTCCGTCCTTACAAATATGTCGTTGCCTGTTTTCCCCTACTACTTCTATCTTTATCTCTCCCCCTGTCTCTTTATCTTTTGCTGTACAAACAGACATATATACATATATATATATATATATGTATGTATATATGTAAGTATATGGCCTGTTACGGCCTTTGTCTTTGTGTGAGACGAAATCTACTTAAATCGATAAAAACTATCAAATCTGTGCGGGGCGTTTATGCCACAGACTGCTGAATTCGTTGCCCCGTTCGACTGGGGTTGTAGCAGTGACTGTGACTGTGACTGGACTGGTACTGTGATTGTGACTGTGACTGTGACTCTGCCTCGTCACTTATACGACATGTGCGCCTGATGATGCGTCTCTGTCGCTGCCTCTTCCTCTTCCTCTGTCTCTCAGTTGCCGCTCATTTTTCGCCAATGTTGCGTATGTTGTCAAGTCTCTTCCGTTTACAGCCTTCGATGCTGCTGTTGGTTTTTTTTCTTTTTTTTTTTTTTTGTCTTGGCAGCCGCCACCAAAAAATTCTTCTTCATTGTTGTTGGCATGTCCGTTCTGGCACGGACTCCAAGGCACAGAGCTCATTGTTCTGTGGAATGGGTTTGGATTGGGTTTTTGGATTGGGTTGATGGGTTGATGGGTGCGTTAGGCAGCAGTTCCGTTCTTCTTATTCTTTGCCATCTCTCTACACATTTTTTTTTTACTGTTGTCAAGGCGACAACACACAAATGTATAAACTTTTATGTGTGCGTATGTATGTGTGAGCCATACACAAAGGCGCCGCCATTTAAGCGCCACAAACGAATTGACCAAAAATGCCATACAGTATAAAAACCCTTGTCTACATTTTGTCTTCCCCATTTTGCCATTTTCTTGCATTTTCTCTATGGCAATTATAATGCTAACTGACAAAAAATGACAAATTATAGCAACATTTTAAGACTGATGTTAAGACATAAATACATATATATTTATGTACAAGTATATACTTACAATTTTGTATAATAGTATGTGTGTAACTGCTGTTCTTGAAATTAATACAAAAATCACGCACTCCTAATGTCACTTTTATACTTATTGCGTGTTCAGATTTAACAATGTTTTGTTTTTTTTTAGAGAAGACATCAAACACAAGCGCAGCTAATCTGTAATTATGCAAATTTGACGATTAAAGATTCACTCGTTAGCATTGCGACACATCATCAGTATCTTAAATTAGTCAAAAGATATTTAGCAAAAAAATGTTATATCACAGAAAATGTTATGGAAAATGTTTCTTATCTATCGATAAGGGAAAATAAAAAAAAAAATCAATTTGAAGAAGTCAGCAATTTAATGGCAGTCACCTACAGAGAAGAAAGTTCACCAAGCAATTTACTTGTATTTCTTCTCTCTCTCTCCCTCTCTCTCTCTCTCTCTCCCCCTCTCTCTCTCTCTCTCACACACACACACTTGCCTCCTCGACAAGCGGTAATTTATGGAGGTTCCCTACAGCGACCACATGTAGATGTGACTCTGTGTGCATGATTACTGCATTTATGAGATAAGTTTTTACTGTCGACAACAATTAAATTACATTTTAGAGTTTATAGTCTGCCTGCCACCGGCCCCTCAACTACCCTTATTACCCTTACTGCCCCTTCTTAAGCCCCTTTTGCCTTGCTGCACTGTATCTTTTGCTGTCGCCAAACTTCAATAAATTCTAATAATTTATTTCATTACCAGAGCGCCTTCCTTTGGCAACAAGCATTGGCTGACTGCAATTGTAATTTCAGTATTAAATTGTATGTGATACCAAAGTAATGCGACAAACAGACAATCAGACAGACAGACAGACAGACAGACATAGACACAGACTACAGACAACAGAGTAGCTAGAGTTCAGAGTGATAGTGATAAACAACGATACGAAATTCTAGACACAAGATACATTATTTGCCAAACAACATTTTGACATATAATTGCACTTTTTGGACTGCAAAGTTTACTCGACTCTGTTTTCAAGTTGGTAAGCGTAGGAATTATTGATAAATATTAGATTTTTTTTTATATATTTTAACTTCACATTTATACTTTGCAAAAAGTTTTTTTTTTTAGAATTCGTCAAGCGTGTTTGCCTTTCCACTTCCTAATTTATAGGATTTCATAACATGTACATTTTCACGTTGCATTTAGGCTAAGTATTAAAAATTTTATTATTCACAAACTCAAAATAATTCCAGAATGATCTTAGAACAGGACAAAGATTTTCACTTCCAATAAATCTTGCCGAAAATTCGTGACAGAACCGTATAAGTTTTATAAAAAGTGTTCAAAAATATTACCAAAATTTCTAATTTCTGTGCGTAAATATTTTAATATAAATAATTTTTTTTAATATTTGTATATTAATTTTATATATATATTTAATTTTTTTAATTTATTGAAATATATTTCATAGTATTTATATTTATAAGGGTACTTAATCTTCGGTTTGTGCTGAAAATCTATTGACATATATCGACAATGGAAGCATTGTAATAATGAGACCCTCATATCATGCTCGTATCATTGCCAAAGTCACACCCACATGCCGCGTGTGCACATCATTTATGTGGCATCCAACCGAGTCGGATCACGCCTGTCGCAACTGTAAATGCCAGCCAGAGTTGCCACCTTCACACACGTACAATATTCGTATTTGTGTTTGCAAACGGGGAAATGAGAAAACCGCATCGCAATTTCTCCGGTAGGCGAAACTTCTCACAGCTCTTGTTGCATTTACTAGAATTATTTGTGAATGTATTCATCTCAGTTCGCGAGTATCAAAATACTCGGTAAAAGAATTTATACTTTCACACTCAATGTGGGACCTTAATTGAATCATTAAGCACCCACAGTGAACGAGTACTCACACTCACACATTCATTCGGACATAACATTTGTTAGACAGTTTATGTAATCGTTGTAATTAGCCACACATGCTTTTACATTGCTTTTTATTTGTATTTCGAGCTGCTTTTTGGGATTATGCAATTAATTCCCAAACGACTGCAGACGGAGGATTTTTTCCGAATGGTAGGAAAACAAACAATAACCAGAAATGCGCTAAAACCGATATCATTAACATAAATAACAGTGGGATTTTGACTGGTTTCTTTAGCTTTTTATTTTTTTTTGTTTTGTTTTAAGAATGTACAAAACAAAAGTAATTAAGTGCAAAAGATGTCGCAGGTGGCAGCAACAGGTTGCGGTTTTCTGCATACAAGCAAATTGTGATTTTCCATAGGAACAACAACAACAACAACAACAGTGATTTTACACAACATAACCGCAGGAAGGCAAGTGACGGGGCGGGGGAGGGGAAGGGGAAATTATTGAGGCATGCTGCTGGTTTCTTAAGCTTATGCAATTAACTTGGTTAGTGAATGTGGCAACATCTTGCATGTGATTGACTGACTGACTGACTGGCTGACGACGTTAACTCTCTTGTTGCAAACCACAAATTATTGCGGGAATGCAATGTGGTGAGCAGGTCAAACCAAAAAAAAAAAGAAAAAACAATTTAAACCGATTGAATATAACCAAGTATTTATTGTGACTTGAATCGTGAATTGTTCCCCCTTTTATTCAATGTCTTTTGCCTCCTTTTCGTAGGCGTAACCAAGTAGAAACGGAGTCCATTGACAGTGCATCTGAGAAATGCCCACCTTAGGCAGCCTTGGCAACTCTGCAAATTTCTAGAAACTTTTTCATCATTATCGTTGTCATCATGATTATCATCATCATCATCGTCGTCATTGATGCATTCGAGCGAAGCAAATAGAAGAAAGCTGAGTAATGGACACCATTGACGATGACGATTACGATGACGATGGCGATAACGATGACGATAACGATGACGATAACGATGATGCACTTGCGGCGCTCTCTAACCAATACCAATACACTTCTACCCAGCATTTTTTCATGTATTGCCACTCGCCAACTTGGCCAACATGTCTATTAACGGTAACTGGGTAATTGCTGCAGATTGCCGTTAGAAAATTTGCCTTTGTTGTAGTTGTTGATGTGGTTGTTGTTGTTACTACTGTTGCTGTTATTGTTGTTATTGCAATAGCTGTTTTCGCTTTACAAAAAAAAAATAAGTAAGCCATTCGTTAACACAAAAGCTATCAAAAAAGAAAACGAAATGCAAACGAACGTTTGCCTGCTTGCTTTTCTTTCTTTTGTTTAGCTTGTTTCTGAATGGAAAAGTGTTACCTGCCACTTTGGCGCTACATGTGGCAATGTGGCAACAGCATCGCACTCCACTTGCCACAGCACAAATGCCTGCTTGTGTTTTTCATTCTATTTCATTAAGAAAAGCACACAGAAACAAGCTAAATACATTTGTACAGCAAATTTTCTTGTGGAAAATGTAATAAGTAACTATTTAAATTGGTTTTCTTCATTCAGATTTTATCATCGAAATTTTAAAAATAATTATTTAATAAATCAAAAATATTGTAAAAGAATAATAAACTAGTGGACCGGTGCTATAGTCGAGCATACTCGACAGTCGAGAAAAAACTTATAATGGAAAAAAATGAAAAAAAATTAAGTTAACCTAAATGCATATTCTAAAATATTTTCATACTAAGACTTGATTTTCGCCCGATCTGTTCATTAAGAGTTATTTGATATATTGGTCCGATTTGAACCAACTTTGAAAAGGATATATAAAGCAAAGTTTTATAAGTTTGGTTACGATATCTCATAAAACTAAAATGTGTTTCATACTAAGACTTAATTTTCGCCCGATCGTTCCTATGATAGCTAAATGTTATAGTGGCTCCGATTTGAACGAACTTTGGACAGGATATATAAAACCAAGTTTTATGCATATTCTATAAGTTTGGTTACGATATCTCATAAAACAAAAAAGTTTTTCATACTAAAACTTGATTTTCGACCGATTGTGGTTCGATTCAAAAAAGAAACAAACTTAACCTGCCTGCAATATAGAGGAATCTTCATACCAAATTTGGTGTCACTAGCTTTAAAATTGCTCTTATAATTTGGATATGAAATTTTTTTTTCCGATTTGTGGACGATATAGCTATATGATATAGTGGTCCAATCCAAAAATAAAAACAAACCAAGTTTAAAGTCTCTAGCTCTTTTGGTTTCTGAGACAGACGGACATGGTTCAATCGACTCGGCTGTTGATCCTGATCAAGAATATATATACTTTTGGGGCTCTGCTTCGCCCCCTTCTGCCAGTTAAATACATTCTGCCAAACACATTATACCCTTTTTTGCCCATTTTCAATGGGCTTAGGGTATAAAAAAGTATGCCAAAACAGGCTAGGATTTAATGCACATAAAGAAAAACTAAAAACTTGCAGGTTTAGGGTTTTTCTTTGTTTAAATTCCAGTAGCTTCTGGAGTAAATACTAGACTAATTTAGCATTGTTGAAGTAAGTATTTATTTTCGAATTTATTGTTAAGATTTGTAGGCGAGACAGCAGTGGAGAAATGCAGTGACTACGTCATCGCCAACACCATTGACATTCCTATGCATTCGCATGCAAAACAAATGGGCTCATCAAAGTGCTCAAGGATCGGGACAATCCCCTTCATTGGGGCACGCTTACGTGGCCACTCCAAGGCCGGTCTAGACACCTTTGACACAAATGCAGCACAGTCCTCTCTAAGAAAGTTACCTCTCAGACACTGTCTGCCAGTTTTAGTAGAAGTAAAATACAGACAAAAACACAAAATGAAGGCAATTGCCAAGCTGCGTAAATTTCCGCGTGGGGCAACGTCGTCATCAGGGCAGAACTAGAGGCAGAGATGGGGGCAGAGACAGGGCATCATTACCGGAATCTCTGACGTTGCATGTCATTGTCTGTGCCACTTGAGACAGCCGTGAGAGGCACATATTGAGACAGGTGACAACAGTCACTCATTGTTGTGGTTGGGAAAACTGCAGACAAGAAATGACAGAAGGCAGAGTTTAGGGAGCAGACTTAGTTGTTACAGCAGACGCACCAAATCAATTAGCGAAGACGTACAACTTGCCAGTCTAATGGCGGATTCTGTGGAGAAAATGTATCTAAACATTTCTTATGTTTAGTTCACTGAACCAAATAACTGCATATGTAATAACTACCTTGTTATAATGAAAGATAATGCTAAAAACGATTTAGTTAACATAAATGCAATTTGTTGGAAAGGCTGCAGTTGGGCAAACTCTACTGTGACACACCCTTTGTTTAATCTGTAAAAAAAGGAATTTAAAAAAATATCACAATACAAAATAAAAAATGATAAAAATATTATTTGAAAATAAAATGTATATCTATCTATTTAATACTGCAGAACACTGCCTAAAACTGTTCAACCGTAGTGAAACGAATACGAAAAATACTACAGTCGAGCAAACTAGACTATGAGAAACCCTCGACTTCTTAAAATTCATATGAAGAAAAAAATTGTTCAGTATTTGAAATTATTGGGGCTTGAATATGCTTTGGTCACTGGACTTTTACCTCATGTACAGGTTTTTTGATATGATTTATATTCAGCACGATCAAAACGAAATAAGTTTGTCCAAATTATTAAGTATAGTATTGTAAGGAGAAACTCCCTCTTAGGCAATGCCAAGAATTTATGCCTGGCAATTCAAATAGAATGATTAAGACACGTCTATGAATAACACAATGAGTACTCCATGATTGTTTGTGTTTACTTGTACTCGTACTCATACTCATATACTCACACTCGTATTCGCCTGTTTGTTGTTTGTTTATGCGGGTTTCATTAAACTTTCATTTGCTGCTGTTATTGTTGTACTTCTTATTGCTGTTGATTGTGCAGCTATTGAAGTTTGTTGTTCTTGTTAACATTGCATTGTCGTCGTCTTCGTCGTTGTTGTCTTTGTGAAGTTGTTTTTCAGTCTTATCTGCAGCTCAATTCGAACGCTGGGTGGCCTTTTTCGTCATAATTTCCGCAAATATGTTAATTATTTGCCAAATTGACACAATGCGTCATTTGTTTGCGATTCGTTGTTTGTTCTTTATATTGACGAGGTACCAAACAGTAACAAAAACAATGGAAATAACTCTAAGTCCATAGAGAGTCATTGTATGATACCATGCAGAATTATTAGTCCGTGTTTGCTTAAATCAAATTGATTTAAGGCGATTCGATTATTCGCGATTAATGGAAGTGAGGAAAGAAATAGAAGAGTTTATTGATAATTTTACAGTTTAAAACTCCAGGAAAATAAATAACAGCTGGCTAATTTCTGGCATAAAGTGAGTTTAGTAAAGGGTATTATTCGGTCGAATATGCTTGCCAAATATCTTCTGTTAGTATTTATTTTTTGGGCGGAACTGATTGATTAATTGATCAGGATTGATGCTACAGAATATCGTTTCATACTTAGGAGTATTCTTATCAGATTATTTGTTAAATTTTCTATTCAATGCGCATGGCGAATATTGTATTTTTTTTTTATTGTTATTCGTGGAATCGATTTAAGAGTTTAATCGATCAATTATTAAATTCTAACAATTATTAATAATAACAATAAATTATAATATATAACAGATAACAATTGAATAAAGTCTTTATAAGCACAGACAACAATTGAATCTATATATTTATAAACTAATTATGAAAATATCGTCTCCATTAGCAAACAGACAACAATTGAATTGTTATATGCACATTAAGAAAGATTTACAGCTAATTTTGTTTTACTTTTCAAGGGCATTTTATTAGCGCTATATACATGACGCTATAGCCACAGCTTCTCTCAACTGATAAGATCACAGACAACAGTCTGTGGTATTCAATAACAATACCATTTTTCGAACATTTTTAATTGAAGCAATGGCAAAATAAAAGAACGTAATAAAGTACAATGCGATATGATAAACTTGAATAATGAGGTTGGTTGCGGATTTCTACCTATTTCGACCCAATTCCGAGGCGCTTTTGTAAATTTTTTGTAAATGGGAGCAGCAAACGCAAACAGAGATTGGCAAACCAAGTGGAACTGTGGGTGCAATTATTAATTTAAGGCAAACAATATTTGCCGTTTATTTTCCTTGTTTTCTTACAGATAAAAAGAAACCATTCCACAGTAACAGCAACAGCAACAACAGCAACAACAACAACAAAGACAACAGCCATGGTGATAAGCTTGTTCTAAGCACTTGACTCTTGGAGGAAGACACAACGATACAATACGGCATTTAGTATGGTGCGACGTAATGTTGCTGAGCAACAAACAAACAGCAGCAACAGTAGCAACAACAACAATACTGGCAGCAACAACAACAACAACAATAACAACAACAACAGCAACAATGTAGGCAGCTGCTCCTCTAAAGCATCGTCCACCGCGAGTCTAAATAGTCTAACGAATTCAGCCTCGCCGGTTTGCAACATTGTCATGTTGCAGGCAGCTCCGTTGCCAGCAGCGACGCCGCAGCAACATTTGCCACCGGCGGCAGCAGCAGACAGCAGCAGCAACATCAGCGAGAACTAACTCGCAGCAACAACAGCAACAACAGCAACAAAGGCAACAATCGCCATCGGACCGGGGCTCCTCGAACTGTTCGCTGCCATCGTCGCCGCCGTTGTTGCAACAGACGGCGACGCCGCCGCAGGGTGCACAAATAGTGCCGCCAGTTTGTGCGCTACATCATCCGCAGCAGCAGTTGGCGCTGTTAGCGGCCATGCAACACCAACAACATCACATGCTGCCCCCACCACCCGGCCATCAGCATGGTATGCCACCACCACACACACACACACACTCACACACACACACACATACGCATCCACATGCGGCACACCATCAGAGCCATGAGAATGGTCATGGCGGTGGCATCTCGCCCAATGGCGGCTCCGGTGGCTCCTCATCGGCGAGCAGTGTGAGCAGCGTGTCGAGCAGCAGCAACGGTGGCGGTGGCGGTGGCGGTGGCGGTGGTCAGGGAAATGGCAATGCTGGCAATAGCACCAATGGCATTGGACCGCCACAACCAGTGGCAACAGCATTGCCATCTGGTCCACTCTATATACAATATCCCGGCGACTTCTTTCCATCAGAATACTATATTGCACCGCATCCGCACGAGGGTATCTGTCCACAGCATCCGCATCATCCGCACGCGCATCAGCATCATCATCAGCCCATGTGCGCCATCTCGGCGGAATATGGTGAGTTGTTGACCTATAGGATTGACATTTTTTACTGGAAAAAATTGTGCTTCTAAGGGGTGTTCTAGAAATACAAATCAACCGAAAATCAACAATTAATATCAATATATAACCATGTTTTTTTCAAGCATCAACAATTAAAATTAATAGAAATACATTGACAAAAAAAAATCATTATAAAACTCAAGTTTGCAATTTTTGATTAGAGCAAGTATTTTTTCAAGATGTTATTGTTAAATTAAGACAATAATCGGATAAAACGGCAATGACTAAAAATTAAAAAAAGCCAAGGATGCTTATAATATTTAAACTAGCTAAAAAAAACCTACAAAAACCCTTAATACCAAAATATTGTAATAAAAAAAAATATGTTTAAGAATTGCAGATTTTTTTCTGATTCTTAATAGTATATAAAATCCTGTGAGCGTTCAAAAGTTAAAATAGGCTAAAGTACTCTATCTTAAAATATTATTTAAATTAATCAAAAACCATATGAAAACATCGATGCATCGCGTTTAAAGATTCTAGCATCCCTAAATTTTTTCCCCTTTTTCCTGCTCCTTCTCCGGCGGTTGGCTGCTAATTACATACAGCATAATCCTTCGTCTTAGCAGCACTCGGGAAGCCGCCAAATAACTCAACTCGTCACTGAAACTTTCCTAAGCCTTTGCCTCGATATCTTGTGGGTGTTAGGATGTCTTCTTCTTGCTCTCGCTCCAATTCCCATGATTAGGCGACACTCAAGGCTATTCCTCGAGCTCTTAAGCTGCGTGAAGTCTCTGTCTCGAGACTTAAAGTAGACGCCAAGCCCTCTTCCCTCTTCCATTTCTCTCCCCCGCTCTATTCTGAAAACTACGTATACGATTCGAGCAACTGTAGCTGTATTTGGCATTTAAGCTGCAAAGTCAACAATTAAGCTCTTCATGGGATTGGTCCAACATCTAATTTCTCTTGTCGCTTCCTCCTCAACAAAATTAGCTAACTTAATTTTGAATGATTGCACTAGACTTAAGAATTGAAAGCGAAACAACAAACAACTTTATCAGCTGAAACAGAAATAGAAATAAATAACAGAAACAGAGAGCAAAGAATTTCAAAGTGTTACGCCAAAGCGGAGAAATCTTTTCTGTCCGGAAATAGGTTAACCTAATCAGCACTATGGCAAAAGCGCACTTTGTATTAGAAAAAAAATATATAATTTATAGCACTGGTTTTTTTTTGAGTTACAGAAGTATTTAAATCTTAAAAATTCTGATATCCATTGTTTTTTAATGCTGATTTTTTATTAAACTCTAAAAGTTACAAAAATATATATTTCTGAGCTTTTTTTTTACTTTCTAAATTAAACGATTTTTGAAAAATTATCGCATGATTTACTGACTAAATAAAATAAATAATTGACCGACTAAATAAGTTGCAAATAAAATAAAAAGATTTTAATTTTAATTTTTTTTAACTGTCGTATTGAAAGATTAACAGCAACGTACAGTTCAAAACAATCTGCAAAGATCTGTGCAAGTTCCCAGCGTAAGTGGAAAATTTCCCTTGAAACTTACATGAAACACATTTGATTTTAATTTCGATTGAACTGAATCACATATATATAGCTAAACATTAATAATTGTTTGATAACAAGCATAGAGAAAAAACCCAATCCATGGTCTGAAAGTTCGTAGAAATATAATTAGAATATTTATAAGTTATTTTCTAGTTCTGACAATTCCGGGTAACACCCACAAACTATGTTAACTTGTATGTATGTAAACTTATCTGGAATATATGTTTTTGTTTTTATATATATAAATATACAGTCCACTACGATCAATCTTAGTTGCATATAGATTTCAATACCCCCTTTTTGCTGACTGATTTTCTATTAGCATAACAGTGAAAACGCCCACATGTTCAATACAGAGCTGTTTGACTAGAACTGAAATTGGAACTGGAATGGGATTGGGATTTGCAACTGGAACTCGCTTGAACCAAGCTAAAAGTCGTGTTCGCTTCAGTTATTATTTCGGTCAGCCTCAAAGTCGGAGCTGACTTGGCTTTAAAGCAAATAAATCAGACTGTCAATCTGCAAAGTACTTGAAATATAAAAAAAAATATTTTGCTCTTGCAGGGAGAAGTGTGAAGGGTGGCAAACTGTCAACTGTCAGTTGGGAGAGTTGGTCAAAATAATTGAAATTAATCAAGTTTAGCGCACCCCAGAAACCTCAATTACCAATGTGTCGCTGTTGGCTTTAACCCTAATTGGGCTGCGACGGAAGACAATTGATTCAATGGAAAAAGAATTCGGCATTCCAGAATAAAATCAATCCAATCCGCCGTCAAAATCTTTGCCCCAGGAGAAACTTTTCGTCGCAACGGCGTTGTGTGTAATCCAGGATTTTCCTAAATCAAGTATGCAAGGAGGAGTTTTCTCAGAAATGTTTTAATTTAAGATGCTCTGCAAGTTTTGTTTTAGTTAGCTCCAATATTTGAGGCTTATTTCATCCGCTCTATTGTCTTAGTTTAAAAATAAAATCCTGAAATCACACCCTAAAAAATTTATATACACGCCAATATTCTTATTTAAGCCAAAATAATAATGATGAGCAAAACTAAAACTTGGCCAAGAGAATACTCAATTGGTTTTTTTGGTTGCAAATGAACAAATTTAATTTTATTGCAAAAAGCATAAGATGCAAGTTGTGTGTTAATTGTATTTACATGTGGTTGAAATTGAAGTGTTCTTCTCTTTCTTTATCTATTCAAGGCTGCCAAATAGTTTTAGAGCGGCAACTTGGCCAGAACCAGACAGGACAAAGACCGAGTCAAGTTATTGCCATGTGCGAGTGGAAGCTCATAATTTACAATACCAAGCAAGTGTAAATGGCTTTTGCCTGCTGTCTTACGTCTTGTGTCTTTGCTTTTGACCCTTGACCCCGTCTCAATGCAGTATTGTTTGCCAAAACGATGGAGACATTCCATCTACGGCTCCTGCTTGGATGTGAAAAGCACCGGAGTAGTGTCTAACTACTCGGCCCCAGAATCTTGTTAATCGAATCAGCTTGCGAAGAAAATGGCTCTAAGTGCGTGCTGGGCTCAACTTTTCCCTCTAATGGAATTTTCTCCCGTGGCGTTTTTCGACGTGGCTATATTGATATGGATGCTGAGCATGTTATAATTATAAGAATGCTGAGCATGCTCTTCTCTGCCCCGACCCGTCCAGCTTCTATTATTAAGTACTGTGGGGTCTTTGTGTGCTAAAATTATTGTTGCTATTGCTTTTGTTGTTTTAGCAGGCGCCACTTTAAATGAAGCTGAATCTTGGGGTGTTGATGGTTGTTGGTTTTTACCACTGAATTCACTTGGCATATTTTACGCACAACCACAACACACACAAGCTCTAATCAACATAATTCTTATTATTTTATATGCCCCATATATAAATGTGAGAGACTTGGACACTGCTAACATTATTAAAGAAAAGTATCTGAAAATTAAGCTCTTGGAAAATATCTTTAAAGATTTTATATAAATGTAACTCAATCGCTGATTTAAAAAAAAGGCTTAATTTTTTTTTTTTTTTTTTACAAATTTTCAGATTTCAAACAACCTAACCAAAAATTTTCACAAAGTAAAATACACTTAAAAATAATCTTTCCTTTTCAAAATAGTTGGAATTTATTTTTAAAAATAGATTTGCAAATATTTTTAAAATTCTTGCCGAACTATTCATATTTCTGTGAAAAGTTAAATTTGCTTAAAAATAATTTTTGAGTAAATAAAATTCAATTCGTTTGTATAAAATTTCTTGTAATTTCATAAAGTTTTCTCATGCATTAATTTTCGTGGAAAAATTTATTCACATAATTTTCAATTAAGAAACTCAATTTTTTATATTTCTTGAAGTTTTTTTATGTATAACATTCAATTAATTTATCAAATTATCAAATGCTACTTTAATACGGAGACTTTCAAAATCTTTAAATTTGCCAAATTAAAAAGTGTCCCTTGATCTAAAGAACACTCGACGTTGGCGAGTTGATTGAAATTTAAATAAAATAAAATTCATTTCATAAATTTTGGTTGAAATCATTGTCAACTTACGTGTGGTAGTCGATCTCAGGAAATATTGTATATGCACACATTTTAAAGCATATCATAAAATGAATTTACCATTTACAAATTGAACGTTGTGTAATCAAAGTAAAAGTGAGAATTCATACTTTAGTATATGTTCATATATTTTCGTAGAACAATTTCAAGTTATCTCGCTAGTTTAATAGGAAAAATTAATTGCCACAGTTGCAATTGAGAAGATTTAATTTTGGATGCAAATAAGATAGTGAGTACTTAACATACTTATGAATTCTCTTTTATGTTGAGTTTTCAACGATTTTTTTTACCTTTTCTAACCCCACTTCCACCTGTTCCTTTGCTAAGCCTTATCCACTCAATGACAGAAAACAGCACGTATCAGTTTATCAACTGATTTTATAAGAGAGAAGTGTGTATAAATTTGCCATTGAACATTGCACAGCATACAGGCAACTTGTAGAAAGCGCTGTGGAGCAGAAGAATGAGAGTACGAGAGTTCAATGAACTCATCCCAGGTCCACTTAGATTTCCGTGCCATGGCGAGGGAAGATAGCAAAGTTACATCAACAGTCTGAAGCAATAATGACAACGAGCACAACTTCAAGAGCAGTCAATCAAAATATGCCCCCTTTGACTCTTCCCCTTGCGATAAAGTGGCTCCTCGATGAACTCTAAGCACTGACAACGAATCGCCATCGACATCGACATCACGTTGCTCCCAGTATAAATTTCAATATCTTACGAGCATGTGTTTCTTTTGCTCTGCTTGCTTGCTTTCGGCTTTATCTTTTTATCTCTTTTAATCTTTTTATACCCTGTGACCATTTGAAATAAAATAAAAAGTGGGTATTTTAACTTTTTGTTAAGATATGTTACCAGCAGAAAGTAAATGCATCAGACCTAAGAGACAATTAGGGATAGTGAGAGAATATTTTGTTACGCAGGTTCCCATATATCCCAAACACAACCATATTATTTTTAATTTTTAATTTCTTATTTAAAATTTCTTGAAGAAAATTTGTATAGATAAAACACTATAAGCATATTTTTAGCGTAATAATTGCATAATTTTTAAGCTCAAAAGTTTTGTTACTTGTAACTGTTTTATCTGTACACAGGGTATTATTTTATTTGAGAACTTTGCTTTAGATCTCTTGTACATATTGGTCATAATTTTTAATTAACTTATGGGCATCCCGCACATTGCCGAACTTCGTCGTCTTATTGAGATTTATGTAGGGGAATAAAGGCGGGTGGACCTATAGTAATTGTCTACGAGTATTTTATTTAATGAGTATAATTATGACCATTGTACTACGAACTTTGACATATCTAGATTGATCTTAATACTTATTAACAATTTTAGAGGAAATTAGTATGCTGTAGTCGCAACTCGGAAATACTCTTTAACTATATGTATATCTTGTGTGGGAAACTTGAGAGTAACTGCCACCTGATATAACTTAAACTATGTCACAGTCACATTTACTTCCCCTCGCGATATGGAGGAGGCAAATGAGGAGGCAGAAGTAACAAAGCGATTGCAAGCAAAGAAAATACTCGCATTATCCCCACAAGTAGGTTTCATCTCAATTTCCAATTCCGACTACAATGACGGGCCAGCTACTCAACAAGGCAAATACTTTCAGTTTAGTTCGTTTTAGTTCGGTTTTAGCCAGTTCATTGCTCCACTAAAGATTGGATTTGTTTTCTAAAAAGCATTCTACGATGCATTGATTGCCTGCTGATGTCATCACTGTCGTTTTCACAAGCTTTTTAAAAGCAAATTGTCTCTTGAGCAAGACATACTCTATACTCACCATAGTCGAGCGTTTTTTCTACCTGATGAAAGCTTCCACAATTTGCAATTCGCAACATAAACTTGTTCAGTTTTACGAGCCGCTTTGACGGTTAGATTTATTGACTTGCTCGGTTTACCCAATTTTCGTTGTAGAATATGCTAATGGGTCGACGTCGTCGTAGTCGTATGTGAACCCACCAAGCGCACCACTGCACCACCACAGAGCCACCTACACCTCTGCATTCTCCCTTACGTACATTTGCTTCTTATTGTGTCACAGTGCATTTGCATATTTACCTACCATTTGACCTCGGGCCACATCTTTTATAATGTCAGCTCGAATTTTTTATGATCGGAGAATTGTTGCTTCGTCTTGAACTTATGCCACGTTGCAACTTTTAAATGTGTTGCTAAGCTGCCACAATGATAGCACTAGGCAACAAAACTTGACTTATATTTGCATAGGTTACTAACCTAACCACAAAAATCAATATTTATTATTTTTATTTATATTAATTAAATTACTTTAAACTGCTGTTTTAATATTATTTAAAACTTTAAAGTAAATCTTTATAAGTTTGATTTTCTTTATTTTTTAGAAATGTGGTACCATATTTGATCATACCGCAAATGTGCCACCACTGTAATTCCAAATACAAAATACGTAATTCAAGCAAGATTTTTCTCAGCAACATTTAGATTTTAGATTTGCTGAATTCTGTAAGACTTTTTTCAGTTAGGTCAACTATTTTAGGCTTCTTTGGCTAAATGTTGATTAAATGTTGAATCAATGCCATTACTATTATATATACATATTAAAAAACATACATTCTAAAATCTAGAAACTTATTCTTAAATTTTAGAATGTTTTTTTTGTCTATGTACGTCTATCAAAACTTTATTAGTTTTCTAACTTTTAAACTTTGAGTTGAATTCAAAAATGTAGAGTATCTGTTGTATTTTTTACGATTTTTATACCCTAAGCCCATTAAATGGGCAAAAAAGGGTATAATGTGTTTGGCAGAATGTATGTAACAGGCAGAAGGGGGCGTGGCAGACCCCAAAAAGTATATATATTCTTGATCAGGATCAACAGCCGAGTCGATTGAACCATGTTCGCCTGTCTGTCCGTCTGTCCGTCTGTTTGAACGCGTCGATCTCAGAAACTATAAGAGCTAGAGACTGAGTATGTAGGTTCCTGGATACCATACGCAGATCAAGTTTGTTTTTATTTTTGGATCGGACCACTATATCATATAGCTGCCATAGGAACGATACTACGAAATTAAAGTTTTAGTATGAAAAAGTATCGTGTTTGTTAAGATACTAGAACCAAACTGATAGATTATATATCGGAGCTGGTATTATACATCCTGACCAAATTTGTTTAAAATCGGTTAGCTATATCATATAGCTGCCATAGGAATGATACATCGAAAATGAAGTTTTAGTATGAAAAAGTTTCGTGTCTGTTGAGATATCAGAACCAAACTAATAGATTATGTATCGAAACTGGTATTATACATCCTGACCAAATTTAGTTAAAATCGGTTAACTATATCGCATAGCTGCCATAGCAACGATGTATCGAAAATGAAGTTTTAGTATGAAAAAGTTTTTTGTTTTTTGAGATATGTTTTTTAAGATAACCAAACTGATAGAATATGCATTAATGTTGGTTTTGTACATTCTGACCAGCTTTGGTACAAATCGGCTTCATATATCATATAGCTGCCATAGGAACAATTGGTCGAAAATAACTTTTATTGAAGAGTAATTGGGCTCAGGGTATCCTATTGTCGAGCGTGCTCGACTGTAACCTCCCACTTGTTTTCATCTGCATTAATAGTTTCGAATAATTTCATTTCTTAAGTAACTACGATCGGTTTGTTCTTCCCCACATTGACACGATGTGACCCTGAACTTTGTTTTGCGACTGCATAAGCAGAAAATGTTTACGATTCCAATTTGTTGTTTAATATAGCTTAATGGTCTGACGAGGCGAGGCTTAACACTCCCTCTCTCTCTCTCTCTCGCTCTCTATCTATCTCTCTTTCGTTTTGTTAATTATCTTTCTGCTTCTCTGACTCATCCACAATGTTATGTGCATGTGCTTTGATTCAGAACCTGCTCATTTGCATATGTTTCGCTCGGAGCAAAACAAGTCTATTAAACTCAAATTTATGATCATTTGCAAAGCGTGAAAATGTCATCGACAGCTTCTTCGGCTTCGGCTTCTTCTTCTTTTTCTCTTTACATATGATTATTAAATACATACAAATACATATACTTACAATTAATACTTGAATGCAGACAAAGGCCCAATTAAGTAGCGAATGCAACTCGTGCCACCGTGACACATAAGTATATACCTACAAATAACTTCAATGCAATGGCAATTAGCAACTGCTAACTTTACCTTTGATATCAACCATATTTGCCAAACAGATTTCGTAATTTGAGCTGGAAATGAAACTTTAAACATAAATAAACAAATTGGAACGCCACAAGCAGTGTTCGGAAACTCTATAGCCTTGAACTTTGCTCAACACTCAAAACTCTTTCACGTTCTTTATTCATCCTGAAAATTTCATTACGTTTGGATAATAAACACAAAAGTTATGCATAAAACTTTTTTTATCCTAGCGCGGAGCAGGGGAAAGTAGTAGTGCTGGCGCCACCTAGCGTTATTTTCTGCTGCTTAAATATGTGTAAATGCTCGCATGCGAGTGGGCTTAGGTTGGCATTTCTAAAAGATAAGTACAGGTTATACTTTAGACGATTGCAGAGTTTTAAATGAATATCTAAGGAATGGCTAAAGTACTGGCGCCATCTGGCGTAAGTTTGCTTCACAAAATATGTCTATTTAGTAGGACAGCTGCTACAGGGTATTTTGTAGTCTACTGCAATATTTCTACTTTGTTTGGTGTTGTTTACCAAATCCCTCCGGGCGTATGCGTAATGTGTATGTATATTTCTTATATCCACAAGCTCTGCCAGACACGGGTTAATTCAAAAAGATACAAATTCACACATATGCACACAAACATTCAAAAGTATTCAAGTGTGCGTGATGACCTTGCAAATAGCCATAAGACATCGAACATCGTCAGATTGTCGTCTTACTCACTCGTCTACTTCACCTTATGTTCTGATCTTAAGTGTGAGACGTATCTTTTAATTGCTTTTTAATGGATATGGCCGGGTTGCCCCTCAAGAGGCGTGGCATGTGCAGCATGTAGCAAGTATAAATGTGTCTACCATCTTTGGAATAGAACAATGTCAGTTGACAGCATTAAAACAGTGCAAACATAAATTTGAAAAAGCCATCCCTATGTGCTAGAGGGTCTTTATTATTTGAACATATTTTATATACATATATATATATATACATCTTTTGAGTGTACTTTTTATATATAATATATATTTATATCGTCGCATTTTTCTTAGCTCCGATGGGGAAAAAAGGCAGCCGCATCGTAGCTTTCATTTGATTTGTGTTGCGCTTCTCGTTGTTGGTATTGTTACTAGGACTTTCTGCCTCTTCCACTTCTCTAGCTACTCTTGGCTATGGCCACTTATGACCCAAGCGCTGCACGAGTTCAACAACCCACAAAAATAAAATGAAAAAAAATGAATAGAGTAGGAACAAAAAATAGAGGAGGAGCAATGCAAAAAATTGGCATCAAACAACAAAACTTACTTTAGATACATATGACGGAACGAGGGATGCGGCGTGGCACAAAGAGGGGGGATGACAGTGGCCGGAGGGTGCAGCAGGCAACACACATGCAATGCGCATTAAAATTGTAACTGTTACAGTTTTGCCCTCTCTCTTTCTCTTTGCCACTCTTTCTATCTCACTCGCATCTGCAGATTTTACTTCAGGCTGGTAAGTTAAGTGCCATTCATGTGATTCTCTTTTTTTTCGATGCCGTTGGTGCTGCTGTATGTGCTCCTTTTTGATCCTAAACTTGTTATACCCTGTAAAAATTGCAAGAGTGCATAAAGGGGCATAATAACACACATTATTTAAGTTCAGAGAAACTATTTCTATAAAATATCAGATATTATTTCATTTTCAATATTTTCAATGGGTAAATTATAGGCAAAAAGACTAAACTACATTAATATATGAAAGTTTTATATAATATAAATTTATGATATACATATAAATTCCCATTACAAAAAATTTAAACAATTGTTTATAGGGTATCCATTAGTCGAGTAGAGTTGCTTGTTTAATTTGGCATTCTCGCTACTGACTTTTGTCTTTTTTTATTGCTTTTGTTTCGACTTTTCCCTATTTTTTTGGGCAGATTCATTTATTAACAAAAATACGTAAGGAAATATTGTATGTATATATTTATACATATATATAAATCGGAATTCATGGCTGGTGCCATCATATATATGTAAATATTAGGCTATTGTTATTGTTGTAGCTGCCATTGTACCCGTTATGGTCCTCAATTTTATTTCATGACATTAAATTAAAACCAAACAAAAATTCAAATAATTTTGTTTTTGATTTGATTGATGCAGTAACTTATAACACCTTTAGCTAGTTGTTTTTAATGCTGCATATAATGATGTTATAAATATTAAGTACACACCCAAATCGTTGACTTTATTGGCATTTTGTTAACTCTTAAATTAATGCGTCGAGACGGCATAAATTCAATTTATAGCTTAACATTGATTTTATTAAGTAGATCATTTTGAAATTTCAAAAATTAACAAATAATACTAGAAAGTATTACGTAAAATTCTATATACTCTACTTAATAAAATATCTTTTACTTTATGAAATTCTAGGTCTTTCCATTAGCTTATTAATCATACTTGTGACATTCCCTTGAAATGTATATGTATTATGTAGATAAATAAATTAATCTATTTCTTTTATTTATACATGCCAATCTTATTTTATTTACCCAATTGCTTTTGTTAGGGTATCTCAGAGTTAAAGGAACTAACTCTACAAATTGAGTTCGCAGCACGTGCGTATCATAAAACTTGAAGACAAATTCGAGCTCGTAATTCTGTTTGCTTTTCCTTGATTATAAAAAATCTGTGCAAGTGTTAATTTGCGTAAGTAATTTAACCAAATAGGAGAAGATTGTTTAGGAGTGTTTGACTATGAAATAACCAGTGAACATGATTCAGGTCTAAAACTAAAGCTGATTTTAGTTTTCTGAGTAAATGTTAGCTAAAACTTAACTACGTTTTATATACTTGCTTGGCTTGAAAATACGCTGTTATAAATGATCAACAGTACAGTAAACTGGATCAAGTGTAATTGTCCTTATTTACTTAATCATAAAATCTTCTTTAAGTTGGTTATACCCTTCCCACACATTGTGTGTGTGCGGGGTATAAAAAGGCACAATGTATGTAATCAAAGACAACCTTCGGCAGACTATTCAAATCATAGAAACATCGTAACATGGTGTTTTATTCACATGCACTAACAACGAGTACTCATTTGTCATGTGAGTGTGGCTCGTAAAAAGCAATGAGTGCCTTGTGGGTCGCCAACTATCGACGACTGAATAGAGACAAAACTCCGCCATGGGCAAGACATTCGCTACAGTTTATAGATGATGGCCACGCCCACCAGCCCCTCAAGTGCCTGGGACATTGCTATGTGGTTTTGGGATCGTAAAACAAAAAAAAGCCACATAATCATCCGAGGCCGTCATACTAATAATAATAACAATAATAATAGTGTTAATAATAGCACATAAATCCATATGTTGATGCCTTCTAAAAATTTGGTTGAAAAATTTGTCGCAAGCTGTTTTCATGGTTGGATTCTCGACTATATAAAGTCTTCAGAATATGTTTCAATATGTGTATTCCAGAGAATTTCCATGTTTCATTTGCACACATGCAAAACATAAACGAAAATTATTTGAAAACTAAGATAAACAAAAAATTTGGCGAATTGGAAAAAGCACATTCACACGGTTTTCCAAAGAAACGCATGAAAGAGAGCTATTGTGGAGAGTGTACAGCTGAGATATACCCTGTAAGCAGATTTTGAATACAACAGAGTGACGTTGTAATTTCAGCAGGGTATTTCGAAGACGAAAACTCTGCACTTTTCACTTACTTGCTGTGTTTTTGACATAAGCGTGAAACCGATTGAAATTCGCGCGAAAAATTTTGAAATGTAATTATGAATATCGAATATGTTTCTGAATAAATAAAAGAATGAAATAAATTTAAATTTATTCCCGGTAATTTTATAATTTAATAAATATGTATAAATAAGTATGGAATCTATTCCTGCATAAATAAATAAATTTATTAAATTCAAATCATTTCTCATAATTGAATCTATATTTATTAATGATTTTTATTTATTTTCTACTTGCAGGTAAGCAACAGTCAATGATGTTTAAAATTACCCATACGCCCCGTGGCCTTAATTGTAAGTGCAAGCGACAATTTCAACGCCGTTTTCAATTAACGACAACTGCACAAAACTTTTGACTGCAATTCCGATTAGGAAGCCTGTGAAAATAGTTGTGATGGGCGTGGACAAGGTCAACATAGACAAGTTTTCTTAACTATTTGCAGTTATGCAAGCATTTTAGGATGCGGATTCTCTTGACTTGGCAAAGACACAGACGCCTTCTGCTCTCAACTGTTTTTATGGCCATGTGCAAATGTGTTGAATTAAGGAGGTCAGGGTAATTCCACTTCCTGGTCTGATCATGGTGGGAAGAAGGGAAGGAAGGTAGTAAGAAAGTTTCCTCGAACTGTCGGAATGATGTCATCAGTTGACATCTTGTTGAAATTACAGATGCATTTCGTTTAACTGCAAATGGAATTGTGACAAACTGTTTGCAATACTTTTGCACTTGTTGCCTGATAATCAAGAGCCAAATCTTGCCGACAATTTGACGTCTTTGCTGTTGACCAGTTTGGCAGACCACGCCCTGTCACTTGCAGTGTGAATTTCAAACCAAATGACAGTCAAGTCACATGCAAAGAGTTTCAAGTTATTTTCTTCATTGTTTCTATGGCTGCTTAAATGTCTGACGCACTCAATTCATTTAAATTCAATTCGATTTAATTAAACAAGTGGCAATGGTACAAGAAAAAAAGTGTTTGCCGACAGATACTCTGTAATCTGCAATAACTCTACATAATTATATGAGAAAATTGGTCAGATTCATCGATTAATAGTTATTTTTCATGTCATAAGTTCATTTATCGATATTACTTATATTGCATATATCTTTAGAACTTAACAAAATATTTGCTTAGCCAAAAATTATTTATTAAACAGAAAATGTAACCAGAATTCTATAGAATTGCAAAGGGGCAGATTTTTCTTGATCAGCGATTTATTTCATTCAATTTATCGCAAAAAAATATTGAATTAAAATATATTTTATACTTCTACAAGGGGTTTGCTTGTTTCTTACCCAAAATAATTTAATCATTAATAATTTTTTTTCTATAAAAAATTAAGGTATTAAATTTCATTACTAATTAAATATATTTACCCCAATATTCATGTGGTTTACTTTCTTTTTTCAAAGTAATATAACTTTTTATTTTTTTTTGTATAAGATATTTCAATATATTTTTAAATTACTAATTAAATATATTTACATATATACCTCTACCTAATGATTGCTTTCTTTTTGCTCAAAGTAATATAATTTATTATTATTATATTTTTTTTCTGCTAATTTATAAGCTGCTGTGTATACGGTGTGTATTTTAATTTTAATTCTCACACTCGCTGACACGCAAATCATAAAAATTAAAAATTTCAAGAGGAATTTGAAAGATATACAAAAAAGTATTAAAGAAAATAAATTAAGATTAAGATAATGCTTTAGCATTTCTGAAAATCTCGTGAAGATTGACTGATAAAAACATAATTTATGCGAGAAACTCTTCTCAACAGTGCGGAACGATGAAAGATTTACTGGCGCCATCTATTGTAGATTGTAGATTTATGAGTTGTGTATTTATTGTAATTACTGTCAATCGTGCAAGCGAGTATGGTATGTTTGTGCGAATATGTGATAGTGGCTGTGACTACAGGGTATATTTGTAACTAGAATGCCTCCAAATGCCGCAACGTAGCAAGAAAGAAAGTGGTACTCGCAGTTGCAATTGCCAATTGCCATTCTAACGGCAACAGCACGCAAGCGAAATCAGTCAGTTAGCTGAATGGCTAACAATAAATGTGTACAAGTGTTTGAGGGAGACAGAGAGAAGAGGGCAAAAGAGGGAGAGAGGGAGAGAAAGACGCAGCAAACGCAGACAGAATTCGGGTAACTGCATTGCCAGCCGTTAGAGAAGTTGGCCATTTGGCATTTACCGTTACCGTTAGGCGGCGTTAGTGCCATGGCAGTTGTTGCAAGGTATTTGGGTCAGATGACGCTTAGTGTTTAAGCGCAGTCGATGCCTTCTTTATTGGCCATGACAAATTATACGATACGTACTCGACGCTCTGTTACTTTCTGATTGCGAATTATGCAAAAAAAAAACATTTAAAAAAAATAAATATATACAAATAGAAACTTTAGCAAAGTATTATCAAGTGAACTCGACTCGATTCGTACCCGCATGCCACAAGCTTGCGACTTTTGACTAGGTTAATTTGAAAGTTTCAACTGCCCCAAATGTTCTAATTAAAGACGACACTTGACAATCTTGTATACACTTCCACTTCCCACACACAAACATACACACACACACAACAGCGTAGTGTATGAGTATTTATATGAGTATTCATCTGTGAAACTCATCTCTGAGTGAATGACACGTTCAGTTCATGTTACTGCAATTTGTTGCATGCATTCCTTAAGTGTCGTTAAGTGAACCATTGACTGACAATGTCCCACGTTGACGCCCACACACACACACACAAACACACTCGCTGCTTTCCAATTGTAAAATGAGATTTAAAGCTACACACACTCATCACAAATACCCTATAAACAATCCATCAATTAGATGCTGTATTATATAGTTATTTACATATTTGAGTCAGTCTAAATTAGAGGTTAGAGACTTAAGTCACATTTTACTATTCAATTAACTTAACTAATTAAGAACTATTAGCTAATTTTGCTAATATTTATTATAATAGGTATAAAAATATTTGTTAATGTCTGTATAAGGTCTCAACTAACTAATTGACAAATAATTTAAGGTAAAACGCATTAAGTTAATTTTATATTTATATAAAAAATTTTACTAGAATATAGAAAAAGTGTTACTTGATGTATAGTGTGTACCCTATTAAAAGAAAACTTAAACATTCGTAAATATTAAATATTCAGAGGTTTAAGACAAACAAAAGTTATTGTAAAAATAAGAAAATGATAAAGAATTTAGATTTAATCATCATTTATCTAAATTTCTGTAAACATTCCAACCTAGTCTATTAGGTCTCCTAAATTGATTGACAAAATGATTATACACTTTGTAAGAGTATAAAAACGCCGGTTGATAATGAGTATGGTATGTTTGTTGATTAGCCAATTTATTATAATTTTACTCACAAAGTTTACTGCGCAATAGGTCAAAATTTCATTGGGTCTTTTGGCATGCCGAAATTATCAGTTACAGAAAAGTGATGATTCGACATAGAATCGACTGATTTTTGAAATATGCTAAAGAGATTATAATAAAAATTCGAACAAAATAAGGAGAATTTTATATAAAAATACATAATAGATCGTTTAAAAAGTCCCCGGACTGACAATGAAAAAAACTTTTTTTTCAAAAATCGATATATATATTCAAAATAGTCTCCGTCTAGCTTAACAAAGTTAGTCCAACGATATTTTAACATTTTGATGCAATTTTTGTAATGGTCGGAAGAAAGTTCCTCAAAATAGGCTTTTTTCATGGGAGTAAAATTTTTTTTCCTTGGCCATATTTTCAAGTATGAAAACAGGTACTAGTAGTAGTAGCGGCTTTGTGAGATGGTATATTAATAAAAAAGGATTTATTTCTTTGCCATATACGGGCGTTTCTTCTTGAATGCTGAGTAATATTCTTTGTTGCATTTTCACCCTTTTTAAGATAGTCCTATTATTCCATGACCAACCCAAAAAACACTTACAAAAACGTTTCCAGCCATCGACTTGCCTCCACATGCTTTAAACGGCATTCACCGGCCTCTCGCCATTCAGCTGATGACTTCAATATTTTTTCATATGCAAATGGTCCTGCAAAATCGAAACCGCCGACCCAGTTGATATGACTCTTCAATGAGTCAACCGTCCGACCACGTTTAAAGATCGAATACCAATCGCAAATAGATAATTTACCTGGAGTATAGACCCCGTAATGCTTATCAAGCTATGTCTTCACTTCCACGGTATTTTTGCCATAAAAAAAACAGTGTTTAATCAAAACACGATATTAACCTTTTTCCATTTTAAAAAAATCAAAAAGTTTCACCACAATAAAAGTTCCAACTCGATAGCGTAGTATCCGATTGCGCTCAAATTTTGACAGCAGCCTAGAAATTAATTAATCTGTCAAAAAAAATGTATTTCAAAATTTTAGTGTCGTACTTTTTGAACGATCTAGTAGATCTAGTCGAAACTTAAGCAACTGTTATCTTACTTTATTTAAGTGAGATAATAAGAGGAAGTGCCTAAGTATCGGAAGAGTTGATACTTCCTTAAAAGATAAAGAAATCTTGCATAGCAGTGAAGATTAGAAATGACTCACGAATTCCTAGAAAATTATAGAAACTGTTGTCTTATCTCATTTATATGCTAAAAATAGGTAGGAGCCTCTTATAAAGAAAACCTTTAAAACTGAAAAGATTACAGAAGAGTGTGCAATTACTAGGAAACTAGAGCATCTTTTGCCTTATCTCAATTGTGTGCTAAATCAAAGAATCTAAAAAAAGAATTTATACTTTTTCCACATATAAAAAACAAACTTCCCCGACAGAGAAAATACCAGAAATCACTTTAATACTCGAATGTAGAAAGAAGTCTTTAAGTATCTGAATATATTCAAGATCAAGGAAAGCCGTAAAATGTATACCAGTTATCATTTTAAAAAGGAATACCTTAAAAACTAGAAAGTTCTCGATTTTTATTTTTTCCGCTGCATAATAAATCTTGTCTCCTTTAAAAATGAACTTCTGTCATCATAAGAACAAATTTGTTGTGAAAGTCCCACAATAACACAATAATAATAATAACAGCAATCCCTTTAATAAAGTGTACTAGTAAAATGCCAAAAACAGGCAATGTCCGTCATCTAAATCTGAGCCCAAAATGATTAATTAAGTTGATTTGATTAATGTTCTAGAATCTAGCACACAAATTAGCGAGAGAAGAATGAAAATGAGAAAGCAAGATGAAGAAAGCGTATGTTGAAAATGAATTTCAGGCAAAGGGTGTCTAGTGTCCAATCCAACTACAGAAGTAAGTGACCCAAATGCACACTAACACCTTTCGATGGGGTCAAAACACGTACAGCAGCTGCCAAAATATTGAGCACACTTGCCGAAATTCGACATGGAATTTTGTGGTGCCGTTTAGACTGATTGTGAATTGTGGATTGTACAGTGTGGAGGGTGGAGTGTGGATTGTGGAGGCTTAGCTCCTTTCGGTCTGTGTGACAGGTGCAAATTGTTGAATTTGGAATTTGCACGCTTGTCTAACACGCTTTCGTTGCACGTATATCAGTTGTTGTGCCCATTGTTGTTCCCACTGTTGTTGGTTTTTATTTTTTATTTCGATATATATTCTGCAAATGTGTTGTTGTTGTTGTTCTTGTTGTTGTTATTGTCGGCATTTTATTTGTCTATGTCTATGTCTGCGCGGCGTCTGTTGTTGTGTTTTACTTGGCCTCGTTTTTGGGTCGAATCGTGTCGTATTGAGTTTAGTTGAGTTGAGTTGAGTTTAGCTGCTTAGCTGTTGTTTTTGTGTGTCCTTTTTCGTTTGTCCTTGAAGTATCCTTAACGATGTCGACAATGCTGCGGCCCTATAAATCTTTTGCCTCAAAATGGCGCAGTGTCGCCACATCGCACACGTGTTTTTCACACACACACACAAATATCTATGTGTGTATTATCTCTCTGTGTGTGTATATTTGTATTTAAGCAGCCAACAGTTTAGGAAACAAATATTTTTCTCTTTTTGATATCAGCAAGCTATTTGTTTTGTGTAGCTTTACACTTTGAGAAAGAGTATATTCACACAAACGATTTGCATTTGCTTATGAAAGATTATAAAACTTTGAATAAATATCAGAGAAAACGAACAGGTATGTTCTTTTTAAATAGTTTGTAATTTTGTTTAAAATCGAAATTTAATTATTGTAATCGATTTTTGTGACTTGGAAACATTTAACATTAAATAAGCAAAGATTTTTAGATATTATTGAAACTTACTTGTGTTTGAAGTAGAAACAAACATCTTCATTCTGGTATTAAAAAAAAAATGAAACATACAATTTGGTCAGAAAATTCAATTGTAATTTGTAATAAATTATTTGGTAAAGATACATTTAAAAAAATTCAAATTACATTGTAATACTAACTAAATTAAGAAATGGGAATTTGCTAGCTCTTCCAGATATAAAATATTTGATAAAGGTATACTGTGTTTTCAAAGCTAAAACAAGAGTATATATTTTTCTGAAAAGTTCATATACCCGATTATATAATACAACAATATTATCTTTAGAGACAAAAAGTTAAGATTATTTCAACTGAGTGTGTAGTATAATTTTCTATCTGGGTTCACACCCTGTCCCCGTCAAGCTGTCTTCTCTTTATTTTGTTTTAGTCACCGTGATGGCAACTAATTGCGCTACCCTCTCCTCCTTCGGTCTCTTCCCGCCACCCCTTGGCAATCTTGGGCAAGTGCTAAAAAATTTACGAGCATTGCGACGGCGGATTAGAGGAAATAAATAGGAACGCAAAAATTTACCATCGCTTGTCGCGGCATAAATAAAATAAATAATTCAAGTAAACTTGAAGAAGTTGCAATTTAAATAATCAAAAGGGAAAAGGCGACTAGCAAATACGCTGCTTGAATAGAACAATGTTAGTAAGGCATATAGAAACTGTTTGCAGGGCATCTTGTAGTCAGGCCACAGCTACCTGTGCTTTCTGGGGCGTGTCCGTATGCAAGGTGTGACCTTGTAAAGCAGCAGACAGCACGACAGTCTGAGTAATTGAAAGGTCGTCGTCTGTCGCAGACTGGCAATAACAATAACAATAATTATATTAATAGAAACAAATGCAATATTACTATGCAATTATGTTAGATAAAGGTTTATTTTATGAAGAAAGATGCAAAGTTGATGGAAATTGAATTAAAGTCGAACTGATTTAATTTAACAAAATAATTACATCTTAAATAATAGTAATACAAAATAAATTACATTGAAAAAAAGTATTAAATTTGCGAAATAAAGAACATCGACATAATATAGCAAATTGTAATATTTTAATTGTAAGAATAAATATAATTTTATATATATAATTTTGACTAGTGCCATATATAAGAAGTTTTAACTTTCGTCATGCGCTAGAGAAAGTAATTATTAAATAAATTTGTAAAATAAATTTAGATTAAAAAGGAAAGTGAGGCGGTTTAGGTGTTGTGGTGGGTGGGCTGAGTTTTTGGGTTGCTTTTAAGCTGTTTAGCATTAATTAAGTTTGAGTTTAAGTGCAGACGCGACGGGAGATTTTGTCTACCCCTTGGCAGACATTTAACTGTCTGGCCAGGTGATAAGCTCTACCAATTACCTTCCCCCTTAACCTCTTCAATACCCAACGCTTAACTAATTGCTGTCTTTTAACACTTTGGTATCCCAGTTAGAAAGTTACTTTTATTTCTTTCACTGTCTGTGGTGTCCATTTCGCCAGACGTCGACGCTGATTAAATGCAAATGCAAATGCGAAATGCAAAATGTTAAATACAAAATGTGAAATGAGAAATGCATTCTCAGCTGTTGTTGTATTTGTTGTTGTTGTTGTTGTTATCAACTATCGTCACTTGCACTTTGCAACGTTATGCGTCAGCGCACTAAGCCAACATTTTTACACCTAAGTGCAGTTAACATGGAGCAAAGTACGGCTGGCTAAGCACGGCTACATTTTTTGCCTGATTATTATATGTTCCCTACACTCCCCCACCTACCCCGCTCTTCACTCATTTTCATTACGAGTACTTAGTTCGTAAATTACTATGCTATAGTTAGCCCAAGTTGTGGTGACAGTCAGTCTGACTGGAAACGCGATCTCGCAGGTCTAAGCGTATTAAACCGTAAGTAAATTTATTAACAGTCTGTAGTTATATATATATATTTAAGGAAATTGGAAAGAAATCGTTCAATGATTTGCTTGCATTTAGTTTAATTATTTTTGATATTAAGTAATATTAAAAATTAAAGTTACTGAAGACTACAAACTAAAATTTAAATGGCACAATGTTTTCAAATTTATATATTTTAATAATAGAAATTCTTAAAATTTACAGTTAGATTACTGTAAAAATGTAAGTAAATACAAAAATATGCAAAAATAAATGTAAAAAAAAATGTTCAAAGTAATTTAAATTAATAACAACACTAAACAGCCAGCGAAAAACTTAAGGAAATAATAAATATGTCGCCAAAATCTACATTTAATAACAAGCATATTTACATTTTAGAATTATCGACATTAATTTCTAGATTTAAAAAAAAGTATTTTGACCTTTGTTAAACCTCAATGGAATAGAATAGAAATGCAATCTTGGCTAGACATCTGCTTATAAGATAATAACAATAACTTTGTGTGGTAACGCAGCTTTTTGGCTTTAAGTTGTCGCAGTGCATCCACAAAAATTGAACAATGATAGAAATCCACAAATCAATGGAGCGGGCTTTTCTACAAGTACTTAGTGTACGAACAAATGGAAAATGGAAAAAATGGGAGTAAATAGGAAGAGCTGCTGAATTGCAGTTACATTGAGGCCGACAGTTTTTTTCAATTTTATTTTCTTTTTTTGTGCCATTACATAAAAGCTTAGCTTCTTCTTGGCATTGCTGACTCTTATACTAAGGCAATGATATGAGTGAAAGATGAAAATGAGGCAAATGACTGCTTTCAGCTAAAGATGGGCGCGTGTCACAATTTTAACACTGTTTTTGGCACACATTCAAAGAATTTATTGAATCTTGTATGTCTCTATAAGTTTTCTCTGATTTTTGAAATGCAACGACAGGCGAGTTGGTTTCTTGATTTTTGTGGCAGAAATTTAAAATAAAAGTAAAACACAAAGTTTAAGTGAGCTTTTATTGGAGCACATTTATTTATTGATTCGTTTGTGAAAAATGATTGCCCTATAGGTAATACTGTAAATTCAGATTCTATATTAATAATTAAATAAAATGTTACAAAATTTTAAGTTATTAAGTTAAGTTATTGAAATTTATGTCTTTAGATGATCTCAACTATCTAGAAAAAAAGATTTTTACTTTTGGTATTGAATTTTCCACAAATTCAAAATGCATTGTGCTTTCCTTCACAAGAGTTTCATTTTCAAATATCTTTTTCATCACTGAGTTTCCCTCAAAATGAGATCATCTATTGGAGTCGTGTATGTTCGTGTCACGCGCTCAACTCTAATTTAAATTGGGCGTAAAGTAAGGGGGAACAATGATAGAAGCACGGACCTTGAGCCCATGATAACTCTCTCCAACAATGGGAATAGCCGCCTGTGATCTGTGCCAAGAAAGTGGCAGACATATGAATTAGTTGTGCTCATGCACATGTGACAATTGACCAGCAAACTGCCAAAAGAAATGTTCACATCATTCAACTGACCAACATGAGCTCAACATTTATTAAAGTCTACTTTTTTTAAGGGTTATCATTAATGGGAATAATATTTAATTGCGTAGAAAAAGTTTAGCTGCATGAAAAGTTGGATTTTTTAATTTATCTTTTTTTTTTTTTTTGGTTTCTCTTCTCTGGTGGAATATTTGGCAACATCTGTCACTTGAGTTAAGCAACGGCCATATTTTGCTTGGCAGCAACACACATTATGACCCAGACATGCATCTCTCTTTCTCTATGTGTGTGTAACTATTAAGCTCTCATATATACATATATCAGTATATACAAAGATGCGATGGCATCGTTGTCGCTGTCGCCTCGTTGGCGCCATGACTTGATGCTACATCCGCATATATGCATATTCTAGCCATCCCAAAAAATGTATTATGGGCTACAGTACAGAATTTCTCACAACTCAACTCAACTCAACCAAACTGAACTTAACTCTTATCTTCTATTCTCTTCTCTTCTCTCTTGTGTTTTACTTGCAGGTCCAACACCCGTTCAAATGGTTTCCCACAATCGCCCGCCACCGACAATGACGGTGCCGGTTCAGGTACCGCCGTACGTCAACGAGAATGGAACATTAACCCACGTGGTGCTGCCACCGCAACAATACCAGCAATTGCATCCCGGACAGGCTCATCTGCATCCAGCACCATTTGTAAGTGCATACAAAATTCTATACATTTTGAATATATTTAAATTTAACAATAACCATCTTGCTCTTAACAAGTACTTTTAAAAGTATTAGAAGTACTTAAATATTTGAAAATTTGGAGAGCTCTAGGATTCTGTAATATATTTCCACTATAGCATATCTGATAAGATATTTCCTTCATTAGGGAGAATACAATATAGAACACATTTTTCCAATTTCAGTTGGCGCCCTTGAAATATGCTATAAATTATGAAAGTTTATTTAAATTTTGTTATTTGTGATTCGTGCGTTTTCTTTACGTTTACTTTATTTTATTTTTTTTTTTTTTTGAACCGATCTTTATATTTGAAAACCCATGAAATATGTCCTCATAAGTGGAAAAGTGCTATTGCTTTCAAACTTAATTTTTCCGCCAGGGAGATGATAAATATGTATTTTTCAAGCAATCTATAAATCATCATAATATTTTGATAGTACGACTCATTAAAAATGCTAAATATAAGTATTAACAACTTACTTAAGATGAAAGGTGTGCTTTTGAAAATTATACAAAGCAGAAATCAATTTGAAAATGATACTCCTGATTTGAGTACGTATACAGGATACAGGATACAATTGTGACTGTGTATGTGTATCTTTTAGTTCACAATTACGTAACACAATTGACACCTATGTAAATTTACACACACTTTACATATTACATTTGTTTACCGTTTAAGATGAGTGGTCAACAGCGTGTGTGCAGCATGTTGTAAAATTGACAGATAATTGAACGCCAATCAGTAAGAGCAATTACAACAGTAGAGGCGAGCACAATACTAATTGCATTTTCCAGTGAAATGGACAGTGGCATAAATAAAAAATATATATACATATGTACATACGTATGTTATATACTTTATATGAATATTCCAATTATTCATTGTGCGATGCAACATTTTCAACAAACAAACCAGATCCGGCTGAGATACTTCAGCTAAACTTTTTCCTGGAATCAGCTCCATGTCTGGGTTTTTACCCAAGTAGTTTTTAATTTTACAATGCAACTTGTTGTTTGTCGCCAGAACAACTACTTAAACTATTAAAAATGCAAATTTGCAAAAGCATTTTGCAAATGCAAAACAACGTGCAAACTTTTTCTACAAGTACTAAAAAAAAATAATAATTGTAAATATTAGCAATATTAAAATTACTTTGCAAGTATTTTGCTAATTTGTAGTGTCTTTGAATATTTTGCATTTATAATTACTTTTTACGAGCACTGGCGTATTTGTAATAAAGGGGTAAGAAAGGGTTAAAAAGGGAAGTTTATGGATAAATGCAAATTTTACAAAACACACAGAAGAAGACAGAAGCTTTCAGTTTATGTCTAATATTGTATTTATATTACACGATAAGCACACAATAATTTTAGTGTTTTCAACAGTCAAACTCCAATTGTTATATACAATTTTTAAAAATAATAAAAGATAATTTGGAATAATCATAATTTGATGTGCATATCTTTGAAAGCGAAACCTAAACATGTTCTTACCCACGAAAATTAAACACAGAATAACTATTAAAGAAACTTTTTTCATAGACTGAGTAAGCCTGAGTGGCGCCACCTAGCGTGCACAGCTTGCAACGAGCTGTGAAATAAGTTCTGTGTTTTTATGCGATCGTAAAGAAATTTTAAGCTTAGATAAATAGTACGAGTATAGTAAAAATTTTTAAGACTTTTTCTATAACTGCCAAGGTTGCATTTGACTTCATTGCCAACAATTTCATCCTAAGATGTATATACTCTAATGTATGTACATTTTACATACATATGTATGTGTGTGTGAACGTCACGCTTTGTTGCTGAAATGAAAGTGGTAACGGTGGCGTAGATAGTTATTTTCTTGACTAAATTAACAACATGACTGTGTGGCAGCCACAAATTTAATGAGGCAAATTCCAGCTTCCGCTTGTACTTGTGTCGAAATGTGAATAAAATTTGATTGTATGCTAATTTGAATGGTCACAATCTTGTTGTAGTATTATTATGTAACACGAATAACAACAACTACAAACTTCCACATCTAGTAGAAGACGGCATATTGCATGCGTCCAACCACATATGTAAATTTTAACATTGTTTCTTTTTATTTCACCACAATTCTCAATTAATTTGACCCATCTTTTAACATATGTATTAACGCTAGATAAATCTAAAAGTATGCTAAAATATCGGCAAAGTCATTAAAAATATTTAAAGTTAACAGATTTTGTTTTAAAATTTTTTGCGAAACTTGTTTTAATTGGTTATAGTCATAGATCTCGGAAACTTGGATAATGTATAGTTTATTTGGTGGTATAATAGTGTACAATTATTTGTTAAATGCTTTAAAGCCGTTACCACAGTCGTTTACCGCGACAACAATTTACTTGATTGCAAAAAATAAAAAACAAACAAAAAAATACCAACTATTGCCACATAAAGCATGATAATATCATAATTTTAGAACCAGTTTGTGCAATTCGTGAATGTTACATGTGGGCGACAAAAAGACAGATATTTTTGCTATCACTTTTGTCACAAATGCAATTTTATTTTATATTTTTTCGTACAATCAAACAATTTTCGCAATTACATGCCGCAAAATTGCTCAAAACAAATTCAAATGCGCGCGCAGCGTTTATTTAAGTCACTCAACTGTTACGCAGCTGTTACGTAAATAGGTAAAGTGTGACCAGCATAAAATGTACGCTGACAAAAATATACTAAATAGTTGCATTATGTTATTTACATAAAAGAAAGTAACTGTTGTAAAATTAATTTATATTAATTTAATTAATTTATATTTTATTTAATATATAATTTAAGCCAATATTTCAAATACGTCATTAAATTAAAAAACTTTAAATGCATAACAACCAGTTAACAGTGCAATTTGAGCTCAAAAGCGGCTTAACATTGTTCTAACATACTACAAAAGCAATTGTAGTTTGTGAAAGAACAAAATAAAAACATTAGAAATTAGAAAATGATTTGCGATGTGTAATAAATATATATATTTAACGGATGCGGGGCAATGTTAACTAAAAATAGCCATCTGGCATATGGTGAAAATTAAGGGCATCGGCAATAGAAGATAAGATTTAGATGCTTTTTGAACAATTCTTATCAGTTGAGAGACATTTGCGGTGTTCCGAGTATTTTAAGTTGTTCATTGACGTGGTAACATTAGGCAAAAACACACAGCAATATAATGGAGCAAAAAACTGAAGTAACAACGAGCACGACCACGTCAACAACCAGAAAAGTTGTCATTAAAGTATTAATCTGGCAGTATATATAATATATAATTGTAATTAATTCATTTTTTTTAAATTCACAGATAAGCGCCAATGGCACATCGCATTTTTATACGCCCATGCCTGGATATCCGCCTGGACCAGGGCCGGCGGGTAATGGACCACCCCACTATCATATGCCACCGCCGCCGCCGCCTCCAGGAGCGCAGCAGCAACAACAACAACAGCCCACATCTTCCGGAAGCGGCGGAGGAGCTGCATCAACGCCACAGCCGCATTTACATTCCCCGCACTCGCCATCGCCGCCCAACTACAGAGACGAGCGAAGTCAACGGCAGCACACGAAGTTGCTGCGAAAATTGGAAAAGCAGCGAGAGCTGAGTAAGTGATAAATCCTATACAAGAAACAGTGCTGAAAATAATGAATAGGCTATCAAATCTAAACTTTAATAAATATTTGTTTTTAAATTCAAATTCACTTATTTCAAATTTATTATTATAGTACTTACAAACTAGTTAAGATAATCCTTTGCTTTAAATCGATTGCACTAGGCAACAAAATTGAACTTTTTGGCTATTACAAGAACTAAACAAATTTAAAACAAATTAAAAAAAATAACTAGTCTTCACTGAGGATAACTAGCACTTTATATAAATAATTTTAATTAAAAAAAAATTGGCATTCTGTTAATTCCACTACCACTAGAAACACAGCCTTAATTATTGAAGAGGGAAACAATTCTTAACTAAAATAATAGTTTTGTTTTTATTGCTCAAGTTTTTCTAGCAGTATATAAATATTTGATCTAATTTCTGCCTCTCTAAATATCCTACTAACTATAATTGAATAATTGATTTGAAAACATATTATTAATACTATTCCCAAATCTCTGTATATAACGAAGTATAATTCAATATTAATCTATTATTTCAATCCTGCCCAGATTCTGCCATGTCCACGCCCACACATTCGCCTTCGCCGCGACGCAGTGACATCAATGGACATCACAACAACAACAACAACATTCCAATGGCACAGCATATGCACAACAATGGACGCCGTCTACCACAACAACAACAACAGCAACAGCTGCAACAACAACAACAACAACAGCACCAACAGCAACAACGCAATGGCCACGTTCCTAACTCAATGGGGCAACAGATGATGATGACAGGTGCCTCCTCCAGCTCCCTGCAGCGCACAGGCAGCAGCGTCGGAGGCGCCAGTTCTGTGGGCACCTCCGAGGATGGCGAGGATAACTCCAGTTTGGCAGCCGAGGAGGAAGATGAGGAGGATTATCAAGCGACCATTGTGGAACAAATATCGGCAATTGAGAAACCCGAAGTAATCGATGTCAGTTCGCGGGCAGCCAAGATCATCTGGGTATCGCCAGCCATAACGGATGCAATGCTGGTGGATCTGCAGGAGTTGCGTTACCAAGTGCTGCTTAGCGACACTGGCAAACAGTGCAAATACAAGAGTCTGTATCGTGGCGAGGCCTATGAATGCATTGTCCAGGATCTACAGCCTGGACAGGAGTATCTGGTGCGTCTGCAGGTGCACTACAAGCAGCTCCAGGGTGGCGTCAGTGAGCCCACCGAGTTCAAGACACCGCCGTGTGAGCCCGATCAACCATTGCCACCGAAACTCGTCTCACGCACCAAGAGTTCCATTAATCTGCGCTGGACAGCACCAGCCTTCAATGGCGCCTCCATTCAACACTATCTGCTGGAGTACGATGAGGGGCGTGGCAATGCGCTGCAGTTTGTGGAGCTGGCCAAGACGAAGGCCAAGCATTATGTGATCAGCAAACTGCAGCCAACAACTGTTTATAGTTTCCGCCTGGCGGCGGTCAATGAGATCGGCCAATCGATATACTCTCAGGTGATTAGCTACAGCACTGCTGGCAATCCACCCACATGCCCCAAGCCACCACAATTGCAATCGTGCACGTCCAGCTCGTTGCGTCTCATTTGGGATCGTCGCAGTCAGGATGGGGAGTTTTTGCTGCAGCTGCAGGATGTGGATACGGGACATGGCTACATGAACAGCTACAAGGGTAGCGACACACATTACGAGTGCCTCCAGCTGCGTCGTGCCACCAGCTATCAGTTCCGCCTGCGGGCGGAGAATGAGGCGGGCGTTTCACCCTGGTCAACGGAGGTCAGCTACAGCACGGCATCCGAGCGTCCGGGGCGACCGGGTAAACCGCATGCCAAGGGTAAAATCCATGGCACACACTTCAAGGCGCGTTGGGAAGCACCCGCGGATACGGGTGGTGCTGACATTTTGCGCTATCATTTGGAACTCGGCGCCGGCTCGAACTTTCAGCGGATTTACTCGGGCAACGAGACGGAGGCGATGTGTGAACGTCTGCAACCGGGTACCACCTACCAGTTGCGTGCCTGCTGTGAGGGACCTGCTGGCCAGAGTCCCTTCTCCGACATTGGCAATGTGACGACGGAGGCGGTGCCACCGGGTGCCCCACCAACGCCCCACTGCGATGCACCGGCCACGCCCTATGCCGCCCTGTTGCGTCTCAGCCAGCCGGAGTATAATGGCGGTGCCCAGGTGCTAGAGTTTGAGGCGCAACTGCGTCAACTGGATATGCCGGCGAAGAGCGTGTATCGCGGAAAGCAGGATTACTTTGTGGCACAGCAACTGCTGCCCGGTGGCATCTACGAGGTGCAGGCACGTGCCATCAATCGCATTGGTGCCGGCAACTGGTCACAGTGGTTGCGTTTCACAGCGGCCGCCGCACCACCCGGCTGTCCCCAATCCCTGCAAGTGGTGGTCAAGTCGGCGACGCACCTGAGTGTTTGTTGGCAGCCGCCAATGGAGTTGAATGGTTCCGCTGTAAGCGGATACTGTTTGCAGAGCGTCAGTCAGCCATGTGAGGAGTTGGAAGTGGAGCCAGCCAGCACACAGTTCCATGGTTGCTACCAGGGAGCACAGACCAATGCGGAGCTGCGTAATCTGATGCCCTACACACGTTATTTTCTGCGTGTTCTGGCCAGCAATGCAGCCGGATCGGGTTCCCCCACTGATGTGGTGTGTGTGGCGACGCCGGCAGCGGTGCCGGGTGCACCGCAGATGCAGGGATACGAGTTCACCGCCCGGGAGGTGACACTCAACTGGACACAGCCCGCATCGCATGGTGCTGAGATTTCCAACTATAACATTGAGTATGGCGAAAGAACGATTGCTACTCCGGATGCCTGCACGCGGTATACAATTGTCGAGCTGACGCCGGAGACGAGCTACAAGTTCCGCGTGCAGGCGGTGAATGCAATGGGAGCGGGAACATTTAGTGCCTATGCGAAGCTAACAACGCAACCGGCGCCACCAGCACCACCCAAACTGGAGTGCAGCGGTGCCGGTCATAACTACATAAAGCTCAAGTGGAGCAGTGACAGTGGCCGAACAAATGCCAGCAGTGGAACTGGATCAACAGGAGCAGGAGCTCCGAATTCCGCTGTCGACTTTACCAAGTACTTTGTAGAGATGTATGTGGCGAGGGCCAAGCAATTCCAGAGCGTCTACGCGGGCACGAATACCATGTGCAAGGTGCACAAGTTGCAGGAGCGAAGCAGCTACACATTCCGCATCTATGCGCACACGGATCGTGCCGGTGATGGTGACTATTCCGAGGAGTATGTGTTCGAGACGAGCGCCACATTGCCGGCGAACATCAAGGCACCGCGGGTTATCCACGAGAGCAGCGTTTGTTTGTTGGATCAGGCCGGACAGCTGGCCATGCAATTGACCCTGGAGTGGCAGCACTCGAAGAACAATTTCCATGATCGTGTCGAATATCAGCTGCAATATGCCATCGTGTCTGCCGACATGGAATCCACCGAGTCCCCCAAGACACGTGGCAGTAGCGAGAGTACGCCAATTGCCCTCAGCAATCAGGAGTATCGTCAATTGTATCGCGGAACGGAGACCAAGTTTACCATTGATAATCTGTCAGCGGGCAGCTGTTATCAATTCCGTGTGTGTGCGGTGCGTGTCACAGCTAGTGGTGAATTGTTTCCGGGTCAGCCGTCGACGGCACTGCGCTACAAGGTGCCCAGTGAGCTAAGTCCGAGCACCACAACAGCCTGTCATCATCTGCATGGAGCCACGGCAGTGATGCCGCCAAACACAACCATACAACGCAGCAGTCGCAAATTGTCGACGGGCAACAATACCAACAGTGGAGTCCATTTGAGATCCGTTAGTGCGTCGGCCATAACGGGCAGCAGTGGAGTTGGCGCTGATCCTCAAGCGATTGGTCGCTTGCAGCATGAGTTGTCCAGCTTGAATGCATGTGGCGATCCATTGCATCATCATCATCATCACCATCATCATCATCACCAGCAACAGCAGCAACAGCAAATGTATCCCGTTGACATGCAGGACTCCTCAGCATCCTCCAGCTCTACATTATTGCAGCGGGTCAACAGCAGCAATGTGGCAACAGTTGCTGGTCATCACATGCATCATCAGCATCATATGCATCACTCCCATCACATGCATCATGCGCATTATACACACTCCACGACAGGAACAAACACATTGAGCACTCCTGCAAGTGGCATGCAACATGGAGTGGGAGCAGGAGGAGGAGGTGTTGTGAGGCGTGTCGTCTCCAGGATGACAACGTTGTATTGCAACCGCAAGCGTTTAACGGACCAACAAAAGGCCGTCTTCTTTGTGGTATCCTTTGTGTTTGTCACTTTCCTGGTTGCTATGCTGGTGCACATGCTCTGGGGTTAAAAAACAGATACAAATAAAAGATACGAATGAGGTTCATGCTTAAATTGCAGTTGGAGTTGCTACAAATTTAAAGCACACTTGATGTTTTATGTCTCAAATAAGTGATTGTCGATTGCCTAGTAATTACACATGTATTTGTATTTTTATATATACTATATCTATGTATATGTAACAGCAACAACAACCTGTAAATTGTCTAAACAGACTCACACACACCATTACATCTATAACTACAACAAGAACTGTATTAAATGTACACACAACATAATGAAATACTATAAAATAATAATATGATAAACTTTTTTGCCGATAAACAATTGAACAATTTAAATGAAAATATATTCATATATACATACATACATACATACATATATACACTGAATAGCTATGCATAAATGTTTGTAAATGATATGGTATTTACTTAAAAATGATTATATATATAAACTGTTTGTTACTAAACTGAATCACAAACATATGCTTTCTATGTATAAATAATTAACACACACACAAATCTCTCCATTATGTGCTATAGCATTTTGTGCAACAACAAATTCTCAATGTAACATATTACCAACAACAACTGTAAGCTTAACCAACAATTTAAAAAAAAAACGCTTTTCAAACTGTTTAACCTAACTCTTGTTGCCTGTATATATGTATGTATGTGCTACACTACAAATATACATATGCAAATGCATATGAATGTGTGCATGTTACAAATGCTAATGAATGAAAAATTGTTAAATGCGAATCGAATTACGAAAAAGTATGAATTTATTAGATTCTATTTCTAGTATACTACTGATAACTAACAGTGTACTATATATTTATATGTATATTGTATCTGTATCCAAATGTAAAACCATGCGAACTACGAGTACACAACATTGACTGTACAATTTGTTCTCTCAAATTTGCCAATCGCTAGATATCTTATTATTCATTCTCCCTCTCAAAATAAAAAAAAGAAAATCCCAAATGTTTTCCATTTCCAGGCAATGTTAAACAGCGCAAAATGCTTCCTTCATTCTTCACAAAACTTTTCATACGAAAATATATAAAATACCCCAAAAAAAAATGTATTATGATAAACATTATAAAGAAAAGAAAACAAACAATAATTACCATTCAAGCAGCCACAGTTAAGTGGCTGCTATTCAAAAAAAAAAAAAGAAGAAATTGTACTAACCAATTATTCCAGAGCTTACATGAATATGTTGTCGGTGTTAAATCCATGTTATTGCAAAATTTGCAAAAATTCAATTTTGGTCAATTTTTGACTCTGCATGTGCGTGCTATACCATATATGGAAATAGCCCCAAATCCCAACTAGACAAAGCTCTCAAATTAAACATACACACACTCACTTATAAAAAAAATACACACTATACAAAAAAATACACATTTAAAAAGAAAATATACTATATATTTCCAAGTGATTATATATTATATTTTCTTTTGCATGTTTATAAATATATTTTTTACACAAAAATCAAAAGAAAACAAAAAAAAAAACGATGAAAATATTTAGTACATATATTTATATATATATGAGAATATATTTGAAATTTATAGCCTAATGCAACGCAAAGTGATTTATATTCCAATTATTATTATTTTTCTAAATAAATAAATTAATGTAATCGTTTCTTTCCATAGTTTAATATATATAAAATCTAAAGAATAAATTAAAAACGAAACAAAACAAAAAAAAAAATACAATTAAAAGAAAACACAACATGTATGTTTACAACGGTAAATGGTTACAATATATAAACGTATATATATATACAGATATATATTAGCAAATTACTGTACTCTTTGTCGATTTATTTGTTTATTACACATACATACTTACATATATGTAATACAATGCAACAAATTATACAATTTATTTGCAAAAGTATACATATATATGAATCATTTCAAATAAATGCGATATACAAATATCTTACCTTTCATTTGACTTTATTTATATTTGAATTTGTAACGTAAGTATCTGAGAATCGTTAATTGATTAATAATATAAAATTTAAAATGATCAAAACGCTTTTCAAATTAAAAACAAATATATAATTGCTCGTTTTATTTTTTGTGCAAATAACAATTTTTTTTTATTTATTTATATCTGTATTTACTATTTATTTTTTCGGCGCTTATTTTCTCGACATCCCGTCACAAAGTTCAGTATATTTTACAAAACATTTTGTGTTTTAGCTATTGTTCTTGTATTGTATTGTATTTTTTATTGACTTTATTGTTTAGTGTAGGAGTTTAATGTTTAGTTTCTCCTATGTTCGTTTAAAAGCCAGGACACTGAACATTATTTCATTTATCAATTAGTCAGTGCCTACAGTTGCCTACAAGTTTCATGTTTAAATGTGTATCATTTGTGTGCGTACTTAAAACGTTATAACTTTTTATTTTTTGTTATTTTAACAAGTATCCATATTGCGATATTTGGTTTTATCAAATCGGACCATTTGCGAAATAAATATTTGCTGTAGGAACATGTCTTTTCGAATAACTCTTAAATGCTATTTTAGCTGACACTGATCAATTTCAAATCGGACGTTGTTTTATTCGTTGATATGTAGATTAAAAATACTAGTCAATGTTAGACCTTGATTCGATTCTGATTTGAACTGAAATGTTGAATAGAAAATTAAAGACTTTGAATACTTAGCTAACTGAAATATTTCCATAATAATCGGATGATTAGTATGGGAATAATTTCCATATTTGAATAAGTAAAACAAATCTACTTATATAAATAATACGATTACTAATTATGATATTATAAGGATCGGATTGATATTATCAGGATCTTGGCTTTAGAAGTAGCATTATAATTTGATATACTCGTAGATAACATTTTAAGTACCTACAAACATATGCAATCGCTGTTCGTAATTATTGTATATTTTTATGTTATTTGATAAGTGCTACTGCAGGATATGGTAAGTAGTTTATCGTGTTATTGGTATTATATGAATCTAAGACTTGTAACCATATGCAATGCCTTATAACTTTAAACTCATCTAAAATTTAGTATGCATACGCATTATTTATTCTACAAATACATATACTAAATGTTATAGACGCTAAAATCATTATCGATATTATTCAATTCGTTTGTTTCTTGTGTTGCTTAAAATCGGTGTATAAAATTTGTGGTGTATGCTTTGCGTTTGCTAGCCACGACTAACTTCAAAAATCCGTGTCTCAAATCCATTTCAGAAATTAACAATTTAACACAGCGCTTTCCTAAATACAATGTTCATCCAAAACTTATGCCTTATACATACATACATACATACATATAAATTGATGTATATTCATATAACAATCATTTGGTTATTTATAGTTGCATACAAAAAATATTTATCATGCTAAGGCAACTTTCAACATCGATATGGGATAGTTTTATAGGTATTTGGTATTTGGTGTCGTATTCAAATCGAAGTATTTCTTACCCCTGCAGCGAATATTATAACTCATATTGATATACGCAATATATAAAGGTAATGATCGTTCGAAATAGCTGCCATACGAATAAGCTGCAAGGGTATTAAGTAGTCGGTTTAAATGCAATCACATGATATGTGGCTGGGATTGAAGCAATAACAAATTAGTTAAAGTTCTGTGCAATAATATGATTGAGGAGATCTTAGGATATTGATTATGACAACATTATGTTGTATCTATGCAGATATATGTGTCATATATCTGTTAGTGTATTTGGTGTACTAGAGAGCTATTCCCATAGAAGAGTCCCATCATCTTCATTATCAACTCCTTAGCCAATAGTTCCCATTGTGGAGACGCAGGTGCTGCTGATCAGAGGCTCCCGAGAATTAACAGACGTATTAGATGGATCAATGGACATGGTGAACTCCGTTGACGTCTCCACCGAATCGTGCTGACTCTGCGTTTGCTCATGACGTCGCGGCCTTAAAACCTGGCCGGGATCCTTGTGCGGTACACCGCCCTCGGCTGTGGCTGCCGGATAACTGGAGACCCGTTTGAGTGTCTGTTAAGCAAGCAAATAGCATAAAAAGTAAGTTTTTTGACTGGACTCTGTGCATATTGTATATGTAAGCATACCTTGTCGTTTAGTAACTCCGCCGCATTGGCAGCTGCAATTGATTCCGTGACAGGACAAATATTTTTGCTCGAGGAGAATTTCTTGCGTTTTCGCTTCAGTGCAGCAATGGCGGTTAATCCTGCCAAAAAATTAATTCATATTTTTATTCCTTAGTAAAAAAAATATCCAATCAAAAACAAACTTAGTCATTAATGAGCTTAATAAAATTTAACTAAACATTAGAATAAACAAATTATAAACAAATTATAAACATAAATTAACAACATAAATTAACGTTATTCCAAAGAAAAAAAATTTGAAATGTATAAGATTTTTAATTTAAGTTTAAAAATATAAAAATTTCTAAAATTCAACTATTTTTAATTAATTGCAAAACTATCAAACAGGCAAAAGTATGGTTATAAAATTAAATTCACATAATTCAGAAATTACTGCAAGCTCAGAAAAACAAATTTAAAAAAAAAAATTAAAACTCTTAAGACACAATTTCAAAGCGTAAAAATTCTAGTTGAACATAAAATGTAAAATTTAAGAAATAAAAAAATCTTTATACATAAATATTTAATATAAAACTTAAAATCCCCAGATGGAGTCCACACACTTTCACATAATACAAGATAATCCAACAAACCGGTGGTCGTGTGAAAGAAATGAGCTCCGACGCCCATATGAGTATGAGTTGTCGAGTTGGTGCTGCTCGGAGCTGGACCTGGAGCAGGAACAGACGGAGGCGGATGAGGATGTGGATACGGCGACACTGCTGGGGAGCCTCCTCCATAATAACCATAACCATGCTGTGGTGAATTCTGTGCATACGTAACCCGCACTTGGCCATGTACCGGAGTGGAATTCTGCGAGGAATTACATACGGAATCCTCGGACTTGGAGCGTCCCAGCATCTTGCTAACGTTGCCCACTTTGGCGGCCTCAATGAGGGTTCCTAGAAAAAAGAGTTTAGTTTTCATATTTTATAAATCATAATCAATCAGTATTTAAATCTAACCCCAGCGCTTTTTGTGTCCCGCAATGCGTTTGTTATACTTCAGTGTGGACTTGTTGTACTTGGTGGCAACAGGTGGAGTTGGAGTCGCCACTGTGCTCTGAGTAGGCGTGGTTGGAGACTCCACGCCCACAACAGTCTCACACGTTGTGTGCTGTCGTCGATGCATAAAGTTGGGCGTGAAGAGAGTGGAGAGCGTCGAGCTGAGAATCTCGTGCTGATTATCGTAGTTGTCCAACGATGTGGAGAACTCTGCCACGGGCGCCAGAGATCCTGTCGATCCTGGTGGCGCAATATTGAAACCCTTCATGAGACGTCGCTCCTTCTGACGATTCTTCTTACCACCGCCACCTAAACAGAAATAGGGATTAAAGTGGCTGCAATTGCTCCGTCTCTTCTCTTACTCACCTCCTCCTTGTCCAGCTGTGACATTCGTGTCCATGCCGCTGTTCTTTAGTATCTCAACCAGTTCACAGCGGAAGGCGGAGATATCCTGTTTGATCTCATTCACATCGTCCTCGGTTACGCCCTGAGACTCCGCCTTTCGCTGTTCCACGGTCACATAGCGACGAACTAGATTCCTCATGATCTGCTGATATTTAAAATCCCGATCGCTGGCCTGCTGGGCTTTGCGCTGGAAAAATTAGATTTAAATATTTTGAATGAACATTACTGCTTTCAAAGTCTTAAAAAAAATAAAATATGAAACAAATGATCTGGATAAATTGAAACATTCAAGTATTCTGTTTTTGAATAAGGTATTCTGAAAACAGGTTAAAATTTACTTTAATTTTCAATCTAAACTTAGACAACGATAAAGAAATAATAAATTTTAAATTTAAATCTTTTTTATAATAAAAAATACAAATAAAGTAATACGGAATTTCAATTACCAAAATATTAATAAATTTAATGAATAATTTTTTTCCTGTTTTAGCATGTAAATTAAATTTGTATTTTACATTTTCCATAAAAAATCAAGAAAATTTGCGATTTTTGAATAAAAGTGGATTTCTAATTATTATATGATTTTATAATTGCTTTCTTCAGATCCAAAATATAACAAGTTTTATTATTTTTACTATCCGATAAAAAATGAACAAGTAAACTTTGTACTTTATTTTATTTTAAGTTATTCATTTTCTTTATGACTCTAATGGATTCAGCTATTTCGATATCTTATATTGCAATTTATATTTATTTAATAGTAATTTATATAGGATTGAGATGCAATCTTCTGTTTTCAAATGACCATCTAAAATAAGACTATAATACTCTTTTCCCTTTGGGTAGCTACCAAATACAAAAATGGGATGAAAGAAAGTTAATAGCCTATTTCCACGACAGCACATTTGGCTCATTTTCATCATTTGGCCCGAATGTGGACTTCATTTCAGTACAAAATTCGAATGATAATTTTGGTCTCATTCATAATGAATGAGTCGATTTTTTGTCATTTGCCCCGGCGAATTTCAGTATTTTTATCGCACGCGATTTTTTACGATAATTTTGTGAGCAAAGCAATTATCACTATAACCCGCTGTTTTGTTCAATAAAAAAAGATTGCAAAAATTATAATTGCAGAATAAAAACTAAAATGCTCATTATTTCAACTTTTTATAATTTTTTCACAGAAATCGAACAGCTGATTTATTTCAGGCGAATGCCAAAGGCTTTGATAGTTGCACATTTGGTCGTGGAAATAGGCTATAAGATTACTTACGCGTATTGTCTTAAGATGTTCACGTCGAGCGGCGGATGAGCCGCTGCAGAAGACACGCCGCATCCACTTGCAGGCATACCAAATGGACTTGGGAGTGGGGATAATGTTAAAAGGAGGCGGACAAGTGCCGCCCTCCTCGAAGTAACTGATCCACAGCTTGGATCTGGCAAACTTCCACTCCACATCCGCGCGCTCCTATAATTATTAAGATGATTAATTCACAGAGCGAAGTAGAAAAGTCGACGGTTGTTAGACCCACCGATATGAGTTGATACGAGTGATTCATCATGGCGATCAGCAGATTGAGCAGCACCACAATGTTGATCACAGAGTAGGTGCCAAACATGAGCATGCCCCAGAAGCGAGTGAAGATCTTGATGCCATCCAACTCAAAGCTGTCCAGATCGATGAGACCAAAGACAGCCCAAAATAAAGTCTGTGTGGTCTCAAAGAGACTAAGGGAAAAACAGTTGAGAACTAAATGTGAAAGTTATCTTTACAAAATCAATACTGACTTGGAGAATCTTCGCCAGACAATGCAGGCATTGGGATCATTAGTGCCATTCATATTCAAAAGCAGACTGGGTGAGACCTCCGGACAGCGTTTCTTCTCCAAATCCGCATAGTACCTGTTCAAGATTTATTAATCAAAAGACTCGCTTAAAAAGAAGAGATTTAATGCAAGTGATTGGTTAACCCACCAGAGCAATTGATTGAGACCGCTGCCAAAGGCAAAGAGAACCAAGACATAGAGGAAAAAGAACTTCATAATGTCCATGACCATGCGAGACAGGGACACTTGCAGTGGACCCAAGTGTGGGTTCACCGAGAAGATGTACACCAGCTTGAGGCTACTGAAAATGTTTGCCGCACTAAAAAGGCCCTCGGAAATGAGCATTGGATCCCAGGTGTCCCAACGCTCACGAGGCAAATCTGTTGCCTGCGAGTTGAAGATCATCTCCTTTTGCACCTGCAAATGAATGAAGATCAGATTAATTCTATTAAGATAAATTAGGTCGCACCTGAAAAAAGGACACCACACGTAGTGCAACTGTTGCCACATACAGTGAGTTGGTCACAAAGTCAATGACATTCCACATGTCGTTGAGATACTCCTGCAATCCCACATCCCACAGCTGCTTCACCTCGCTCCAGATGAGGCCACTCACCCAGGCGAGGATCAACCATTCAATGAACGTTGGCTTTGCTCCTCGCTTTGTGGGCAGCTGCAGTTCGTCCACCTGGTTGAGCATGCTGCTCGGCTCCGTCCAGAACCAGCTGCCAATAAAGCTCTCGATGCGTTGGGAGGCCAACATGAGCAGGAACAGAAATGTAAAGTATGAGGCGCTGTGGCAAATGAACTTGATGAAGGGTTTCCTCATCGTCTGGCCAATGCTGGAGTACGGAGCCAGAATGTACGCTAACGAGAAGATGGGAAACAGAATGCCTATCCGTATAATGTCCACGGCCTGCAGTGCCATGTTCTTGCGCCTGAATCCCGGTAAGCCCTCATACCAAATGCTGGCCAACAACTGCTGCACATTCGAGTGGGCCACAAACTGCAGAAAGCCCAAGTAAAAAGTGAGTAAATTAAAGTGTGCTCGACTATAAAATACCCAGTGTCCAATCTTGACACATACTCTATTAAACATAGTATTAAAGCGTTATATTTAAAAGAAAAATCTTAGATTTAGGTAAAAATAAAGTCAACTTGTAACCTTTTCTCTTCCTATAAATAAACCGGGAACCGACAGTTAGTAAAATAGAGCTAACATCTAGATTGTTAATCGACTTACTTTTATACCCGTTACTTAAAAAATAAGTAAAAGGGTATATTGTGTTTGTTGGAATGTACGTCACAGAAGGAGGCATCTCCGACTCTATAAAGTATATATTATATTCTTGATCAGCATCACCAGCCGAGTAGCCGATATAGCCATGTGTCTGTCTCTCTGTTCATATGAACAAATGGATCTCTGAGACTATAAAAGGTAGCGTAACCAAATTTGGCACACAGATTTCTATATACCCCAAGCAGATAAAGTTTGTTTCAAATTTTAGCCACGCCCCTTCTGTCCTCTCCAAATCGCGAAATACCACTACACCCACACTTTTAAATATAATTCATATTTTGTGGTCATTATCGTTATCTATTAGTATCTATTACCCATCAAGATCGGACAAGTATGACGGCAGCTATGGCGAATTAAAGTTTTAACGTATATTAAAGTATCCTATGCATTGCTGCCAGAATCTCCAAAGCAAAAAAAGATTGCTAGATTTGGAAAAAAAGTTGCTAAAAAAAATGCTAAACATTCGCTTTTAAGAAATATATGTATGAATTTAAGAAAAAAAATCAAAATTTAAAAGGAACATGATTTTATATCTTAAGCAATTATATTAACATTTAACTAAAGAATATTTATAAAGCTATTTAGCTGGTCAGCTTCACTTCAATCGGCGTATTTCTCATTGTCGGAAATTTGTGTCAAGTAAAAAAGTGCTTCTAAATTTTTGGCATTTTAACCCAACCACAAAACACAGCAAAAAAGCTAGTTTTGCAATAAAGTTGCTAAGAATTGCTAAGGAAAAATTAAAAATTGCTAGATTTGATAGCTAATAGCATTTTTGAAAAAAAAGTTAGAAAATTTTTTTAAAAATTGCTAGATTTAGCAACTAAATTGCTAGACTTGCAGCACTGATCCTATGGTTCTATTGCTCTCAAAGTTGTCTCAAATTTAAAATAAAATATTTTGGACAAATTTTCTGGAATTCAAAATAAATAGTAATAATAATGATAAAATAATAATAAAATGATTAAAATAACGAATAAATAAATGAATTAACTTGGAATTATGATTAAAATTTAATAGCAATTCACTTTTTTTATAAAATGGTATGATAAATGATAAATAAGTTAAAAAGCTTTGTTAAAAAACAAGTAAAAAAAATTATAAAGTTTTAATTGTGTTAAAAACAACAATTTACAAAATATGTATTACAAAAATGTAAGAAATGTTTTAAAAATGCTTAAATTATTTTAAAAAAGTTAAAAATTCAAAAAATTTTAAAAATTGTATAATTTAAAAAAAGTTAAATATGTTAAAACTAAAAAAAAAATGTAAGAAAAGAATTTCAAAAATTAAATTAAAATTAAAAAAAAGGGTTGAGATGTTTTGAGATAATTTATCTACTCACCTTCTTTTGTCGCAGCTTGATGGCTAATTTAAGGCGATTCAAGTGCATGCGTTCGCCATGCTCATAAACGGGTCCAGTGGGATCATGATTCAGTAGAATCTCCAGCTCATGGGAGGTGCGAGTGTGGTCCAACAAGGCAGTGGCAAAGTCCTGACACTGCTTGCGCAGTTCCTGATACTCGTTCTGCCGACAGGGATCATGATTACTCAAGGATCAGTTGGAACATCTCACTTCTTAACTTACCTTGAATTCATGCTCGAGAAAGCTCAAGCGTCGCAGTTCCCAGGACAGCTCAAAGGCCGTCAAAATGGGATCCTTTGAGGATAATGCAATAAGACTGGGACTGGCCAGAGCACGATAGGCATTGATGCGAGATCGGGAGTGTCTCAGTGAATCCTCCTGCCTGGACTGGACGCACTCATCGCAGCCACAACGCACATCGTGAGGCATAGGTAGAACCGCTCCACGATCTAGCAGGATTTTAATAATCTCGTAGTTGTCCCGATGGGCAGCCAGGATCAACGGTGTTATGTCGGGCGTAAAAGTCGACGTTTCCTCCGAGGCACTCTCCCAGCTCTAGGAAGTAACTTTGCAGATGTTTGTCCAAAAATTAAAAGTGCATTACTTACATGATTGCCTTCATTCTGAAAGGTGACATTCTCGTGATCCAACAGGACCTCAACAGCCTCTACAAACTCCTCGGAAATGGAATGCAACAGCGCATCCTTAGTGTCCACATTGTAGTTAATGAGCAGCTCGACCATCTCAAGATTCTCATTATCAATGGCCATGAGCAGGGCAGTTCTACCCAAAGGATCCACACAATTCACATTGATATAGTCCGTGTCCTGGGCCTTTTGCAGCATTCGTCGTGTGCCCGCCATATCGCCACGTTCAACGGCCAAGAGGAACTTCTTCTCCTCCAGCGTCAGTTGTCGTATCTCCTGATGTGGCCTTATAGTGTTCTCCTCCTCCATCATGCCGTGTATGCTATGACGCTGTAATAATATATTAAATATTATCTAAAGTGTTCTTTTGAACATATCTTTCTCTTTGTCCACCTTGACACGTCTAGCCGGCTCTATCTGAACGGCTATATGGCCACTCCCACTATTGTCGCCCCCCAGTTTCTTCTCGGCAGCGTCTGTGCCATCCGCACCATTCTTGATCTTATTCAGTATCGGGGCTAACACCGATTTACGACGTGCTGGACTTATAAAATGCAGCTTTTTTCCTTCGTCTGAAAAATGAAAAGTTGAGGAGATAAAAATAATATTTATATAAAGTGATCTAGATGCACCAAATTCAAATACTATGTCAAAATATAGGATTTTATAATTTAATACATTTAAATATTAACTATTAAGTTAACTATTTTTAAGTGATAAGCCCCCAGCATTTCTTTGATAGTTCCTATGGCTGTGATATGATTTATAGACCAAAAACCAATATTATTTATCATTTCCAATCCTATATTAATACACATATCTCTGATTGGAGGAAAAGTTACAAAAAAATACAGAGCTTCTCATTAACAGTATTAAAGTACATAACTACGAGTATTTATTTCTATTCCAAATAAATTATTTATACTTTTAGATATCATACAAAATTAACGTCTGTCAAAATTAACTTACTAAATTATTCAATAAATATAGAATTTTCTACAATCCTTTAAGCAATAACCAGAGAAGCAGAAAAAAAACTGCTTGCGTTGGTTTAACGGCCATAATTCTGCTGTGCAAACATACGTGTATATATTCTCATGTACATATATATACACGTGTAGCACAGATAACAAAGTTAACGAATTCCATTTCAACCTTGTGCGGAAAATTGTTTTCCGTTGCATTGCATCCGCATATTTCGAATGCTTCAAGGTCGAAGATGATGTCCTTGCTTGAAAATGAATCAAAATCAGTTAATTTGAATTTACTCTCATTTCATTTAGCGAATTAATCTTGTATGTATGTTTGCCATCTGCAAATTGAATTATAATCATCATAAGCAAAGCAGAAACAATTTTATGGTCGCTATTGGATAGAGCAGAAAATGTTGGCTAAGAAGCGCTATCAAACTGAAATCTGGGTCAATTGTTGCTTGTTTTTGCATATAAAAAATGCACTGCAAACACACACACACACACACACATACGCCGACAGTCATACAAACAGTCACACACACTCGCATCTACCCCTCACTCTCTTTGGGGGTCATGATATGCTGAATGCTAGAGAGGTTTTCATCATTTCTGAGCTCTGGTTTATGCGAGTCGAGAGTTTTCCGAATCTTCAAACTATTTTGAAAGGTTGCATCCAAAACTCATGCATACCATTCATGTCGAGAACTTTTCATCGTATCAACAAATCAATGCATATGTTTATATATTTGTATATGTAAAAAGCCACCTTTACACACACACACAAAATCACATAAAAACACCCAGAAATACAGTTCTCACGCTCTCAATAAAATGTTCAAAGCTTTTACATTTATACTCTTTAAAATTTAATGCTTTATTTATGCATATATTTGATTATTATTTGTTTTTTCATTATTGGTTTATATAAAATTTCCAATAGTTGTTAATAACATATAACAACTTTTTATATGAATATTATGTTATATTACCACAAAAAAGACTTCTAAATTCCTTGAAAATGCTATTAAAAATCATGAATTATATTTAGTTTTTTTTTCCTTATCTTGATAGCAACAATTTTCTGTTTGTTGAGAGGTAAAGTGAAAACTTTTCACTGAAAAGCATTTACTATTCTTAGGTCTAATTTAACAATGCTGAAATACAATAAATACATGTATAAGATATATATAAATTTACTAGCATTTTAAAAATTATAATAAAGTTTTAATAAATTCTAAGATTATTTTTAATTAATTTACATTTTCATACATATTTCGTATCTTAACAAGCTTTTTTAAGTAAGGATATCTGATGTTTGCATTCAATTTCAAACTGCCAAGCATTTATAAGACGGTCCAGTATCAAATTAGCCCACATTTTTTGTACCTTTTCACGTTCACCGTGCGTTGAACTTTCATTGATTCCACACGGACGGACATAAGTGTATGAGTGAGGTGTGCGTACTAGTGTGTGTGTGTGTGTGTGTGCCAAGAATACGAGACTGCGCAGGACATAACCTAGGTGCAGTTTCTTTTGCTTGTCGTAGGTCAGGACACGCTATGCTATGAGTACAAAGCAAAAACAAAATGGCTAAAATTCAACGTCGAAGTCGTCGCTCTTACTGCCGTTTTATGGCCCACAAAAAAACATTCACACACACAGATAGAGAGAAACATGCTAGCTTTAGGTCTGGCTAATACTCGTAATTGTAATCCATTGAAATACTATTGATTGACCTGGAAACAGGCACACCCACACTCTATAGTTTTAGTCTATACTTCGACTCCCTTTCTATTGAAAACTCTCCAAATTGCAGTTTACGTCCAGCGACATTATATCCTACAAACTTATAATATTCTATTAATAATTTTATCAAAAATCTAAAAAAAGAAAAAACAGATTTCATTAATAGATTTTTCAGTCATTTATATTATATTAAAAAAAATATATTAAGATTTGAGCATAATGTTCTTCCATATTTGTAAACTTAGTTGTCAAATTCTCTGTTTAGGTACTTACCTTCTCCTTCCTCTCCGGGTTTTGCATCGGTCCATTTCGACAACTACCAACAAACAATGCAAAATAGGTTAATATATTAGTGTAGTTAGTTTGATAAGCAATTTGCTGGATGATTAAAATTCAGGATGTATTAGATGCATTTAATTAAATATACAAACTGAAAAGACAAGCGTATGTATATATTGGATCTCAATCAGCAGCCAACTCGTAAGAAATGTATCTTATATATCCCAATGTAACATAAGACCGAACCTATATGACTAATTTTCCCGAAACATTCTTACAGCTTAAAACCTGAGAGAACAGTTTGCTTGAATTAATACAATACAAATTTGAAATTGCAACAATTTATATTATACCAAAAATTAAAATTATTTCATGAATCTTAAAAATTTTAGCATACTTTAAAGCGTCATGACTTTTATTCTATGCTAATGCTAAGAAAAATGATTATATGTATTATCTATTATTTATTTATGTATAATATTTACTTCATCGCGAAATTAGTTGCCTGAGATAAATCTGCCAAGTTTCATTCAAATAACTTTTTAAATGCAAATGTGGAAAAAGGAAGCTTGTGAGATTTCCTGAATTAAAGCTAACGACCGTGCAACGACTGCAAACCTTGACATACACAGCAGCAACATCAAGAGCAGCAGCAACATAGCAACAACAACAACATTGCAAGCAGTTGGAGCAGCAGCAGCAGCAGATAATTAAATGTCAAGACTGCAGTTACAGTAACAGTAACAGTAACATATGCACTTGTTGTTGGCTTTCACTGCTGGCCAAACACCCAGCTGAAGCACACACACACACACACATGGGTAGTCGTACACATAAAAACACACACACACACACACACACACGCTGTAGACTTTAGCACAGCTTGAGGTTCACGTTCGTTGTGCTTCACCTCCATCGAAGGTTGTACGTATCCATCCGACTGATGCTGCAGCGTATACTCACAAGTGGAGAGCGGAGATGGGAGCTCCCCCTTCCTAAATGTCCTTGTTGTTGCGGTGAGTAGCCGACAACAACTTAAGCTTGTGGTATGCTGCACAAACGCGTCCTTGTACTACACAGAATATAACAAAACATTCTAAGCTTCAAGTTTAAAATTCATTTTTTTTTATTTCTATAAAAATTAAACAATATATTTACCATAATTTTCAATTATATCTAGCGTACGATTTAATTGTGTGACTATTCCGAAGCCTGCAAATTTATCGTAAGGGCAATTTTCAAATAAATTTACTTGTTTATGTACAATTGCAAAACATATTCATTGTCGATGATCATCATTTTGTAAAAAGGAGTCGTTATTATTTTTTTCAGTGTGCTTGCATCTTGCAACACAAAAACAAAGGCGAATGAAAAGCCAAAAAACCGGACGAACATTGCACAAGATGGCATCTCTTGAGATGAGACTGCCTCAAAAAAAAATGCAACCTGCATACTTTTTAGCCATCTCTTTGTTTTTTTTTTCTTTTTTGGGTGCAAAAAATTGAGGGCAAGTGCGTGAGTGTTAGAAACGAAGACAACAACAATTTGCTGTAACAGCTGCCTCTTTGCCTAGGCATTTGATGTTGTGTTTATTTCGAGGAAGGCCAAGTGCGCGCGTTTTGAGTGCACTCAGACTGCGAGCCACATTCGCAAATCTGTACAGTGTAAGCATTAGCGATTTAAATTCAAACTGTGAATAGAGTAACAAGTTGAAAGATATCTCAAAGCACATTTTTTACCCACGTTATTTCTATTTGTCAAGACGAAAGCATGGAAAAAATGGACAGTGATGAAAAAGAATTATAAAAATAATTATAAGACTGAGATTTTGCAAAAGAAATTGGTTAAAATTTGACAAAGTTTTGACCGCTTGAAGTTTTCGAAAAAAGTATGCAAAAATTGGAAAGTGATGTACGAAAATTACGCTTTCCAATTTTGATACATTGTAGAATCAAAATAGAGGCCAATCAATTATAAAATTGAAATTCCGCAAGAAAATCGTTTAAAAATTTACAAAGCTATGAAAATTTAATGTTTTCGAAAAAGCGTTGAGCGTATAATACGGAAAAAATGGACAGTTATCGACAGGAAGAAAAAAAATATATACACTAATGAAAATAAGTTATATTTTGCAATTTTAATAACGAGTTTGTTTAGAGGTTGAATAATGATAAAAATAACATTTCGCAAAGAAACCTGTTCAGTTTTGACAAAGTTAAATTAGAGTTGAGTTGTTGCTTTATAGAAGCGAACAGCCTTGTTCATAATTAATTAGTGTTAAATAAAAAGGAAAATCAAAATGCAAATTACAAGCATACGGTTTATTACGTATTCGCAGGGTTCATTTTCAATTAATGGTAACTATGGACACAGGCATTGTTGTTGTTGCGATTTCCTTTGATGCAGCTGTGTTGTCGTTGTCCTTGAGCGCCTTCTAATTGAGGGCACTGCACTCAGTCGGGATGACCGCACAGCCCCGCGGCTGCCCTCATCCCCCCCCCCCCCCCACCCTCAACCATTGCCCGCAATACAGCGACCCCGACCCCAAACACTCTTTGTGTTGGCTTTGTTGCCGTTAGCTATGTTTTGTTGTTGTCTTTGCTAAAAGCTCTTTAAATGTTGTCCTTCTTGACACACGTCTGCGTTTGTATGTTAGTACTGTTATTTACATATTTGTGCATGTGTATGTACAATGTACATATGTATTGCACTTCCGTTGCACCGAAAACATGCAAACTGCATGGCTGTGTGGAAAAGTCTAAACAACGTCAGTACAAGTGTATGTGTGTGTGTGTGTATAGGACACACACAAACACATGCACAGTCTCGCAAAAAGTAGGTTAACTTGTTTTTGCAGTTAAATTTCCTGACTTGTAAAGCAAGTTAGAGAACTATAATAATAAAATAAGTAGAAATAAAGTTAAATATGAATAATTTGCATGTACATAAATATTAACAAAATACAAATTATATTTATTTAGACTCGACTTTCAATATGACATAGATATAGCCAGAGATAAAAACCGTAATCGAATCCATAATCCCAAACCGGTTTTAATAAATTTAAAAAGTAGACAAAAATAATATAGACATTATCTTAAGGAAAATTCATAACAAAATTTTAGATTCTTTCGTAAATAACTATAAAGGTTTGAAATCATAGTAAACAATTGAAAATATAAAATATTTGTGGACTTGAATATCTTCCAGTTCGAACAGAATAAAATTCAAATTAATTAATGTGCGTATTTCTAGTTAAATTGTTCTAACGCTTGGAGAATTTTTAAAGAGGAACACAAGCTTAACCATAAAAGTGTTCCGTTGTTGTGCCCATAAACTGCATAAAATTGATAAACTAGCACAAGTGGCCACTCTAAAATCTCTATGCTGGGCCATAGTACATAGAAGGAGATTGAGAGGTGCTATGAGAACGTATCGTGAAAAGGTGAAAAGTGAATTCATAGATACAAAGCTATCACTAGTGCACCATTTGCTTTCCCTAGTTACCTTGAGTTGAGATTTCCTCTTGAGTGCAGCAATCGAACGAGTTTGCTGCCGTAGCACCTCCAGTGCAATATCTGCATCGACGTAGGCAGCGACAGCGGCAGAGGCAGCAACAACGTTGTGATGATAGTCAGATCGCAATTTAAAAAAAAAAATCAAATTTAAAAACTACGCGCATTAATAAAATTATTGTGTATACAACTCAAATTTTCTATTTGTTTATTTGATTTTGATGGTTTGGATCGTGGGAAACGCTCAAAAACATCAGGCGATTTATTTGATTTATAAACAATTAAAAATCAAAATTGTTTCTCATTTTTTGGATTTCGATATTTTCGATTGATTTTCTGTTTTCTTTAATTACACGTTCGGTTTGTGGCTAAAAATACACACAGAAAAATTTTTGCGATTTATTTCGTATTATTCTTTAACGAATGAAAATGAAGATTTTGTGTCACTGCTTTTCTGATATTTGTTGCTAATTATTATATACAATTTTTTACAATTAGAGTTTTCTTATAATACACGTCAGTGCTCCACATTTACATTTTTTAGAACCGGAAGTACAGTGAACCCAATTACAGACAGACATTTTAAAAAACTTAAGACGGTGTATGACCTATAAATGGATCCGAAAAAATACTCGTATAATAACAAACGTTAGCTCTAAGGTTGGGTTTGGGCGACGTTTAATTAATTTTATTAATTGGGGCTGTTGTTTTTGACTGGTTTTACATTTTTATGCGAACTAACAATAATAGCATATTTATTCGGAAATATATCTACAATTATTATGTTATAACACTTACAAAGAAGCGCAGATAAATTTTACACAAGTAACGAAGGTATAGAAGGACAAGAATTGTCTGGTACTGTAAACAAAAAATTCACAGTTGCCAAATGTTGTTTCACTTTATTAATTTATTTGTTGATTTCTATGTGTCATCACATACATATTAATAATTATACGATTTTCCGATTTTCCGTGCGCCTTGGCCAGCTGTCGAATTGCAACTGGAAACTGGGCGAATGCAAGGACTCTTCGCAGCAGCGTAGGCGAAATCGCGAATGGAGAATTTTGAGTTTTGGGGCGAAAAACTTTGGATATTTATTAATGAATCCCATGACCGGCTGTTAAGTTGCATCGCGCATGTGTGTAGTAAAAACGACGAGGACAATGAACCTTGTCTTCATTAAAGAGTACACAGCAATACTTTGGCTAAAAATAAAACTCTGCCAAGGATTTTAGAAAAAAAAATTAATATACAATATTAATGTATTAATAAAAACTTAGGTGTGGCTAAAAATACATTTGAATTTAATTCTTTTTAACGGTCGATAAGATTCGTATCGTTTTATTTATCGAGCTTAAGTATTTTTATTGAAAGTATCGTTCAACCACCACCAGTTTTGCATGCTGCAAAAGCAGAAAATTTTTATGTGTGTCTACCCTTGACCGGGCGTTCAACGTTTGGGGCAGGTGGCAGCGCTATGGTTTATTCCTTTAAAAATTAGGCGCCTTGTCGCTAAATCTAGCGATAAATTTAAATTTATGTATTGCAAATTTCAAAATGCCATAACTTTGCAATAAATATACAGTTTGAAAAAAATTTAAAATTGCATAAGAAAAGATAAACATTTTAATGACGGCTTGAAGCTTTTTATTCAAAGAGGAGAGAAGTTACAAATTTAATTAAAATTTGCAGAAAACTCAAACATATATGAAAACTTAAAGTTACCAATTTTGACATTTTACCAAATTGGTACATGCTGCCAGATCGGAATATTTTTTCAGGGTGGAAACCTTTAATTTCATTTTACACATATAATAGCTAGTTTGGCTTAAGATTTCGCACAATAATATCGCATAATTATATCAATACTGGTATTATCGCCAGAAAAATGTATTATCACCCAAAAATATATCATTACAAAAAAAACTTATCGATATATCAATGATATTTCGACATCCCTAGCATAAAATAGCTAAGTTGGCAACAGTGTGTACAAAGAAGACGGCCGCTTCTTTCTGCCTAAATGTAATTTACGCTGATTTTTATAAATAAAATGTGCATTAGTACAAGCTTTTAAGTAGTGTGCCACTAAAGGAATCCGTTTATATTTTGTGCCTTTAAATTTTGTGTCTGTTAAAATAAAAGCGGAAGACTGCAGGCGAGCAAAAAAAAAAAGCCGCTGGGTGTGCGAGTGGTGGTAATGCGGTAAGTCGTACCTTTAATTTATGCATAAATATTTGCATTTATTGGTGATTCAGGCTAATTTGTAAAATTATTCGACAAAGAGAGCAACGGGCTGCCAATTTTTCTTATATTTTGTTTTATATGTTTGACTTTTTGGCGCAATTCTTTCGGCGTTTTATTGCGTTCAGTATAGAAGTTCTTGATGTCAGAGCGAGATAGTTATATACATGTACATTTTTGCGAGTGGTGCACAGTGCAAAAGGGTTGCCAAAACTTATCGAGTACTACTAAAAACAATTTAATAATATCGATAGTTTTAAATTTAGGCTTTCTACGAAATTTATGACTTTTATGTTGTGTTTAAAATTTTTTTTTATTATTAATGCGATATCTTTTATTAGGCTTCATTTATATCTCAGAAATATGAGATTAGAATTGAATTTCAAACACCCGCCAATTGTCGATTCATCGCGTCAATTGGACCGACTCATCAATGTATTTTACATCCCTAAAATATGCGCACGCGATATTTTCAATAACAAGTGGTTGACAACCCTGTTCATACAAAGTGCAGTTCAAACGCAGTATTTGATTTTAGTTTTGAACATTATTTATTATTTTATATATAAGGCACTGTGAGAATTACTGTAAAGGAATTGGGTAAGTAGCTGATATTAAGCTGCAATTCGTTTGTTCTACGTTTGCGCCTGTCTTCTTACCGCCTCGAGTTTTAACTGTTGTCGCATTTGCCGGCATTGTACATATCTTACAAAAAAAACAAGCATACAGTTAGTCCAGAAAGGGTTTTGACTAATTATATATTTTGCACATTTCTTTTTAAAATATATACATATATATATATATAATAGTGCATAATAATTCGACTAATAGAGCATTAGGTATTTTAAAAAATAACAATAAATATTTTGTCAAAACAATTGCTTGACTAACTGTAACTGTAACTGCACACATGCAATCTTAAGGTGCAGAAAATAAGGTTATGTAGCCGGCTGCACAAATTCGTAGACTGCAAATTTGCAGAATTAAGATTTGCCTTCCTACTAAATAAAAACCCCCGAATACCAAAATATAGCGCCATCGGCAACGTGCAATTATGGCATGGGCTCCGTCTACAAACTTCGAGGATGATTTGGTTGAGTTGCAACCCGATTTAAATTTAATTCACGGACAGTGGACATACGAGGCAACACGGAATCGGGATTATACTCCACGTCCGAAGTCCACATATGAGTATCTGGCCAAGCGGGATAAACGCAACATGGAGATCGAAAGAGGCCAAGAATATGTATCCAAGTCGAAGGAAATTAGCGACAGTTTGGCCATGATGCAAAGCATACAGGAGATCGCCGGAACCAAGAAGTTGGGGGAGCATGCTACTTTGGCGGACTGGGACGATGAGAGCACCGTTGAGATGGAGGCGGTGGCCATGATGCGACACTTTGGCATGATGTCAATGGCTGGCGGATCGCTGGCTCCTACAACAACTGACACTTTGCCCCAGGGTAAAATTCAAATTCTACGAAATGGAAAGAAATCTTTTCCATACGTATTGGATCCCAGTTACTTTGAGCCAGGTAGAAAACGCCAGACATCTAAAGTAAATAAACAGCAGAAGACCCGTGAGAGTAGCCGTAGCCCCAATTCAATTATGTTTGATTCGACTGAATCGGGAGGCATTGACTCGAGCTATTCTACTGCCAAATCACACTTGGATGATAGCTCCAGTAGCAGGGACAGCTACGTTGATATTCCATATGAACTGCTTCATACATCTTCGGAGGAAACGCAACCAGAACCAAAATCACAACAGTATTCGGTGCCTAAAGAAACCAAAATGAATACCATAAATGGACGCCGTCGTCGTCCATCGCAAAAACAGAGGAAGATACAACAAAATCTGAACAAATCAGATCATTATCTGGCAAACATTAAATAGTTCAACATTGATGTGATCCTAGTATTTATATAGATTAAAATACTTATTAATATTCAATGGCACGTCTACGAGATCATTAGTACTGAGGTACTGACAATAACCAATTCTCCAATCTCATATTGAGAGATGTCGCTCTCAGCATCTTATGCTATAATTTTCCAAACTTCTTGGTTATTTAATAATTTAAATTAACCAAATCTTTGCTTTAAATCTTCAAAACTAATGTTAAAAGTAGAAAAGTTGTTATCGCTTTAGTTCCAAATACCGGTGTGCACAACTTCATTGGCAAAAACTAATAATACACACACACTCTTTTATGAGCATATATGTATCTGTGCATAAAGAAATCTGCTGTTACCATTGTGTCAAATGCAAGTTTTCCGTTTCCTTGGCAGCCGCGCTCTCTTTCTTCTTTTGATGATTTCCAGTATTATACCCTTTGAGAGGGTAATTTAATATTGTCACCAGATTTATCTTTGACAAATGTTTGTATACTGTCCACGATCCGGTTGTGAAATGTCAATGCGTACTCTGGCTTTCGAAAATAATTTTTTTTATCAAGATATTTCGATTAACTTATTTATACCAGAATTAATTTTGATTTTGTTATTGATTTACGCTTATTAATTTAAGTAAAAGTCTATTAGTCTGGGCCAACTCCAAATAAAAAATTAAAAAAAACCCAAATAGAGACTGGATTTATTATGAATTTAACCAAAAAAAATTAGATTGCGGACTCAACTACTTTTCTTTTTATATCTTTAAAGTTTCCATACAATTTTGCCTATTGATTTTATTAACATTAACAAATCTTGCAGTCAGTTAGCTGAGACATTAACTGGAATTTGAAAAATCGGCCCTAAATCTAACAGAATTTGACCAAGTCTCACTGAAATTGTGGAGCCTGTTTTGGATAATCATACAGTGCTATCCAAATTTAACGTTTTTTTTTAAATTAATTTTTTATTTATTTTAATTTAAAATTAAGTTTTATTTCTCGATTATTTATATTATTTTTAATTTTGGGTCAAGAAATAAACTTGTTGATAATTTTAGAAATAAATTGGGAGACACACAGAAGAGACATTTTTTCTTATTCACCTAGGTCACTTTTTTTGAGTTAAATTTAAAGCTCTGTACTCCAACTTGCGATCCCTGGTACGAACACAATTTTATGATGATACATACATAAATAATACTCACATATTTAATAATATATAACTAAACTTTGAATATTGTAATGTACAAATGTACAAAGAGTACAAGATAACTATGATAATATCAAATAGTATATATATAAAATATTTCAAGTTTATATAAATGCATATTGAATAATGAAAAAAAAGGCTTGAAGTGAGAAACAGACCAAGAAATCTTATGAAATAAATATGTATTTTTATAAAGTTTCCAATTAAATATGATATAAGAAGCGAAGAGAAGATCTTTAGACAATTTGAGGAAACACATGAGAAGAGAAACGCAGACGAAACTTGGAAAGGCTGATGTCAAAGCGTGATTTACAGAGGATGGGGACAGACTATTCATCTGCACAATAATACAATATATTTAATACAAGTATAGGTATGTATGTGCACAAGTATGTATGTATTTAAGTATGTACATATGCGATACGATGAGGAATAATATGAAGCAACAGCCCTTTGCACAATGTTCGGCTCCTCGACTCGAATCGTTGACGTTGACGTTGGCTGCTGTGCAGTGTCGTCTCCGTTGTCGTCGTCGCAGCTGCCGCATTAAACTTAAGAGCGGCAAGTTAAACTTGAAAGCTGTTTGGAGCGCAGAGTGCGAGAGACCGAGTGTCGAGAGACAAGAGACAAGAGACTTGCAACAGCAACCACCGAAAACGTGTTGAGGTCTGTTGCATCCACCTTTTTGGCGCGCGCAAGCGCGTCTTTCCTTCTCCACACACATGTACTTGAATATATATACATATATAAATATATATATCGTTATATATACATACATATATAAACTATATGTTGCTCTCTCTATCGCTCTCTTTGGCGCCGTTCTCTGGAAATTTCGTGTTGCCTGGCCTGGCCTATGGGCATGTATATGTATCTGTATATTATACAATGGTCATGTTTCGCTCGCATTTACTGCTCACAGTTTCGTTTCAACGCTGGCCCAGGACGAACCGTCGCCATGGCCAGGACGCGTCTATCGGGCTCGGTTCATTCAACAATGACAACTCTTAAAACTATACTAGTTGAATCAACAACTAAAGGAAAGGTAGAATATTCAAAAAAAAAAAAAAAAAAGACAATGAACTCTTAATGCAAAACACAAAATTAAAGCGTCTGAATAAATTTTGTAATACCGGGTCGTATCATATCGTACCGGGTTCTTCTTTGTGTGTGTACTACGCATTGCCAAAACGAATCGAGACGAGACAGTCGGTGAGACACTTTGGCCCATTATGAACGAAACGGTTTTTCGGTTCGGCAAATGACGAGCGCTCGTCTGGCAAACAAAAGAGAAGATGACCCCCGACTCCAACAAGGGACTGACACCCTCCTCTGTTGCGAAATGGATGTGACGTTGCCAATACCATAGACATAATCATCATGTACATCAGATAGGTAAAACTGCCATGCTAAAGAAATAAACTATTACATTCATTTGCTCATGTGGCTCCTTCTTAAAGACCGCTACTAAAAAAAAAATATTTAAAAAATAAAACGAATAAATACTTGCCACTCTGGACTTGTTTCGTCTGTCTGCAGCAGCCTGTTATGCCCCTCTCTCGTTACCTGCCTCTGTCCCTGGTTGCTGTCCTTGCATCCACCAACAGAGTCGTCTTATCCATACAATAAAACTGAATACCCTGTGAAAAGATGTATGACAGAATTAGGATTCCTTAACCATATTCCAAGAAATTCCGTGTATTCAATTTGAATTTGATTAGATTGTAAGAAGAATTGTAAGATATATAAAGTTCCTTAATTTGTTTATAAAGCCTTACACCTGTTTACAGAGTATCCTCAAGAACATCACTCTTGCATAGCGTATACAAGTTTTTCTTCGGGTTTCTTTTTTTTATGTATTGGAGCATTAACTTAGCTTATACCTAAACTCGTATTTGTTGAGCCTTATCGAAGGTGGTTAACCACGTGGGGAAGAAAGGAGGCAGCAAGTCTTCCCAGCGGCAATGCCACTTCAGTTCACAATATACAATCCCCAGGGTACTTGCAGTTGCTGTTGCTAGGGGCCCAGTTACGGAGATAAAACAATCTAGGTTTAATGGCACCCTGTAATCATTGGATTTAAATCAAAACTATTGTATTTTAAATCTTAAAATTTATACAAATTTCTGCTTCGAAAACTAAACCTGAAATTTTTGATCAATATATTAATAATAACAGAGTATCTGATCATCGAGTACTAAACTGTCTTAGTATCTTAATAACTGTTTTAAAGCTTTTGAATTCATTGGAGTTCAATGATTTGTTAACCAAAAGTTAACGTCCAAAACCGCTTCTAGGCTTAACATAAGTGCATCATTGCAATAATTTTCGATTTAATCTGAAACCGACTAATGATACGTCAATGCCGGTTACAAGCCTGCAAAAAAACAGCAAGATAGGAGTATCTAGTTTACATGTATCTATGTATGCACAATATCACTTATTCCTGTTCACTTTTAGCTCCTCCATTCGTCTTTCTTTGGCCACTAACTTGTTGTTGAAATGCTCATGCCAAACTGCAACCAGTGTACCCTCTTACCGCCCGTCCATGTCTTTGTCCAAATACTGTTGCTAGGCCAGGCTTCACTTTTTATACCCTGTCTACATCCCAAAGAAACGGGTTAAAACGGAAAACCCAATGAAGTGTATCTTCTTTTATTAAACTATTTCTTCTGCCTATTTGATTTCCGAGTAACGAAGCTGCGTCTTCTAAAAGTAGTCCTACTATGTACCCTAGACTTACAAAAGCTGTGGAAAAAATTTAAAAAGAGAATCATTTGCTTTTCTTGAGTCGGGGTAAAAATATTTTTAAAACTTAACATCTGAATTCCTTATAAAAGCTTTAAGATTCACATCCTTAGGAAAAGTATAGAAATTTTATGTGAGAGACAAATATTATGAGTGCATTGATCTCAGAAGCAATCAAATCAAGAAATACCATATTTCCTATGAGAGGTCCTTTATAGAGAATATCTGTTGTTCATCATATATGTATTGAAATAAAAAGGGTATCTGCCAGTGGAGTCATTACGATTTAAAATCTCCTTTTCACTTATGCCATCTTTCTACCTAGCCTAAAAATAGCCTAGGAAGAGGAAGCTGCCGTGAAAAACGTTAAAAGGAGCGCAAAATAAAATAAAAGGAAAATAAGCGAGCGTGCCACACTGTGTGTGTCTGTGTACGTAAAAGAGAGGTAAAAATTCAACTTTGAATGTAAATGGAGTACATACTCACATACACACAAGGAGCGTAAAAGAAATCGTAATAGTGGCCTGTTGAACAACGCAGCCAACAGAGCAAGAGCAACAACTATAGCAACAACAATAACTGCAAAAGAGAACAGCAGCAGTAGAGCGTCGACTACTACGTCGACGCCTGCCATGAGCTTTTTAGCACCGGCAAAAACGAAGTCGCTGTCAATGCCAACGTCGACGTCGCCGTCGCTGTCGCTGTTGCTGTTGTCAGTATTTCGGCATCACGCAAGAGAGAAAGAGAGCAGCAGGAGAAGCTCCCAGTCGTTTATGTCTTTGTCTCTGCCTGTCGCGCTCCCGCGTCGGAAAGCTAGCCGAGACCATGATAGAAACGACGTCATATTCATCGTGAGCTGAGCATAGAACGAGAGCTTTGCAGCGCAAAGTTTATTGTACGCAATATAGTGAAAATAACGGATGGACAGCAGCCAGGAATACATTTTTATGCGTCTGCGACCGTTGATGCTGCTGTCGCATTGCTGTTGTTGTTGTGTTGGAAAAATAAAACTTAAAAACTAAGGTTAGGTTTACAAAGCTCAAATAAATTTATAAAATTTCTAATTTGTTTACTTTAAAGTAGCAATGACATTTATTGAAAAAAATACTTTATAAATTTACATTTCCAAGTGTGCGAATTACTAGTGCATACATATATAAATATGCAGATTTAAATTAGTATATTTGTCTGTGCGTGTTCGTGTGTGTGCGTGTGTGTGTGAGTGTACAACGAGAACTTCAATTGAGCGCTATTTGAGGAAAAGAGCGCATGTGCTCTCAGCGCCATCTCGAAAAGTTTTTGCGATGTGTGGAGTGGAGTGACTGATATAGGGATGTGGGGGGATGACGGGAGTTTGTTTGATGTAGTTGTAGTTGTGGCTGTGGTTGTGGTTGCATGCGAAAACGAACCATGACCATGCCAAAGGATGAAATATTAAAACGGCATAAAAACGTTGACTCTGGTGTGTATACGTATACGCCAATAACAGAATTTTCCACATCCCCACGATGTGTATGTATATGTCTATATGCAATTTTGTGTTTGTGTGTGGGTGTCAAGGGGTATTGGGGAATTTGAGGTTAAGAGTGAATCTCCACATAAATCACAGCCGAAATGTTAATTACTTTTAGAATTCTTTACTAATTGGATGTTTGTATAAAACATTTGTTTATTTTATAGTAACACGCAATGCATCTGACGACAAATCCCTGAGGAACGGCACATGGCGACAGTTTGATCGGGATCGGAATCAAGATCAGGATACGGGAACAAGATATTAAACTGAAGCAAAAGAATATGGCAGCCATGACAGCATCAGGAGCAACGGGAGTTGCGCCGACCCGTGAATTTGTCGAGGGCTGGACGCTGGCTCAGACACTCGGTGAAGGTGCCTATGGCGAGTAAGTTAAAAGAAGAGAGTGGAGAGAGAAGAACGCTTTAAAATCAACACACGGCAATGTTTGTGCTCCTGTGTGTGGGTGTGTGTGTGTGTCCCTGTGTGTGTATAGAAAAGTCAATAAACCGGAAACACAGTGGGGACAAGGAAAAACGCATATTTCCGGCGTATTTGCGGCGTATATACAACATTGTCTCCTCCTACTGCTCCAGCTCCGCTTCCTCTGATTACTGTACTCCTCCCGCCCAGTTATCCAGCTTCATCGCAGCTTGTTGCTGTTGTGCGCATGTCACAATTGTTGAAATTGGTAACAGGAGCACTGCACCAAACCAGTCGATACACTGACAAGAAAGCACCCTCTCTTCCCCTGTCTCTCTGTCCACCCATTCCTTTTGTCGTTTCACTTGTAACTTGATTCACTATCCTTATCTCTCGCAGAGTCAAATTGCTGATCAATCGACAGACGGGAGAAGCTGTGGCCATGAAAATGGTCGATTTGAAGAAACATCCCGATGCTGTGATCTCAGTGCGCAAGGAAGTCTGCATACAAAAGATGCTACAGGACACGCATATATTGCGCTTCTTTGGCAAACGCTCGCAGGGAAATGTGGAGTATATATTCCTTGAATATGCAGCCGGTGGAGAACTCTTTGACCGCATCGGTAAGTAACAAAAAAATTAATTAATTAAAGGTGTTTGATATTTTTTTATAGTTTATTTTTTATTTTATTTTATCTTAAGAAAGATTCTTTAAAGCGTTAGAAATTTTTGGTTGACAATTTGCGACGAAATCTTAGATCATCAACCAAAAATATAATTTCTTGAAATGGAACACTTAGCTTGAAGCTTCCGATTCGGAGTCCGAGTCTGGTCAAGATGATGAAAAGAGTAATGATCCTTAAATTGAATATAGCCAAATGGTGGACGTTTTTTCATTCACTATATGTTCCGATTTACCACGCGATTTGTTATTAATGCGCTGTAGTAACTTTAAGATTTGAGAAAATTGTTTCGAAAAGATAGCTGAGAAAACTAAGAAAAAATCCTCTATTGCTCTGACCATATTATACCGATAAAAAGTAAAAAAATATTTAATTTGTGTTTAACAATTTTTACCTGCGACGCTATTTTCCAAATCAGTTATACAAACTCACATTCCGTTCTCTTATTCCTCTGGTACTCGAACTTCCTTTTCAACGGATATGAAACTTCACAAAATGTATATTATATGTATAGATATTTTGTTCACGACATTATTTTTAGATTAAGATTTTTTACAGTATTATTGAAAAGTCTATTAGATTTTGAGTTGCTTAAAGAGGCCACTAAAGGACAGATCACCGAACACTAATGTTGGTAAATGGGTCGTGTAATATTGACATTTTGTATTAAAATTTATCAAATCCATTTCAAAAAATAGTTGAGGCTGCCAACTAACATGTATCTGTGAATTTAACAAAAATCGGGCTTTTTTTTTAAAGATGGGCCCTGACTGTTACTAAAAAGTAAAAAAGCGCCCGCCGCCGTTATTGCAATTTAAAAAGTGCAATAATGCTCGTGGGCGTGATGTGAAATAACGCCCATTGTCGTTATTGCACTGGGCGTTATTTCATGCACCCGTAGTCGTACTTAAGCCAATATGTGACCACCAAATGTAAACTGACATTGACGCAAACAACTTTGATGTGGTGAGTGGGAGGACACTACAACATGGAGGACAGCAAATTAAACAGCCAGGACATCTGACAATCAGTTGAAATGACGAGATATAGATCTTGATGACGAAACGACAGAAGTGCAAATGACAATTTGGCAAATGTTTTTCACAAATGATGGCAGGGTGGAAGGAGTTGTTCACACCATTGTGATGTGGCACCAAAACATGGAACGCTTTTGGCATTTTCCTTATTCAAACTAGTTCAATGTACACTGATTGCTTTCGGAGTAATCGTGACAGCTGTTTAGATGTGTTTTTAATACGAACGAACGTCTAGACTCAATTATGATAATGTCATATTTAAGTTAAGTATGCAGTTCTTATTTATATTTTTTTATATAATAAATGCAATATATTCTCTTAGTAATAAGAAAGAAAATACAAGTATATTTATTTAATATAAATATATAAGAATTACACTAAATATTAAACTCTTTTTGTTATTGATTTGCAGAGCCTGACGTTGGCATGCCACAACATGAGGCACAGCGTTACTTTACACAGCTGCTGTCCGGTCTGCAATATCTGCATCAACGAGGCATTGCACATCGTGATTTAAAACCGGAGAATTTACTGCTCGATGAGCACGATAATGTAAAAATATCGGACTTTGGCATGGCCACAATGTTTAGGTATTAGGTACAAGCAAACTAGACTAAACTAAACTAGAATAACATGCATATAATAAATACATAATAAAATATTATTAACAATACTGACTAATATTAAAGTTCATATATTTATATATGAAAATTAGTGTCAAATTGAAGTAACTTCTGATATTGAAATATTTTGAGTATAAAATATGTATGCTCCCTCAAATAAATTTTTTAATCCTCCTGTCAGTCTGTTGATTTTCCCTTTGAATTTAAATATCATATATGTCAGTATATTAATTTATGTATGTTTATATTTTTTTAGAACATCAAATATGTATCTTTTCCAAAATTAATATGTTATTTTCTGTATCAATCACTAACTTTCTCTCATTAATTTACTTACCCAATATTAAGTTACATATTAATATTATTATATTATATATTATTATTACATATTAATATATGTTAATGTATTAATGTGCATGTATTTATATTTCTAAAGAATATCAATTAAATTAATCCTGTTTTTACTTTAATCAATTACTCACATCACAGATGTAAGGGAAAGGAGCGTCTGTTGGACAAGCGATGTGGCACTCTGCCCTATGTGGCACCTGAGGTTCTTTTGAAGCCTTATCATGCACAGCCAGCGGACATTTGGTCATGTGGCGTCATTCTGGTCACAATGCTAGCCGGAGGTAAGTTTAAAAAGAAACACTTTAAGAGTGTATGTTTAATTTGATATTATTTCATGTGTACATACAAAACGAATATGAATTAAAATCAACATTTTATTTTTTGCACATTTCAACAAACAAAATACCTTTTTACATGAATTAACCACAAACGCATATTGTTTCCTCTCACATTTCGCATCCATATGAAGGCACTGTTTAATAAATCAAATAAAAAGGTTCATCGTACTTAAATGTAATTATGTTTTGTGTTTTTGCCTCATTGTTTTTGTTTTACTATTTACATATATATATAAAAATATACTGCAACTATTATCAACTTCATTTTTGCTGTTTCTTTGGTATTCTAGCTGTAGATTGTTTTTGTAATTTGTATCATCTAAAGCTTTTATACCAAAGCTCCAGCTTAAATTGCTTGCCAGCGCACCCGCCAAACAACCATAACATAAATTAGCAACAAATGTTAAACAACAAAATAATATAAAAAAAGTAAAACAGTCAACAAAAAAATTCACATTTTTTTCTGCAGTGCACGAATGTAAATAGCTTGTAAATTGCACGGTTCATTGAAATCCTAATAAATGGTGTATCTACAAGACTAAATTGTCGGATTTTTCTATATCTTTAGAGCTGCCCTGGGATCAACCATCGGCGACTTGCAGAGAGTTTATCAACTGGAAGGAAAACGATCATTGGCAAACGCAGACACCTTGGAGTAAACTGGATACCTTGGCCATATCCTTGCTACGCAAAGTGTTGGCCAGCAGTCCAGGCACACGGTTGACACTCGAAAAGATCCTCGATCACAAATGGTGCAACATGCAGTTTGCAGAGCATGGTAAGAAAGAGTTGAGATTTAACTGTTTTTTTTTTGGTGTTTTAACGTGTTTTAAGAGCACATGCTGCTGCTCAGGTACTTAGTGACTCTCAATCACATTAGTTGCTTTGCATATTTTGAGGGTCGCTCTGTGCCTGTGTTGCACACGTTGCATGTAACAGCAATTAAGTGAGTGTTGTCTCAAGTGTAAATCAAGTGCAAGTTTTTAATGCTGCATTGCCATTGCTTTGGCGCTTTAGCTGTATGATAGATTTGAATACTTCATAAAGCTAGATTACCAAAGCATTGGCGACTCTGCCAAACTACAATATCTAATCGCAAATCGTATAAAATCGTATCAACAATCATTATGTACATTATCTTTTTTTTCATCTTTTGTTTTGCATATTATTTGCTCTTTGGTGATTTTAGCTGTATGGTGTGTGTGCAGATTCCATAGAGCTTTATTACCAAAAACCAAATGGTTTTTGCATTTGCTTTCTTATTTTTATCATTTATTTGCCAATGCTTGTTTTTATTTAATTTTATCTTAAGTTTGTCATCATCTCTATACTTCAAAATTCTCTGCAATTTCTCTACTTACTGATTTTCATTTTTCCAGATCGTTCCTATGACTTGGTGGACTCGGCAGCCGCTCTGGAGATTTGCTCGCCCAAGGCCAAGAGGCAGCGTCTGCAGTCGAGCGCAAATCTAAGCACAAATCTAGATGATTCAATATCCCGCAACTATTGTTCCCAACCGATGCCCACGCTTCGCAGCGACAGCGATTGTGACATCAACCAGGAGAATGGGGATCGACTGGCATTGGTGCAGGAGGCGCGTTTGACCTATTGCTTCTCACAGCCGGCGATGCTCGACGATTTGCTGCTGGCCACGCAAATGAATCAAACACAGAGTGCATCACAGAATTATTTCCAGCGTTTGGTGCGACGCATGACACGATTCTTTGTGACAACGCGTTGGGATGACACCATTAAACGGCTGGTGGGCAACATTGAGAGATTGGGCGGTTACACCTGCAAGGTCAGCGAGGATGGTGTCGTTACCGTGTCCACCATTGATAGGCGAAAACTGCGTTTAGTTTTCAAGGCACACATCATTGAAATGGATGGCAAAATACTCGTCGATTTCCGATTATCCAAGGGCTGCGGTCTGGAGTTCAAGCGTCGATTCATTAAGATTAAAAATGCTCTCGAGGATATTGTATTAAAGGGTCCAACAACCTGGCCAATTGCTATTGCTACCAATTCGGTGCCTTAGTTTCCTATCCAAAATATATATAAGTTATAGCTTTATGCATTTTCACATTTTAAATACTTGTTAAACTTTATTGAGCAACAATTTTTTAACTTGTTTGTGATCACATTTAATTCACATCTTATTATTTTATAACTTTGAACAAACTTCACATCATCATAGTTTAAATACGACAAAACTTTTAATACTGTTAAATGTTTACAATAAGTAGCTTATTTAGCTAAACGTTATGAAACAATAAATCGACATCGATTTTGATTATATTTTGAAGCAATTTTGTTTTAATAAATTCCAGGTAAGTTCATTACACCCTTTGTGCATAAATGCAGAACAAGTTTGTTTATAAATTCTGGAATAACTGTGGAAGCTTCTATTGACAGATTCCAATACTTTTTTTAGAGAAATTCAATCAATTAATCTGTTATTGTTTATTTCTGAAAAAGATAAACTTCTGTAAAAGACGAAAAATAATTATGTCATCTACAAATAAAGTTTATTTTGATAGTTCTTAATTTTTGTTTTTTACACCCTTACACCCATTATTCGAAAAAGAAAAACACTTTGGAGTATTTTCAACCATATTTATTTGACATCTAGTAACACTTTGGATAAGAGTATAATGAATTCGTCTTTTTTTGTTTTGCATGTGAACAATTTATACTCGCACTACCTCATCGAGTTGAACAATTTGATGCTTAGAACAAATATTGTATCTTTATTTAGGGGGTATAATGTGAATCCATACCATATTATGGTTATACAATGATATTTGTGCCACTACGACCGATTGAGAATCTTCATGTAGAGCAGCATACATAAAATATATACTTTTTTGCAAACAATGAGAGTGGATCATACTAATCGTAATGTTAATAATAATGTCTAATAACGAAGCAAATTGTGGGTAGTATAGATCGTTAGATCGGTTTGCTTTGTGCGCCAGTCACAAACCCAAAAGGTTGACGATAACGTACACCAAATGCGACACCTGTTGGTGGTTTACTTTATTTCTATCTTTTTGGATAAGGTGTGTAGTGCTTGGTGTGTTTGGAATTTAGAAGTGGCAACGTTTACTGTGGTTTCCTGAAGCTCTTGCCGGCGAACTTGACGCCCGCACCAATCTCTTCCTCAATGCGCAGAATCTGGTTGTATTTGGCCAGACGCTCTGAGCGACAGGGGGCGCCAGTCTTGATCTGACCGGTGGACAAGCCCACGACAAGGTCACCAATGAAGGAGTCCTCGGTTTCACCGGAACGGTGAGAGACCATGGTGCCCCAGCCATTCTTCTTGGCCAACAGATGGGCCTGAATGGACTCTGTGACTGTGCCAATCTGGTTGACCTTCAGCAAGAGGCAGTTGCAAGCGCCCTTCTCCACAGCGGTGGCAATGCGCTTGGGGTTGGTCACTGTCAGATCATCACCGACAATTTGGATCTTGGTGTTGGAGGTCAGGTTGGTCCAGGCATCCCAATGATCCTGATCGAAGGGATCCTCAATGGACACAATAGGGAAGTCCTTGATGAACTCCTGGTACAAGTTAGCCAGCTTCTCAGGCGACAGCCATTGGGCCTTATCGCTCTGAGGGTTCTTAAAGTCCAGATCGTACAGACCATCCCTGAAGAACTCGGATGCGGCAACATCCATGCCGATTTCGATCTAGAAATGAAAATGAAAACAATGGATAAGAATACTACTCTCGTGGTAAGTATTATCTCTTCTTACCTTGCCGGTGTAGCCAGCCTTGGCGATGGCATCGCTGATCAGGCAGAGAGCCTCCTTGTTGGACTGAATGTTGGGGGCGAAGCCTCCCTCATCACCAACAGCGGTGGCATCCAGACCGAACTTGGCCTTGATCACGTTCTTCAGATGATGGTACACCTCGGAGCCCATCTTCATGGCCTCGGTGAAGCTGGTGGCGCCAGTTGGCAGGATCATGAACTCCTGCATGGCCAATTTGTTGCCAGCATGGCTGCCACCGTTAATCACATTGAATGCGGGCACGGGCAAAATGATTTCCTTGTTGCCAGCGAGATCAGCAATGTGTTTGTACAATGGAACATTCTTCTTGGCAGCTCCGGCCTTGGCAACAGCCAAAGACACACCCAGAATGGCATTGGCACCGAATTTGCTCTTGTTCTCAGTGCCGTCCAGCTTGATCATGAAGTTATCAATGGCCGACTGATCTGTCACATCCAGATTGGCCTTGATCAGCTCGGGTCCCAGAGTGTCGTTAACGTGGCCAACAGCCTTCAGCACCGACTTGCCGTGATAGTTGGCCTTATCATTATCGCGCAACTCCAAAGCCTCATGCACACCTGTCGACGCACCCGAGGGAACGGCGGCACGGAACAGACCCAGATCCGTGGTCAGATCGACCTCAACGGTGGGGTTGCCACGCGAGTCGTAGATTTGACGGGCTTTGATCGACTTGATGGTCATATTGTTTCCGTTAGTACTGCAAAAAAATCAAAGAATAAATTAAATTAAATCAATAAAATTGAATTAATAAAAGCAAAATTGTCTATTATTCAACTGTTAAAATTTGTTCAAAAATTGTAACCAAATGTACCATTAATTCAGCTATTTTGGTACAGGCATTAGACACGAGAGCAATTGAGTTTAGCTTCGGGAAATTGGTACACTTAAAAAGTGCCGTGCTTTTTAACTTTTAAAAATTTTCAAATTATAATACAACATAATTAATAATAAACTAAGTTAAATAACAATTTTTAATTTAGCAAACTGCACTTATTTACAAGTCTAGATCTTACTTTCAACTAGAAAACATTTTTTGAAATGATTCACAAATGTACCATACTAGTCAGTCATTTTGGTACAGCCATTGAGCGCGAGCGGATTTAGGTACAACTTGTGCTAATTTGTACACTTAAAAGTTTCCTTTTTCGGTCATAAATCAGATTAAAAATTTTATGAATTAAATACAACAATTAATAATACTAACATTATTTAAAACAAAACTATTATGTGGTTATATTGTTTAAATATTTTTTTATTAAAAAAAAATTAATTCTCGGCCTACAATTTTCTAATAATATATGCAAATGAATAACTTACACTCATTATATACGTATGTATATGCATATTAAACTCTCAAATTTAATTAAACTTATTAAATCTAATACAAAGCAAAAAAGAGTCTATTTCAAATGAGCGGAAAGAGATTTCATCAGTGAAAGTAGCATACAAATCATACAACATTTCAGGTTCCACACACATTATTTTTGCACATAAAGATTAATATAAATTTTCAAATAAATAAATATCCAAGTAATGAGTAGTTTTCTGCCGTGCAAACACGGTTTTACGTAGGAGGAACGCGGTGGAGCAGGAGAAACGGAGAAAGAGAAAAGTAGCAGCAGTTGTGCCATTTGTATGTATGACCTCTACGCAGCGCTTAAAGGTCAGAGCAAAAGTAATGGGCAAAAAATGGAAAAAGTAAGCAAAATGAACTGCATAGTTAATAAAAGTCCTAAATTGCTAACGAATATTAAATAACATTTGTATTTATCCATATAAATCAATAGAAATGTTTAATTTGCCACTCTAGAAGCAGTTATCAAGTACCCATATATATATACATATAGTATATATGTATACTAATTTGTTAGATAATCGTCGATTTTATTTAACAAATTGATGGCTTATCAACCACAATAAGCAGTTCAATTACAGATGTTAAATATTTAATCATTTTGCATTGGCTCACTCTCACTTTTTCATACATATTTGAAATACATACCAAGAACTTTTAAATTTCAGAAATTGAAATCCAGACGAGAGCGACTCTAGTGAGCTTCCGGCTTGTCCGACTGATTTGCTACTGAAAGTGACGGTTGTCGTTGAGTACGCGAGCAGCGTTTTTCTTTGGCTTATTTTTTGCGCTGTCGGTACAGACGAATGCAACGTTGGGTACACACGGAGAGCGCGCGATATAAATATGTGGGCCATTGTTGTTGTCGATTGTGGAACGTAAACTGCCGCTATGACCAAGAGAGAGATTTTGCGTCCTCCAGGCGCGGTACCGGCTTCTCAGCAGGGGTCTTCTCTTTATGTTGGAATTGACCTTCGCACAAGGTTAGGCGTAATGGCATCCACAAGTGATACCAATTTATTGATCAAACTGTAAATGAATTAAAAATTATAATTTTTGTTCAATTTCAAGTTTCATTTCGTGGGTAAATTCACTTTTTGTTTAAAAATATTTTTAATTTATCGTATTAGTATCTGCTGCCACTGTACAACACTGCATAGAGCTGCACACAGCTCAAACATCGATAGCGATAAGTTATCGAGAATCTAAATAGCACGCGGACGAAATTGTTTTGTTTATGTTATTTTATTTATTATGTCTACCACGATGAGCATTGTTATGCCTGGGGAGCGAGTTGTGGCCATCGAGGATGTGGCCAAGGGCAAGCGAATCATACTGGGACCAGGGCTGCGAAGAGTCAACGATACAGTTGTGGCCAGCAAAGCAGGGCCACTCCGACACAAGGAGCCAAACACATTCTGGGTAGACAACTATCAGCGACGTTACGTTCCCGCGCGAGGTGATCTAATCATTGGCATTATAAAGGCCAAATCGGGCGATGTATATCGCGTGGATATTGGCGGAGCGGATTCCGCATCCATTTCATATCTGGCTTTTGAATCGGCTACAAAAAAGAACCGTCCCGATTTGAATCCGGGTGATTTACTTTACGCCCGCGTTCTCAACGCCAGTCCGGACATTGAGCCAGAGCTGGTGTGCGTTAACTCGAACGGAAAGCGTGGAAAGCTCGGCTTACTACAGGATGGATTCTTCTTCAAGTGCAGCCTTAATCTGGGTCGACTTCTACTGCGCGAGAATTGTCCGGCGTTAAAGGCACTGACGGAGAAGCTGCCCTACGAGATTGCCGTCGGCGTTAATGGACGCATTTGGGTGAAGGCGCATTCAACGAGTGAAACTGTCGGTCTGGCGAATGCCATAATGACACTGGAACAGGCGGGTCACTCGGAGATTGACAAAATTTGTGACAATCTAAGCGACGTGCTGCAGGCATAATAAATAAATGATGATAAGAGTTACTTACTAAAAATTATTTTAAATTCGTTTTTCTTAATTTTAAGAGTATAAAAAACTGTAACTAAAACGATAATTTGTCACTTCGACAGCAAATCGCAGCTTAAAGTATCAGCATTAAAAGCTAAGTGGATCTATTAAACTGACCGAGTCTGTGTGCGTGCGAGGATGTCTACTACAGTGACTTATCTTATTATTCTTCTGTCTAAATGTCTAAGGCAAGTTATCTACATTTCCTATTTCTTTCCTTCTCAAAATATACAGTTAGACAAGTCGCATTTCATTTTTGCTTAGAATCGACAGAAATAAATTTTCAAAAAGGTAATTTTAATGATTAGACTGCCTTGAAAGCATAACATATACCATGGTTAAAACTAAAATTCTTTTTTTTCTTGCAACACATTATTTATTTTTAAATGCCTTATCCAATATTTTTATTGTTATATTATAGTCGAATAATAAATATATGAAAACAAGGCATTTATTATGTTAAAAATAAATTACATCAAGCAAAAAAAATGGTTTAAAAACAATGGCCTCCGATCGATTTGATAAGAAATGATTAATTTGAGTCTGTGCGATATTTTGTTTTATCGCTTTCGTTCGCTCATCGATTAGCGCATCTCTAGCCTGCACTTTCTCTCTCACTCACACTCACGCGCTCTTTGCCGAACAGCTGATTGCTGTTATCACCCAACACACACACACACGCTCAGTAGGTGTGTGCAACTTACTAGTCGGCAGTGTTACGGCAGAGTACAAAGTTCTGAATATGAGTTTTCTAGAGTTTCTGCTCATTCTGCTGGTGTTCTATTATGTTGTCTATGTGCTGCTGTGGATCGTGCTCGACTGCAATGTGGCGCTGTGGTACAAATCGCGCTTCGGTGTCTCGCTGTCCACAATGCGGGGACAGGTGGTTTGGATAACGGGTGCCTCGAGTGGCATTGGACGCGCCTTGGCCGTCAGCTTGGCCCGACATGGCGTCCGTCTGGTGCTGAGTGCCCGACGGGTGGATCAGCTGGAGCAGGTGCAAGCTGAATGCTTGAAGGTGGCACATGGCTTGCTTGCCACCAAAGATGTCCTGATCCTGCCCATGGACATGTTGCAGCTGGACAAACATCAATCATGCCTCTACACGGTGCTCAATCACTTTGATCGTCTCGATGTGCTGGTCAACAATGCTGGTCGGTCGCAGCGTGCCACTTGGACGGAGATTGAGATCCAGGTGGATCGTGATCTCTTCGAGCTGGACGTGTTCTCCGTAGTGCACCTTTCGCGTCATGTGGTCCGCTACTTCATGGAACAAAACGGCGGACGTGGTCACATTGCGGCCACCTCGAGCATAGCCGGATTCAGTCCGGTTCCCTTCTCGGCCACCTATTGTGCTGCAAAGCACGCTTTAAATGCCTATCTCATGGCCCTGAAGGCGGAGATCCGTAAACTGGATGTCACCATCTTTGCTCCGGGTCCCATTGCCACGGACTTTCTACTGGAGGCATTTACGGGCGAGCAGGGCGGCAAAGTGGGACAGAGCACGGCCAACCAGAGGCGTCTTACGGCGGAGAGATGTGGCGAACTATTTGCCGTTGCCTTGGCCAACAAAATGGATTTCACCTGGTGCGGCCTCTTTCCGGTTAATGTGATGGCCTATTGTGCCCGCAATGCGACTCTTATCAAAATCCTGGGACAATTCATGACTGAGAAGACCTTGAACAAAATCCGCGAAGGAAAACTGTAACTTCACACCACTGTGCCAATTTTAACAAGTACCATTTATCTTACAAGTGTACCAGCGCCTTATATACGAAATTTTACCATTTTTATGGAAAAGTAAATGCACCATTTTAGGTACAAATGTAACAGCTTCTACAGTGGTACAAATTTACATTTGAATTTTATTTTATTAACTAATTATAATGACATTTTAGGCTTTTACTTGCTCCGCTTTAACATGAGCTGAGATTTTAACGCGTTTTCTCTTGGCCTTGGCAATATTTGTCTCCTGTACTCCATGAAGTTGTGGGATTTGCTTTTGTTTCTTACTCTTTTTGCAGGAAAGCGGATTTGGATTCTTTGGTCCTTTTGCTAGTTTCCTTTTGACTGGCGCTTCAGTTGCCTTCAAGCCTTGTTTCTCTTTCATGTACTCAATTTTGTTGACCTGCTTGCCGAGCATCAGGTTTTTGGCACGTTTTTGTACCATTTTCTTGGATGCTGCTGATGGAGCTTCGAGTACAGGCGTCGCCTTGTGCAGATAAAGCAGGCAACGACCGGGAATCTTGCGCAGACTTCCCTGCAGCAGCCGATCTTGTGAAGCGACAATGTAGCGATTGTCCTTTGTCTGAAAATATTATATGTAAAAAAAATCCACATCTGTTGCAGAAAATACCCCTATTACCCACCATCGATTTAATGCACTCCGCTGCCGCGACGGGTTTCCCCTCGTGGCCACACTTATGCACGTGGAATTGTTTGACGATTGTTGTGGCACCTGTTAAAGGTGCTCCAAGTGCCTCAGCCTCCAATATAATGCATTGTGTCGTTAGCAGCTTCACATTACACTGGAAATACTTTCGAATCTGTTCCTCAATGCCAATTTTGTGCTGCAAACAGAATTGTTGTACTCTTGTCTAAAATTCTATAGATACATGTATATTATTAACACACCTGTAGCGCCGCTTGACAGAACGTGGCGTCAATTAGCACCTGGTAAGGCTCGCGATAATCAAAGTTATTCGCAAAATAAACCAGCGTCTTGTGCGACTTTTTAAAGCGCGAGATTTTCATTGTTTTATTGTTTTTATTTAATTACAAATTAGAACCTGGGTCGTTGGCGTTGCCACCTGGCTCAGATGTTGCCACCCTGTTAAAACTTTTGGATCTGGCCATATTTACAACTTTTGGTCAAATGTCAAAAATTATCCTTAAATTTTTAACTTTTTTATGACAAGTTCCCAATTTCAAAGCTAGAACTTGTAAAATTTTTTCAAAAATTGTTGTAATTTTGTGCGTTTTTTAATATGTTAAAAAATTTTTTTAGCTGCTTTCCTCTTAGGATGAATTTTAAATTTTTCTTTTAAATTAATATTTCGTTGCACAGTTATGGAATTTTGAAAATTTCAATACCTTAATTTAAAATAATCGCTAGATTTAACGACCTGGCGCCAACTTTTTAGAGAAAAAAATAGCTGTTTCTGCAATGGTGGCGGTCGGCCGATAAGCAATATAATAGTACCACTGCACAATAAATATCGATAATTTAATATCACTGGCACTGCCAACTCACTTGCATGTATTTAATACTTTTGAAGTGCATCGTTTCACAGCACTGGCCAATTTGAATATTTCAAAATAGGCGCTAAGAAATTTGTGTGTGCGTTTTCAACCACCCCATAAGTTTTCACCCTCTGTGCTAGCATGCAGTGTGCCTGCTGTTTTGTGTTTTCATTTTGTCGATGAATTAGTTTTATTTTGTATGCATCTGCAAACACATTGCACATTTTAAAGACGTAATAAAGTGATATATTTAGTTGTGAAACAAATTCTCGCTACTAAATTCAAAAAAGTGATTTATTAAATGTAAAAATAGGCGTTCTTTTAACAGAGGTCATCACCCTTGCAGTTTCTGCTTTTGTTATATACGCGACAATCATAGACAAATACATATAAATGTAAATTTGTATGTGCATTTTAATGTAACATTTTCAATTACCTCTTGGTGTATTTACATTTGGCTTCTGATCGATTTGGTTTGTTCGCTTTAAGTGTGTGTTACTATTGGGTGCAGTTTTTTATGGCACGGTCGATAGTACCTCTATTCCGTTCCCCTCTACTCGTCAACGTCATCAACACTATCGCCTGAGAGCAAATACATTACTTCAATATGTGGTTTTTTGCAACTGACGCTTATCTTACTGATTAGCCTGTTGCTGTCGGGGGTCTCTTTACTCTCTTATAAAAGTTGTAGCTTCTTCTTTGTGGCGTACTTTTCTCAGTTGTCGAATATTGGTCAAGTTTAAGTCACAGCTTTGCTTTCAGATAAAGTCCAGCTGCGGACTTGTTCCTATTCCTTGAAGGTTGACCAAAGAATACTTGAATGCAGTTCTAAGATAGTTTATATATTTACTTTAATCAATCTCTCAATTCTGTTTTGATTTTGACTCTTTAAAGAGAGGTTTTCTTGTCTAAATATTTTATATCTTCCTATGGGATTTGTTGCTTACTCAACCGACTTGGGGATGCACGTGGTTTGCATATCGAATTAATGGAATCTTACGTAAAAGCCGACTTGGCTTCCGGTGCGACGCGGTTAGCGAATTGACGAATTGCTGGCTTGAATGGGCCAGTGAAAGTCAAACCGCTCTGCTCAAAAGAATCTTATCAAGATGAATGAAATTGGCATCAATTCTTTATAACGAGGTTCTCAACCCTTTGTTTATTTTACATAATTGACACTCCTATTGGGAGAGTTCTTTAATTCAATCTGATTAAAATTTCACTCAGGAGCTTGTCAATCATCGGGGCTCATCAGGTACTCCCAGCAGGCACAGTTCAAAGTCCGATTGTAATGGAATTCATTCATAAGACAATGAATATCATACGAATATTGCATTATGCATGTCAATGGATTAATCTTGCAACATATGTTTAATTACTGGCCAAAGATATTGCGTTTGTTTTTAACTTGAAAATCTTTGTAGTCGTCCGGGATTCATTTGAATGCAGTTGGCGTACTTATCGGACTTATTTAATTCAATTTTATTTTGTGCCATACTTAAGTGCATTAGAACAATCAGAGTATGACTTACACATTTTCTTGAATATATAATTAATTTTTCTTTGAAAATAGTTTTAAAGGAAAGAATATAAGCTTTTTGCGCTGCATTCGACACTAGCGCAGACTGCCGTTCCCAATGATTCACATTATAATATTATAATCATCATGGATAGAGAAAATAATTTTCTAATAAACTTTTAATATATTATATAGCATACAGAAGTGCCACAGAAAACGAAACCAACCGAAAATCTCTCAAATATCCATATATTTTTGAAATATTCTCGGTAAGTTTCGAATTCTGTGACACCCCTGATTGTAACGGAATATACATGTGTAGAAACGACTAAGCGGAATTGTGTAGAAAGTATCTCCTAGACAATACAGTTGCGATACCTGCGTCATTTTCTATGTATTCGAAACGATTTTCGAATCATTACTAGTAAATAACCATAATTAAATAATCATCCAAATAGTAAAGTGATTTTAAAGGTAGTTTTATTATATCCGCTCACGCGCTGCTTGCATTGCCCAATTCACGTAGTGGTTAGTGCAATCTACTGTGTACCTTTGATCTAATCTAATTAATTGTTAGACAATCCCTACAGATAAAGATTATATATATAAAAATATGTAGACTCAAGGTTCAAAACAAAGCAATTTTTAATAAATTGCCATTTTATTTTATTTGTCTTTTTTTTAAAGATTTAATAACTTTATTTTAAACGTAACGATTGTTAAAGATTTAGCTAAAGCACTTTAACAAAAATTCCCCATTGCCTTAGTTTCATCTATGCAGTTTTTTCATATATTTATTTTTAGCTAGAATGAATCTTAACAATTCTTTAAAAATAAAAAAATAATGATTAAGGTTACAGTGTTATTGTAAAACTACACTAAACCAAACAAATTTCACACCCTCGGGGAATATCTTGAGGTAAAGATACTGGGAACTGAAGCTGTGACGTTAACTGCACGCCCACAGTGAATTAAAAAAAAACACACACAGAAGAGAATTAACCCAGTGTTCAATGAGTATTCAATTAGGTATCCACACTTGTTTCTAAGCACAAGTATGTATAAAATATATTATATAAGCAAGCCAATTTTCAATGGTCATAAAGTACTTTTATAATTATGCATACACATTATGATTAAAGTTTAAATACATAAACTGTAACATTAAAAATGTGGAAAAAAATTTATAATAACGTTACGTGTAAAACTTAACGTAAAACATTACAAGAGCCCGGCATGAGAGAGAATATACAAAAAGAGCGCATGAAGCAGAGAAACAGCTGAAGCCTGCGATCGTTGTCGTCGCACAGTGGTTACTTTTATTTGGACTGCATACAATTAAATTGTTTTGCTTTTTGTTGATAAATAAAAGACTGCATATTTTTTGAAATATATTTTAGATTTGTTTGATTAACACTCTGATGTTGACACTCAATTGTGATTCGCACTAAAGAGTAGAGTTATTAATGTGCAGATAATTCCTTTAAATTATTAATTTAGAAATTACGCGGTTCAGTTCACTGTGTGCCGGCACAGCTGAGCGAGCATCTGACTCGACTTGGCGGACTGTGCTATAATAATAAGCCGTTGAGAGCGAGTTCTTTAGTTCAACGGCAGCCAGCGGCGCAAGTGGAACGCGCATCGGCAACAACACGACAACGACAACGAAACGGGCAATTGAAGACGCGTCAAAGTGAAAAGCAAAGAAGTAAATAATGTACAGTGTATGTCAAACGAAACACAACACGACGCACAATTAAAATTAATTACGCGCTGTCGATCTGCATAAGTTCAATGAAGAAAGAGTCATAAAAGGTAGAAAGTGACACTGAATTAAAGCAACAGCAACGCCAAATGCATTTGATACACACACATTAACATGAGTACATACATGTGTATAAAGAAGTTTCGGTTCAAGTGTTTTTGTTAATGTGATTTCTGAAATAAAACTTATGTGTTTTTAAGTAAATATATATACATTAATTTGCCTAAATTCCTGTGCAGCGGAAATTGCTAACGATATAATAATTTACGAAATTTACAAAATTCTTGCCTAGTTCAATAACAAATTATTTAACAAAAGCCAACGATCGCGTGTTTAGTGTGATAACAGTCAATGTTTATTTAAATAGCTCTGCAATTTGGGCTACACAAACTTATATATACATACATACATATTTTCAATGATATATGTAATGCGATTCATTCATGAATTGTTGTTATTGTTTTTAATTTTGTAAACTTTTGCATCACATCGTTTTAGTTCACGTGTGCGCGAAACTGCGACTTAATAAACAGTGTGTCACAAAAACTACAACAACAAGAAAAGTTGTACACTCACAACAACAACAACAAAAAACCAAGACAACAAGAACTGCACCCAAAAACTTAGCTGGCGGCCAACAAAGGTGAGTAACAGAGTCGACGACACCGTTACCGTATAACAGCTTTGACACTGACTCTCTATGCAGTTCACGTGCAAGTGCGAGAGAGCGAGAAAGATACTGAGAGAGAGTGAGTTTTTAGTTAGATTTGGGTGGGTGGGTGATTCTCATGTTAACTGCTGAAGAGAGATGAAGCACAAAGAGAAACGAAAATATCTAACAAAAGAAAATGCGTAACACATAATAGCCGCTGCACATTTCGTGTCTTTTCGAATATTTATGTTGCTCATGTAAAGTTTTTGATTCTTTTGCTGTTTATCATCTGGCTTGGTTCTGACGCAGCATCTCAGCAGAACAACTCAAAAGTAGGCCATTAGCGTCTCTTTTACTATTTATCTATTTGTATGTCTCTAAGTCTGTCTGTTTATGAGTACATATGTGATGTGGCATCTCCGGCCGAACTCCTATTCCTCATAATCGTCGTGTCTTTCTCTATCTCAAAACATGAAGCAAATGCATAGTATTTATGTAATATCGCTGCAATTGATGAGCTTTATTTAAAATTAATTCAATTGAATCTGTATGATTGGCCATTATAAATGTGATATTTAAGAAACATTTTTGTTATTGTACATATTTTATATATAGATAAATATATATTTGCTCGATATATTAAAATATTATTTGATATTAAATTCAATTAAATAAATAAGCTGAATATTGATAACCACTGTTAACAGTACATGAAAATAATTATTGAATGTGTAAATATTCACAAAGTTTTCATATTCACTCTTTGTAGCTTATATTTTTAAATAAACTTTCAGCTGAGGTAATTCGGATTACCTCGGATCTTAATGTCAAAGAATCTTTTTAAAAAATAATAGTCTGAAAAAAATTGATTTGTTTGTAGGTTAATGTTATGTGCAAATTTCCCCCCTTGCCGCTGTCCCTGATCTTCCACAGAGCGCTCAAATTAAGTAGATTTTGAAGTCGTCGCCGCCTGCTGACCTTGCCGATGGCAATTTTCTTTATCGCAAATGTGATTCTAAGGGTCGAATACATAATGTTTCTCATGCTTAGTTTTTTCTACTTTTTTTGTGATTTGTTTTGCTGTTAACTATTAGACAAGTAACAAGTACCCGCCAATCTTTAATTGTAGTTATGACTTTTATTTTTCTCTTATTTTGTGTGCACACGTTTGAGTTTATATAATATATAAGAAATGATAAAATCGTGACTGCAATGAAAATTGACTTTAAATTTTGCTTGTATTCATCCATTCATTCAGAATGGCTATATTCTCAAGCTTGATACACTTTCAAGATTCCCATTAACAAATATAGAATAATACTCATATTCGTATTATCCAATTAATTTAAATATTTATTTCCCATACATCAATGACGCAATACAGTATAAGTTGCCCAGTTCTTAAGTTATTCCTACTCTTAAGCATAACAATTAATGTATGCAAGTACGAGTATTTTGTTGATTAAATAACACGAATAAATTAAAAATATATGCCGTTTAACTATTGTTAGTTTAAATTCGATTTATTGTTATAATATTATAATGCTCGTTGATTTAATTATAGAGCCTCCAATTAGCACGAGCTGCAAGTGCCAATTGGAGGCGTTACCTTAATCTATTATATTGACTCAGCTAATCGTATCTCATTACTCATTCAAGTTCTATCTGCAATCTTTTAATTATAATTTGTCAATATCATGTTAAGCATACGTTTAGCTCAAAAATATATACTCTTAGAAAAAACACAACGTAATAATTTTAAGTAAACAAAGATTGGGGTCATTCCAGTTGACATGGTCAGCACGAGATGTAAATAAAGAGAAGTTATAGGTAAACGTATTTTTAATTAAGCTTAAAAATATTATTTACAGATCATTGTCATAGGTCAGTTCATATTTATTGACTTGTTTCCCGTAAGACTTGATTCTTATAATTAGAAATTTTTAGAAATGAAATGATATTAGTTGTTATAATTATTATTATAACCTTATAGCTGTGATTTCCGTTTTTCTGCTTCAAAGTGGCTCCAAATTAAATGCGAACGCTTAAATTAATCAACTGCTTCAAATTTGAGTACATTTTGGGTGCAATTTGACTGAAAAGTCATCAATTGCATCAATTCGTTGATTCAATCAATTGATCTTGAGTGCTCGATTGTAAGGTCTTGTGGCTAATCGTAGGTGCATACGTACTTATGTATGGTATATGTTTGAAGTTCAATATATAAAAAAAAAAAAAATATAAAAAATAATATAAAAATATTTTTTTTTTATATATATATATATATATATATATATATATATAACAAAGGTTTTTCTCGTTGGTGTAAAATTTCTTATGATTACTATTAGATTGAGCAGTCTTGCCACATTTAATTTTTCTTATTAAATATGAATTTTCTAAATAATTTAGAGTTTTTGGCTATGTCCTAGAGATATAAATTTACCGATTTCTTGCTACCTTTTTAAATATACCTTATAAATTGGGTTTGATTTTAATTCTGTGGAAAAAAAAAAGTTTAAAAGTTTCCACTCCTGGAGATGAAAGTACTTAAAAAAGCCCAGCTGACAATAAAAGTGGAGCATACAATAATAAATTTAAATGTTACTTAATCTGTCAGTTAGTGTGTCAATCTGTCAATCAGTCTGCCAGTTAGAAAAGAGTGTTTTTTATAAAGATGTGCCACCAAGTTAAAGTTCACAGTTAATTGCGCCACTTAATGTATTTATGTGAACGTAAATGAACCGATTGATCCCACAGATGACTCAATTTTCGTCTAGAATATTTCCGCTTGCCTTGTCAATATTAAATTCATATTTATTTCGATTTGTTTATTTGCAGAAAATACTTATAACCTTAATAAAAGTGGAAGCGTAACTCGAATTTGCGATACGCTTTTGAAATGACACTCTTGCCAGACATAAAAGCCAAGGATGCCGCCTGTTGTGTTGGCGGTGGCGATACCAGTAGCAACAGTGGGGCAAGCACCAGTGGCAGCCACAAGGAACATCATCAGGGTGGACACAGTAAAGGCGATTGCCTGGGCATAAATTGTTGCACCTCAGCAGCCAGTTCCGAGCTGTCAATTGACGAGAAGTCATCAACTTCAACCGCCGCCAATGTCAATAATAATCTCAACGAATATCGCACATACAATTACCACGAAGCTGTGGCACACGCTAATTTCGCTCAGTGCAAAAATGTCGACATAGAGTTCACCAACGTGCGTTATGCGATACGCAAGTTTTCCTTTCCAGAACGAAAGTTTGGTAGGTTTTCGATTGTAAAATATATCTGACGAGCATTGGATCATAAATAAAATAATCCCGCAGTTACTAAGGAGATTCTGCATGGTCTCAATGGTAAATTTCGATCCGGCGAGCTTACAGCTATAATGGGACCCTCTGGGGCTGGCAAGAGCACATTGCTGAATGTCATGTCAGGATTTTGGTGAGTTTTGTGAATTTGGTTTTTTTTTTAAATAAATAAAAAAAATTAAAATCTAGTTAAGGTTTTGGGTAGATATCAAAGATATATTTTGTCGTTAAACGCTAAAGAACGTCAAGTATAAAAATTCGTCAAATTAAATACATTATCGAATTTATTTGGTCTTATTGGTCTTCGAAAAATTGTAAATTTATTTTAATTTTGAAATATTAAACTTTATTATTAATTTGTAAGCATTTTTCTTTTTTCTTTAAGTTTGTTACTTATAAAATTAAATACACATTGCATTGCCGACTTTTAAATGGATTACAATAGATAAATTAATATAAAATGCATCGAAAACTTAACCTGAGTTGACAATAAATTATTAACAATTCGTAGTCTCAAAATTACTTAAAATTTAACTACATCCCTGTTCGATAACGTAATAATTTTTTGATTTCTAATAGATTTGAGAAATTGTTTATATTACTTATTTAAAATTAAAATTACATAATGCATAAAATGCGGCACATGTGCTTTTAATCAAGATTAATATATATTTTAAAATGTCTCGTTTTTCAATAGTTAATAAATTGTTTAGTATTTAAGATGCCAATCTGATTAAAGAGGATTGTGTCAGTCGCTCTAAGGTTCGATTCAATTTGGATAAGTGCAAGCAAAGTTCCACTTCGAATTGTCAGTGCAATGTTCTAAAGATCATACGATATAGCTCAGACTATATGCGACTTACATATGTATGGGTCTAAGTCTGAACATAAGAACAATGAATGAGCATTCATTACATAAGTAGAACTTAAGACGATAACAAAAATATGTAAATACGTCGTCGCCTGAGTCATAATTACAATGACGAGCGTTTGTCAATTTGCATAAATGCAACAACTTTCAATACTATAATCTGGAATAATCAAAAGGCAATTGAAAACTAGCTGTTAACAGCAGAAATATAATCTATGTCGGAACTGTCAGTGAAAACAGAAATGTTATCAACATTTATTTGCGTGTGTACTACTACTTAGACAAACAAGAGCTGTGAGAGACCCTGGCAAAGTCCACGAGCCTAACTCTAGTTCATAATAAAGCAATTTTAATCTTATACCAAATCATTTTTCCTGACGGTAATAATGTAAAATTACCTTATTAATTACAAGTTATTGTTGTTTTGATTCTACATATGTCAATGCATAATGGAACAGTAAACAAGCATTCCTTATGTGGAAAAATAAATTACCATTCAAGGTATGGGAAACAGACGAGTTTACACGTCAGAGGCGGCGAATGTCCAATTTCCTTAAAAAAATCCGCTTTCTAAAAAATAAATAAATAATTTATTTTAAATATGTCTGAAAGCCTTTTTTCTAAGGTAAATATGTCTGAAAGCCCTTTAGAACCGAGTTCAGGGTGTTGTTTTTATTGATTATCCTAATTGGCAGTAAATATTTGTAAATGCTTGTCAGCTTCAAGTGCAGGGTATCTGTTGCTCGTTCTACATAAACTAATGATTTTAATTTGTTACACATGTCGCCATTTTTACTTATCGGTCATTAAACTACGAACTTGAAACATGTACGCTTACTCAGATTCAGATTCAGAGTCGCCACTTGTAACCCATAACAATCATAGTTGTCTTTGTTTACATGTATTATTTGTTGTTTCCTACAACTGTTTTTGTGTATGTAGCGCTTCTGGAGTCACTGGTAGCATTCGCGTCAATGGCAAGCCCATGGCCACAAGCTCGGAACGATTTCGCCGACTCTCGTGCTATATTCACCAGGATGATCTATTGCGTCCCCAGCTGATGGTTGGAGAGATAATGATGATGGCGGCGCATTTAAAACTCGGCTTTAAAGTTACCAAAACTCACAAGCTCAATTTGGTAAGCTCGATTTAAATATAACTGATATTTATTACATTTCTTTAACAATTAATCTAATATTTTGCTCCCTATTTTGCACAGATCAAACACATCTTATCGCTGTTGGGTCTGGAGCATCGCCACAATGTCCACTCAGGAAAACTCTCGGGCGGACAGAAGAAGCGACTCGCCATTGCCCTGGAGCTGATAAGCAACCCGCCGGTACTCTATCTGGATGAGCCAACGACGTGAGTATAATGAAACTTATAAGACCTATAAAAAAATACTTATTTGCATTTGCCTGACGATAACTGATCTATTGAGTAAATGCAATTTAAAAAGCATATTCATATTACACTGCACTACAGAGCAGAACTACGCAAATGTAATTAAAAATGGTGCTAAAATAATCGTATTAAAAATAGTATTTACAATATTTTGGTCAATATGTAATATTTAAAGCGGAGTGTAGTTAGCCTGCTTATTAGAATCAACCGAAACAAATATCGGTTCCGGTTTCGGTTCCAGTACGTCCCGAAACAACTATTTCGGTAAACGGTTCTATTTCGGTTTTTTCCTTTCGGTGCCAGTATCAGTACCGCTACGTACCGGTTATAAAACAAAAATATACGTGTATTAACGATTTGTACATACATACATACAATATGTTCGTATTATATTAAGATAAACGAAACTTTAAGTTAAAGTTTGTTTTGATAGAAAGCTAAATAAAAGAAATGATACACTACATACAGAGAAACGACTAATAATTTTTGAAAAAGGTTCTTATAAAAAAATTATTTTGGTCACGGTTCCGGTTCCGGTACTCAAAATGAAACGGTAAATTTATGTTAACGGTTCCGGTACCGGCTCCGATATTATTCCCTGATTAATACATCTTAAACATAATTTTAAATTTATTAATTAAATGGGTTACTTCAACTAATTACTACGCAGTTAAATTTGATTTTACAATATAATTTTCTATGCTTCGTCTTATAATTTAATATGTTCTTTATTCATTTTCAACTACTCATCATCTGTTTACTTTATTGATTTTAAATAATCTTTATAAATAATTAATTTATTTATTAATTACTACAACCTATTATTAAATTGTGTAATTTGATTTCACAATATTATTTATCATGTTTTGATTTATAAAATAATTTATTGTTTATTCATTCTCAACTGTTCATCTCCTATATACTTTATTGATCTTTAACCCAGAATACAGATATTAAATTTGTTAAGGTCGAGAATTTCTGTCAACAACTTTGAAAATTGTTAATGGAGAATTTGCTACTTTAGCTTCTTTTTAGCCATTAAGAATAATGACTTGCCATTTTGAGTGCTGTTGCTAGAGTCTGTTGACCCGCTCTATACATACTATATTCATCAACTGTGAGTCTACAAAAGTGCGCTTTCTAATTGCCTTGATGTAATAAAATGTAACGATAATTTATTCTTTTATATTTCGAGGTTTTCTTCAAGCGTAATAACGACAATACTGTATGTACAAACAATCGTTAACTTCAAGTTCGAATTGCCGAAATGAATAATCACAAACATTTTTGCTTGTCCGTCAGTTTATGATCGAGTTATTTTCGGAACATGCGTGGTTCACACCATGAATATTTTAATACAGATGAGGGTTTCCTTTACAGCTTAAAACTTAAAACTACAAATTTTTATTATGATTTTAAATAGTTTTTATACCTGTTACTAAAAAAAAACAAGTAAAGGGGTATATTGTGTTCGTTGGAATTTATGTAACAGGGAGAAGGAGTCATCTCTGACCCCATAAAGTATATATATTCTTGATCAGCATCAATAGCCGAGTCGATATAGCCACGTGTGTAAAAATATTTATACCTCAAAACAAACTAAATTCCCCACTCAATCTCTAGGCGCTCACTAATGTCTAAACTAATATCTCATCACTAAATCTTTTAACTCATATATAACATAATAACAAAATCAAAAAAACAAAATCTAACTAAAACTCTTAAATAACTATAACCAAATCATAAAAAGACAAACATATAAAGTACTCTTATAAATATGGAATTAATTAACGGGTATCCTATGGTCGGGATCACGCCTATAGCCCTTCCGAATTGTTTTTGTTTCATTTATTGTTATCATTTTTTTATTAAGATGACAAATGAGTGTTAAAATTAATATTTTTAAAATGTTTCCAGTTTGCCACGTTAAAAATTAGTGTATATACTATTTATTTATACATAACATTTTTAGACCCCGTATTAAAAAAAAGTACATTCGATTTGTTTTAACGAATATGTGCGTAACAGGGAGAAAAAGGCGTGGCAGATCCTATAAAGTACATATATCCTTGATCAGCATCAATAGCCGAATCGATATAGCAATGTCCGTCTCTCCGTCTGTCTGTCTAAATCTCAGAGACTATAAGAGCTAGAGACACCTAACTTGGTATGTAGGTTCTTCTATGCTGCAAGCAGATCAAGTTTGTTTAAAAATTCGGCCACGCCCCCTATCTCGCGCACAAATCGGAAAACAAAATTTCATATCCAAATTATAAGAGCAATTTAAAAGCTAGTGACACCAAATTTAGTATGTAGATTCCTCTATATTGTAGGCAGGTTAAGTTAAGTCGAGTATGCTCGACTGTAGCACCGGCCTACTAGTTTTCCGTATTGATGTACTCTTTTATGTTGACATAAGGTACTCAGAGTATCTTTCAATCGAGCATTTTTCTCGATTGTCTATGCGTAGATTAAACGAAAGATTTTCTATGCGGAAGTGATGTGCTTATGAATTCAACATTGATTATAAGTACAGAATGATTAGCAATGCATGTGGAATGATTATCATAAGTAGTTGTCAATCTGTTGTTATTATCTGTATTGGAATCTCAATTTCTGTAAACTTTCAGAGGCCTCGACAAAATGTTTCTGAATATCCAGTTTGAATTAAACATGAAAGTAATCAATATTTAAATAAGGAAAATGCTTCTTGTAAATTAAAAAATCATCAAAATTCTTAAAATTGTTGTTGATTAAATACAAAAGAGTGATTGATTTTATAATGCTTAACTATACAATTAGCTTAATATTTTTGCTTCAGTTATGTTTGTCACCGATCTGTTTTATTGACATTTTTATGTTTTTATGCTCAAATCGGACCACTAAATCATATAGCTGACATAGCACCGATTGGGTGAAAATCAAGCCTTAGTATGAACAACTTTTTTGTTTTATGAAATATCGTAACCAAACTAATAGAATTTACGTAAAACTTGGTGTTACATATTCTGTTCAGAGTTGGTTTAAATCGGACCACTATATCATATAGCTGTCATGGGACCGATCGGGAGAAAATCAAGTCTTAGTATTAAAAACTTTTTATTTAATGGGATATAGTTGGCTTAAATCGGAGCACTATATCTTATAGCTGTCATAGGACCGATCGGGCGAAAATTTGGTTTTGGTATGAAATACTTTTTTGTTTAATGAGATATCGTAACTAAACTGATTGAATATGCATTTAAGTTAATTAAATATTTTTTAATTTTATACATTGTTTGTTTTTGCCATAGTAAGTACGGGGCTCCGACAGTCGAGTAAGCTCGACTTTTACACCGGCCTACTAGTTTTCCGTATTGATGTATTCTTTTATGTTGACATAAGTACTCAGAGTATCTCTCAATCGATCATTTCTCTCGATTGTCTATGCGTAGATTAAACGAAAAAGTTTCTATGCGGAAGTGATGTGTCTATGAATTCAACATTGATTATAAGTACAGAATGATTAGCAATGCATGTGGAATGATTATCATAAGTAGTTGTCAATCTGTTGTTATTATCTGTATTGGAATCGCAATTTCTGTAACCTTTCAGCGGCCTCGACAGCTCTTCGTGCAGCTCGTGCGTTGCGCTTCTGAAGAAGCTTGCTTCCCAGGGACACACGGTTGTGTGCACCATACATCAGCCGAGTGCCCTAATCTTTGAGATGTTCGACACGCTTTATACGGTAGTCGATGGACACTGCATGTATCAGGGCAGGGTAAAGGAACTGGTGCCCTTTTTAGCCGAACAGCAGCTAGTCTGTCCCAGCTATCACAACCCAGCTGACTACTGTAAGTATCTTAATATCTATGCATCTTATAGGAAGGGCGTCTAACAATTTCTGTATCTGTTTCTATTAACAGTACTGGAGGTGGCTGTTGGAGAGCATCAACATGATATCAAAGATCTGATAGCAGCGGCAAATAAAAAGTATTACGAAGATGCTGAAAATTATCCATATATTGGCAGTAACGATGTGTCGCAGATCATAACATCGATAAAAGGTGGGGAAAATTAATAAATTTTAAGGGAAACAAGAAATTTGATATTTTTAAAAGAAGCATAGTAAGAGTAAAGCTCATTATTTTCTTAGCAAAAGAAAAATGGGGAAATAGTAGAGTAGAAAAAAAATGTTTAAAACGATAAATAGGAAAAAAGAAAGCAAAAGAATTCAGAGATTATTATTATTGTAAGATTCGAAAAAAAGAAATTATAATTTTATAAAAATTTGAATTCTTGATTCTTATTAAAGAAAAGAGAAACCAAAGGAAACAAATATAAATTTGCTTCCTTGAATCTGCTTAATGAAAGTATCTCATGTCTCAACTCGTTCCCAATATAAACCAAAGAATTACATCAGAGAGATAGATAGAAAGAGAGAAAGAGAGCGAATTTGAAAAGTTACGTCATTCAAAAGCGAAACATAGAGTACTTGTATCTCCTACTCATAAGTAGTTTCATGGCTGGAAGCATCGCATTGCGTGTTTAACTCGTACTCGAACATAAGTTAATTTGCATTACAACATTTCAGAGAACATTGGAGCCAAGAAGTTGAGCAGTTCGAGCCAAGAACTGTCCACAGCTGCTCTAGCGGAATTCTCAAGCTATGATTATACAAAAGCTGGTTATCAAGAGTTGCCGCTAAAGGAGATCAATGTGTCAGTAGGGGAATCCACGCTGGAAGAGCCAATTACCAATGAAAGAAACACAGAGCTTGCCAACCAAATGGAAACGGAGCCACAAGAGATGATCGATTCAGCTTCATTTCTCATGCAATATTTAATCCTGATGCAGCGAATTTTGATCTGCGCCAGACGAAATTATGTGAGTACAATGATGATAACATATTCGGACTCGTACTTGTTAATTTTGTTGACAAGGTCATGCCGGTTTAGGGCAGAGCAACTCGCAACTCTCACGTTGACAACTTGACTTTGATTGCAAGTCAACGTTGATTTGGTAATTCGATGCAATTTACGATGCTTTATCCATTAACTAAAGCAAGATATATTTTTATTTATTTATATTCAGGTTTTTATTTACAAACCGTCTCTTGGTAATTTAAAAAACAAAAAAAAAATAAATGACCCGTTTAACTTATATATATCAGATAAAACAACTCTTTTGTTCATTTTTAAGCTGTTTTATTTTTTCAACATATTATTATTGTTCGTCTTTTGTGGTCCAGTAATTTTGTGTTAAACTTGAGTGCGTCGCTTTATGATATGTTTAATATCAAAGTCTGCCTTTTTTCGTTTGTTTAATTGCTATGCGAGTACCTATAATTATATTCAGCATAGTCCATGTTTTTCTCTCTTATTTGTTACGCTTTCTGTTTTGACACATTCGCGAAACGAAAACGACCTTACCGTTATTAAATACAGGTACTCACACACAATTTGTTATTTCAAGTAAGCGACTCCATAATTTTCAACTGTGGTAATGATTTTAAAATGTTTATTTTAATTATTGCATTGTTATGTCATTAAACATAGTACTTACTAGAGTCACACTGTTGCCTATAATATTCTAAATTTTATAAAAGCGTCGTTTTACATTTAGACTCTTTCAAAAATATATTTAAGTTGACTGACTTTATATATAAACTTATAGCGATTTGTTTTCATATGGAAATTAAATATATATTAATTTCAGTAATATTAAATCATTTTTACGTATTAAAAAAAGTGCATACTTTGTAGTCTTTTTTTCCTGAAGAATTGTCTACATTTAATATTCAGTGTTGAGTGTATACACGTACTTAAGTTGCACTTAAATTTTATTTTCAATTTAGAACAACTCGGATACATTCTTGCAATTTTACAAGGTATTAACTAAGGTTAAGGTCAGCATTCTTAGCGATGAAAATTTTAAGTGCGAACCGTGCACAAACAAGTCTGTTATTGTAGAAAATATCAAATTGCAGTATGAGTTTTAATGTATGCACTTAACGGATATTACATTTAATTAATTAATAAAATGTTAATTAGAAAATGTTTCTGAATATCTATTTTGAACTATACATGAAAGTAATCAATATTTAAATGAGGAAAATTCTTCTTGTAATATTTAAATGAGGAAATTCTTCTTGTAAATTAAAAAATCATCAAAATTCTTAAAATTGTTGTTGATTGAATGCAAAAAAGTGATTGAATGTACATATGTTTAACTATAGAATTAGCTTAATATTTTTGCTTCAGTTATGTTTGACATCGATCTATTTTGTTGACATTTTTTATGTTTTACATAATTTACATGAAAATTTGTATTTGTTTTTGCTTGCTATTGACTGCGAGTGCCTTTTAGCGTCTTGCAAATTGATTTGTTGTTCTACTTGCGTCCACACACATCGATACATAGATGGATGTTGTTTGTGGGTATCGAGAATAAAGTATGAGAAAACCACTCAACTGTAGTTATAACTCAAAAAGCCAATCGACGCGACGGCAACCTTCACACAGATAATGCTTCCATGCGCTTGGCAATGTCTGACAATGGCCAGCTGTTATTGGGATGCAATCTCATAGATACATCGATTGATAGATACATAATGTGTCTTTTATTTTATTGCAGTTTCTGTTCTTGGCCCGCATTGTATCGCACATATTCATTGGCATTATTTTTGGATATCTCTACATGAATGTCGGCAATAGTGCAAACTCTGTGCTGGGCAACTATGTCTATTTTTATGGCTCCACACTTCTCTTGGTCTACACCGGCAAAATGGCGGTGGTATTGACATGTAAGTAACTTAAAACGTAATTATGACTTAAAGATACAAGTTTAAAAAAAAATTAAAAAATAAATAAATAAAAAACTGCTTACGATACTTGTATTCGTATTTATGTAAAGCTGACCTCAACACATGTGAATATTTGCTAAATGTACTCATATACCCTCATGTACACTCAACACTCATACTCGTAAATGGAGTTTTTGCAGCTGTTGCAATTTAAGTTCACAATTTGTATTTGTTTTTAGCTCTTTATTTTACATAGTTCTTGTGCTCTTAAGTGTTTAATTCTGTTAATTTTCAGTTAAAGATCAATGCGATAGATTGTTTGCATATAAGCATGAAAACTTTGTGATATTAGATTTATTAAAATATTTTTCAATGGTATAATTTGAATTATATTCTATTTATAAAGTGGCTCTTTTATATACTTACATTTCTTATTATTAAATATTATATTTCCTACTGACGCATCATAAAAGAAAACAAACTTTCAATTTAAACAACTTTGGTGTCACTAAACTTTAGTAAACAACACTTTCAGTTATTCATTAAACCAGTTAAGCAAGAATATACTCATCTAAGTATTTATAGTATATTCAGAACATTAAACTTAATACAATTAATTAACTTGACACAATCCTTTGCTTGCTGGAAGACTTTCTTATTCATTTTGAGAATCTTTCAAACTGGTTTTAGGATCATAAAACTGTCGTTTTCAGTTCACTAAACTGACCTACATAATATGCATATAAGTATTTTTTATCGACAGCGTCATTGGAGTTCAATAATGAGAGTTTTATTGTGTTTTTTATCATTATAGTTCCCTTGGAAATCAATATGCTGACGAGGGAGCACTTCAATCGTTGGTATAAGCTGGGGCCCTACTTTTTGTCGCAGATCTCCTTTGAGATACCCTTTCAAGTAAGTGCAGACACGAAATATCAGTGAATTTATTTATATAATTTATGAATAATATATTGTTTTACAGAGTTTTTGTGCTGTTTTGTACATTGTTATTAGCGTAAGGCTCACGGATAACGACAGCGTGGACTCCTTTCGGATTTACTACTTTATGATCTTGGCCATCATGGTTACTCTCAGTGCACAGGCGTGGGGTTTCTTTGTGGGTGCCACGTTGCCAACGAAGGTACATCCATTATTGCAATATTAAATATGAATTATCTCTAACTGAAATGCATGTTTTCATTTAGCTTGCCGTCTTTCTGGGTCCCATACTGGCCGTACTCTTCTCCGTTTTTGGTTTCTGCACACGTTATATTGACATAACTCCGATGTTCCGCTGGATGTGGCATCTGAGTTATTTCCGTGCTGGATTCCACGGTGCTCTCAACGCATTTTACGGCATGGATCGATCGATTCTGGAGTGCCCAGATAATGTTATGTACTGCCATTTTCGCAGTCCCAAAGTGTTTCTCAAGTACATGATGATCTCCGATGTGCACATGTCCGATTGTGTCCTGCTTATGGCCATTGTAATCGGTGTGATGCATCTGTTGACGGTGATCACACTCTGGCGTAAACTAAACAAACGATAGAGCATATGTATATATATAAAACTAGTTTGTAGATAATTTAGTTTACCATCTTATACATGTTGTACATACATTTTAAGTGTCTATCTTTTTATGTTTTATATTTTTAATATTTTTGTTAGATTCTTGAATATTGTTTTGTTTCGTTTCAAATTCTTTAATCGATTAACTATTTAACTTTTACTATTTATTTTAAACAAATTTATTCAATGTTGTTGCTTAACTTTAACCAAATTGTATACGGAAGGCTCTATGGTAGCAATCTAAACGTTTATTCTCTTCCAGTCTGTAAACTAAGTATCTAGTTTTATGCTGATATACCAAAAAAGGAACAATCATACATTTAAATAATCAACTGAATAATGTAACAACATTCACAAATTAATCATAGCCGAAACAAGTGCTTGCCAATATTATGTATATGTTTGGAATCAAACACTTTCCACATGAGCATCTAGGGTTCATTTTATGACCAACAACAAAAATACTTTGTGATCTATGAATTTGATTTTTATGTGATTAAGTTATATTTTCCATGTAGTTTTAACGGATTATAATTTGTGTGGCTTTTAATTTTATTGAATAAAATGGTAAAATTGTATTTTAATGTAAATTTATATACATTTCAAAAGCTTAATCTAATCAAATTATTTACTTTTGTTTATTAAGCGATCATAATATATATATATTCAGTTTGTCGATAAGCCTTGATAATTGTTTATCAACAAGATTGATTTACATATGTATACAAATGCATTTGGGGAATTTACTTAAAAATTTGATAGATATGGCAAAATAGATTTAAGAATATAAATTTTTATGGTCAGAGAACAGTTTCACAATTAAAACTTAAATTACAGGTTTAATTGCACAGTTTAATACAATTCGGAGCAAATTTACATTATCATATAGGAAAATATACAAGTGTAATTGTTAAAACATATATATATATTTCGATTTTGGATACTTGTATCCAGTTCTTACACAAAATTCAAGTTAACTTACATGCTAAAAGATTGTAAGTTATTAATGCAAAATATAAATGCTAATACAATAAGTTAAATACATTAATGGTTGACGCCGATTAGAGAAGTGCTTTTTAGTCAATCGGCTAATGAGTTGGAATCTTAACTAAGCAGATATTTATATATCTGATGAAGAATTACATGGTGGGCATGCGTGCATAGCCATATCTAATAATCTGGTCATGATTCAGGGGCGTGTCTGTCGTTAGCTGGACACGCTGCCATTGACGCGTCTCGTTTGACTTTCGTATCGCCTCGACGACGGCCTGAACGTAGAGTCCATCCTCAAATGTGGCGGCTGTGGAGACGGGCGCCTTTATCCAACTGGACTCCTTACTGCCAAAGGCTTCCTTAAGCGCACCGACCATCTTGCATAAGCCCTTGATGTAGGGACGTGGAAGCAATGAATTTGTGGTGGAGAAATGTAAGTCCTGAACATCTACATATACAGCCTCCTCTTTTGGTTGTCCCTCCTTGAGTACAAAAAGGTCTCCGCCTCGAACCACCAGATGTCCTTTGCTGCCATAAACGAGCACCTCTTGGGAGAATGACTTGGCGGGCACTGTGTGGCTGTGCAAGGCCACCGTGACGAGCGTTCCACTGGACAACTCCATTTGGAAATTACAAAAGTCCGGTGCTGTTATCTGCCGTATGCCATTAATAGCAGCTGTAGTTTTGGTGTAGGATCTCAGTACGCCATGTACTCGCACTGCCTGCTGTTGCAACAAAAAGCTGACCAGGTCCACAACACTGCCCACGAGATTTAAGGCTCCACCGCCCATCTGAGCATCGCACATCCAGTTGTACTTCTCTGGAAACAGTGTGCCCATCTGCACTCGCACATCCATAAGCACGACGGCCGCCAGCGGTCCGATGAGCTCATCCTGAAGGCAGCGACGCATTTGTGTGAATGCGGGCAGAAACCTTAGCGGATGATTCACCAACGATATGAGCGTCGGATAATACTGTGATGCCCGTACCATTTTCATGGCATCCATCTGATGAAGACCCGCTGGCTTGTCGCACACCACATGCTTGCCAATGCCCAGCGCCTTCACCGAGATCTCGGCGTGCAGGAACGGCTGACAGACGATAAAAACCAAGTCGACGTCTTTCCTCAGCAGCACTTCGTCAATGACGTTTGTGTGAAATGCCACATTCTGTACGCTGGCCGTCTCCTTGGCCTCCTTCAGGGTGCGTCCCCAGATGGCCCGGACCTCGAAACCCTTCTCTCTAAGCAGTGGGACCAGCACATTGGCAATTTCGCCTGTTCCAAATACGCCAACGCCAGGTAGCATTTTACGTTTAGCTAAAATTGCGTTGAAAACGATTCACAGCTGATTTCTAAATCAGTGCTGCCAACTTGTTTTTATAGTTATGTCATGCAATGAACTTTGAAAAGCTACAGATGGAGTTAGCTACAAAATAGCTAAGTTGGCAGATCCTAAAATCGATTGTTTTTTGAAGCCGTTGTCAAACCAATTACTTACATATATCGATATATTGAAAGACTTTCATTTAAGCGGGTTATTTAAATAAAATTTATAGAAGTTGTTGATTTAAAACAATAAGCTTGATAACCAATAAACAATTTAATAACTAAAATTATAAGTTATGTAAGGGTGATTTATAAATGAATTGTTAGTGCAGTTCGTGAGAATTAAATTTCAATTATTTTAATTAATAAACAAAAACAATTCGAAACTTTTATTAATATTATAAACATAAATTTCAAGTCTCTAGTTTTAACGTTAATAAAATGTCAAAATTTATTAAACTAATTTTTCAAGAAATTTAGTTGAAAATATACAATAATTTTAAGTTCTTTGAATACAAAATTCTGAATCAATGAAGCCGTTGATCCAGTGGCTGTTTAGCATAAGTGCTGGTCTTTTAGTGGGCATACAAACAATGCGCATGTTGAAGGTGGCCAATGAGGAAAATGAATCGTACTTTGCACATATAATGGACTCATCGGCGATTCAGAATGAATCAGATTTACCGTACATTATGGGATCTGAGCAGATTAGCGCAGCATTGCAGCAAATTCTAAGCAGCGATGAGAATATTTTGGAAAATCGTTCGGTTCTCATTAACGATGTGCTTAACCCCATTCAGCCGGATTATGCACTCGGCTCAGAATCTTTAAATCGCACGCTGGAGGAGATATTGGCAAATTCTTGTCATAATAATGCTGAGCAGATTCACTTTGAGCCCGCCATACAGCTTTAAGTACACAATATTTTCAGATGGTAAATAAATTAAGGTTTCTCCCATACACATTGTCAAGGCTGTTGTCATGGGTTAAATCATGTTTAGTTGAAACTCAGCAGACGAAGTGTGTATATTTATATAGTTGACTTGCCTTGACATATGATAACCCAATTAGTATAATTAAGTTGCCAGCTTTCCCAGCTTTAATCAAGACATACAAAGAACGTAATTGTCAACAACAAGCTTGCACTTTACACCAGTAAACAGCTGTTGTGACCCATTAAATACGACTATATGTGGTCTTTAAAAGCTTTCTTAATATTTGCCTGTAATAAAGCTCAGACGACTCCACATAGTCAATAGAAATGTGTTACATCTGATTCAGTAATTATAAGTATTTAAAGACTCAGAAAGAAATTTCTCAGCTTTTAAATATTTTAAAACTTTAAATATTTAAAAAAAATATGGACATTGAAAAAAAGTAAGAAGAATGGACAGTGATGTAAGAAAATTTTATTATAAAATTTTTATGCAAAAGTAATAAAAGAGGCTTGATAATAAGAAACTTGATATTCCGTAAGGAAATCGGTTAAGATTTGACTAAGTTATGACACTTTGAAGTTTTTGAGAAAATAATACATAACTAAATGTAAGTCAGCCTTTAACAAAATAGTGCTTAAAACAAACTATATAAATACCAAATATCAAATAAGTCTATTAAACGCTCTATCTTTTTCGTTGTTGTGTGCCTCATTTGAAATACAGATTCTGCATAAGCCATGTCTAACAAGCTTAGGGCCATGTGAAAGGATTTACCCTATTAGTTTAACTAGCATTGCAGCCGTTGAAAGAGACAGCATTAAACTAATCCAATAACCTGCACTTGCACATCTTAATGAGCCATTTTATTTGCTTCGCGGATGCACTTGGCCACGTTCTGATATCCTGTCTTTCTGGCTTCCTGGTGTCCTGGCATCCTGAAGTGTAGGCAAACTTTCATAACAGCAGCGCTTCCTACTGGCAAAAGTTGCATTTAATGATGCATTTAAGCCAGTCGACATCCTGTAAAGAAAGCCCTGAGCTTTGAGCTTGTTAGCTTAAATTTCGCATGTCGCGCAATTAGGCAAAAGTTAAATTGCTTGTCATAAATATAAAATTTTACGAAAATTGAGTCAAGTGAGTGGAATTTATGCGCTCACTCAAAAAATGTTTTAAGCGGCTTTGAATTTAAATTGCACATTTAAGTGTCGACATCGGTTTCTCTCAACTCCTTGAGCTGTAAAAACGCTGAACCATAAAGATTATAAAAACTCGTAAAACGCAAAATTATGGAATATGATAGTCGGCTCAGCAAACTGCAGACTTATGCGAAACACGAAACGCGACTCTCTGACATCTTCCCACTGTCCCCGTCCGTTCCCCCTTTAAGTCAGCGGCAAACAACTTTGACCCGGCAAGGTTCAAAAATTGCGCCGCCAGCCCAACATTTTGTCATTTTTTGCCGCTTAGCCGCAGCAACAAGAAACTTGCTTCATTATACAGCAGTTTTCCAAACCAAATTCCTACACAGAAAAAAATATCGCGATTCCGGTATAAAATCAATCCAATGCAGTGTGAAAAGTACGGAATCTCTTATTTTGTTTAACAAAGTACAATAAACTTTACTTAACCATTATTTTTGTCAGCAATATTTTGATTATGGGGTTCCGTAAGACTTTTTTTATTTTGATCACGTATCTTTGACATTTTAAATTTTAAATTTTGATTCAATTCCATTATATCTGCATATTGCCCCAAATTTAACAGTTATATCCTGAATACATATCCCGAAAAATACATGTTTAGTCAAGAAATTTATGGTTGAATTTAAAAAATTTTATTTTCTGTGTAGTCAATTTTTTTATTTTATTTTCAACAGTTGCATACAATACAATCACCGAGCATTAAACAAAGTCGACTTGAAGTTACTCACTAACAAGGGATCTGCTTGCTCTGTCATGCTCGCAGTCCATATCATGAACGGTAATAAGGCAGCTTGTCCATTTGCAGCAAGTACTGTAGTCATCTCCTTTTATCTACCACTATCACTATCAAGCTTGCTATCTTCCTTTGACCTTCATCTTTTCAATACAAGAATTAAAAATCCTCTGCTTGTGATTAAAAATGGCAACCGGAAGTAGCATAAAATTCGTCTATCTCTGCAACTGGCAAAGTTTGACTGCGAGTCCTGAGGACGAAGTAATGTGCAGTTTAGGGGATTGTTTGTCGGGAATGTATTTTTAAGCTGACGTCACACCTGTTTGCCAGTGTTGTAACACGAGGGAACAAAACTAAATATTTAAATATCATAAAATATAAGAATTTTACTATTCTGAGTATTAAAGACCAAAAATCATAATAAACAAACCTTCAAATCGTTGAATGGATCACTTTTTAGAGTGTTTTTTTAAGTTTCGTACGAAAATAGTATATTTCCCTTTAAAATTGAATACTGAAAGAAGCATCAAACAATATATATATCCCTTTAAAAATGGGTGCTAAGAGTGTTAAAAATATATATCCTGCCGCAGTCCTTCCTTTTTGCTGTCTGCTTTTTTATTTTGCTTCCCCAGCTCCACGCCATTCCCATTTGTAGGGACGTGACTGATTTTTTTCCGGCGTAAACTACGGGTAGCGCCCATACAGTGGGTCTAGTTCCCAAAATAAAACTTTATCTGCATTAAGTACATAAATAATCGTAGGAAATCCCTTCGACCCGAAAAGCTTTTAGCTGCAATGCTGCAAAAGGTTTTGGCCAGCTTTGGATATAGTTAAGGGAAGAAGTATCTCATGGGGTTACAGTTTTCAGAAAGGTTTTGCATTGGAGCTTACTGTATTTTCAAGTCAACTGCTAATTTGCAACAAATTGATGTGCATTTGTTTGCTTTCAAGACTTTTTGTTCATTTGCTAGTCGATAAAATTGATGGACACATCAATCTAGACGCTAAAATGGTTACAAGGCTTTTTACTTCTAAGTCAGAGGCAACTTCCAGTTTCAACTGTCAACAGTCGCTGTTTCATCAATTGGTCAAAGGTGAAGCTATTTTGTTCCTACTTCAATTCCACAATTCAATACTGACGGCAAACATGATGGCATCTTATGTGGACATACACATTTGCACAACTCTTGTGATTGATAGCCACAACGCTTTGCTTTTCAAATGGCCAAACCGCATGACAGTTATGACGGATAGTGCGCTATTGTTGTAGCCAAGTTGTTGAAATCTTAGCTGAGAAGCCGACCTCATTTGCATATCATATTTACATTGTCTAAGGCATGCTACCAAAATTCTTCTCAACTGCCAAATGCTATTTTATTTATATTGTAATATGTTTTGTGAAGTCCTTTCAAGCATAAGTAGTTTTATAATTTCTCAAAATTATTGGAAATACTTTTAATTAAGTTTTGGAGAAATATTAGCCATTAATTTAAAATTTTTAATAAGATAAAAAAACAAAGAAAAAACAGCACTGAAAATTATTAAAGACAATAAAAATCTATTAGGACGGTTCCAGAAACACAAACCAACCAAAAATGTATGCGTTTACACTTCTATAACAGACCTGTAAAATAAATTAAAGTAAATTGAAATAATTTAGCTTTTGTTACAAGGTATTTTATTGTCGATCACACTCATCTATCTTCCTTTATATGAAAAAAACTTGGCTACAGATTATGTTTTTTTTTATGTGATGGCAAATCCTATCGAGCAAGCTTGACTAGTAGAAATATGAATTTGTGGATGTGTGCATACGAGCATACTCACATACACGCCTTATTGTACACTAATCAAGTGTATTTTGTATCTGCTTGTGGACATAGGAAATAACCAGAGTTTCAGAGAGAATAGGCTCAAAGGATGCAGGATGTGTTATGTGAACTTGTAGAAGGAAGCTCTAATTCATGACAATAGACAATGGATAACATTGTTAGCTAGCAACATATGCACAAGGGAGTTGGGACACAAATGAAACCTAAACATTCTCAAAAATGAAGAAAGTTTACGAAAATTAATTGGCATCAGATGAAATACGAAATTTTAAAGGACGAATGAATAACGAATGTATTTTTCACATGCATTAAAACCATTTTTCTTTTTTTTTTTGGAGTAAAAAAGAAAAAAATATTTGTTATTGCTTTGGTTTAGTTTTTAATTTATTGTTTATTAAATTATATTAAATTAAATAAAACAAAATAAAATGTACTCATTTGATGTGTTTGACTAAGTATCATTTATCTGTGGCTAAACAACTGCAAAGCAGATATGAAAAAATCTTTGTCTCTGTTGCCTTCATTAGTCAGATAAATGTCCAGGTGGTTGGTCACAACAAAATCTTTTAGAGAAACATTAATCACATTTAAGCAGAATAAATACTTAATACATGCTCAGGCATGAAGACATGGACAAGCAAACGCTGCGGCAGTTGAATCAACAAATAAAAGCAACTAACATTTAATAAGCCAAAGAAGAGAACGTTGACACGATTTAGTACGTGACCTCATCTACGGATCTTCAAGGATGTCACTGCAGAGACTCGAATGAATCAGACCGCACATAGATCTATGTCAGAGGCATTAGCATTAGCATCTATGGGGAGCAGCATAGATAGTTCATCAAAACTGACAAGCCCATTTTGGCTAAAGAAGGCAGACTGAAGGGGATGGAAGGGGGAGGGAAGGGAATGAAGTAACAACAGCGCGACGGGGCAAATTCACGTTTTAACAAAACTGCAAGCGCCTTTCCAACACCACAGCAACACAGCATCACAGCATCACAGCACCACAGCACCACACATAACAGATGAGAAATATTCATCAGCATTTACGTCACGCAGCGAGGAATACAGCAAAAGTCGGAGGATGAGAATGAGAATGATGCTAAAGCCAAAACCGATGCTCAAGCCTTGGAGATTGTGGATAGGGGAAAGGGAAACGGGAAACACGTGGGGGATGGCTTTCAGGGGACAGACTGTCAGTAGATTTATGTTGACATTTCAATGACAGTTGTGAAAATGCTTTCGGCTGCCATTTTGTGTTGTGGTTTCCACTCCCAACTTGTAACGCTCATTTTTGTTGTTAAATTCCTGCAATTTGATTATCACGCGCAGATAGCTCCAACAGTGTAAAGCTAATTTAAATGTGCTACGTATTCCCATGGATCATATCGCAAACTAGTTTCCAAACGATACACCCAACTAGTCACGTTTCGCATTTCGCATTTCACATTTCAAATATCACGTATTCAAATAAATACATAGATCCATATTTGCGGTCCATCTGAATCTAAACAGTTCTCTCGTATCGTCTGACTAATTGCGTATGACATATTGTCACACACATTTAACTTAATCCAACAGACGATTAATTATAGCATATTTAATGTGATATAGTTTTATACGAAGCAATTAAATAGTTATGTTTGCTGTTTATAGTTTACTCATTAAGGACTTTATGAACTGCTGTTTGATGGCACTTAAATGATACCTTAAAGTATTTTTGCTATGCTTTTAAGTTTGTATTCAAATGTAAGTAATTTCTTATATGAAATATGAGAAAGGAGATTTAAAAAACTAAGAAATTGTTACAATTATACTTACAAACAATACCTTAGATATTTTACACTGATTTAAATTATTTTAGGTTTAAATTAAATATAATAAATAATTTTATTTTGTTTTTAATCATAATAAATAAGTATATAAATATGTGAAGCGGTCAAAAATAAAGTTAAAAAAATAATTCATCCGACTCTAAATAATTTACAGTGTAGCGGTTGCTATATTTAAAAATAAATTATTTTATTTTTGCTATTAATACTTTTACAGACGCATATATTTTTCAATAACAAATAAATAAATATATTTAGCATTCAAAAACAAAGTATTGCTGGTTTTATAGTATTTAAATTAAGTAAACAATAATACTTTACAATAAGAAATACACAATTCGGTTTTCTGTATCTGAATTGTGAATCTGTATTATAGGTCGATCAATGAAAACAATTCCCAGCAATAAGTTGCAGTTTACTGCGCTCAATACAAAAGAAAGCCAAATCGGTCAGACATTCCCTTCTCTCTTTCACTCTCTTCAACAGGGCTAACCAAAAGCACTAAGATTATTGTGGCCATTTTCCTTTTGCTGACATTCCTTTGTCGAGCTTAAATGGCTGTAAGAGGCGTATCAGATATCGTATTTCAACAATGGCTAAAGTAGAAAAGAGCCAAAGCCATTTTCTATTACGGTTATGCTCTTGAGGTGTTAAAATAAATGAGAAGCGTTTAAGTCGAAATCCCAGTGGCCAATATGGAATCCAAATCAAAGTGGCAGACATGTGAACGAACACCTTTCGAAGGGGGAAATCCAAAGTGACAGGGCTCACTTACCAAAATGTGTGTGTGTTGGGGCAAATTAATTGCCAACATTTGTCAAATTATCATTGCAAAGATGGCAAATTAAATAAATAATTCTGCATCAATTTCCTGATACATTGGCGCAAGTTTTATGGGCCTAAATCACGGGACGAGGGCAGCACGGAAATGCCAATGGAAATGGAAAGGGAAATGGAAATGGAAATGGAGGTGATAAGGGTATACCGCTACAATACATAAATCTTGACTATGGCAACACCAAAACGTGTCCGAGTGGCAACCTCCTTGTCCTCGTTTGGCGGCAAAGAAATCGGGTCAACGTTTTCGCTTTCTCCCACTTTGTGCTGGAGTGTTCTTTGTGAGAGTTGCCTGTACTTGTGTTTGTGTGTGTGCCTTGTGCCTTGTGCTGTTATGTGTTTGTGATGGCAAAGTTGTGGAGCCTTTCACTTGACCTGGTTAGCAAATGGAAGCAAGCAAAGTAAATCCGGACAAACAGACAGAAGACGTTTGACTAAAACTCAAACATTTGCATTATATGTCAAGGCACAAATTGAAAGTTAAAGTGCAAATCGATGCGGATTAATATAAGCTACTTGATTACCCTTAATGTAATCAGGCTATCGGTTCTCTATAAAATAGAATTTGCATAGATTTCCTAGCTTCATTTTGACATCTTGCTTAACATATTTATGAATAAACTGATTACGGTTGATTCCCTTATCACTTTTCAATAATTGACAGCATATTTGCCTATTCAAACTTATCCAACTATCTTTATTCTGATATGGACAATGTTTAATTTAAATATGGGCTTTAACTGCAGCTGAGACATTAAAAATTGAATTATTTTGGACCAACGACCGGCAGAGAAAGTTGGCCAAGTGACAGCTGAAAAAATTACTCAAACTCATAATTATCGTGAGAGTGCACAGAGGGTCCTTCCATTGCACACACAGAGTCCTTGCTCACAGCTCAGCTGTGACATTTTTATTAATTTCTCCCTTCCATACTCCTTGGACTCCCTCTGTGTGGACAACAATTTATCGTTTAGGTTTGCGTTTTAATTAAAAAAATGTTGTCTTAAAACTTTCAGCTTATTTCATTTAATTACTGTACATTTCTGTTTACTTGTGTGTAGAAAATATATGATTTTTATGTATGTAATACAGTATTTATAAATTATATTTCTATTTGTATTTTTAGTTTTTTATTCTTTTTGATGTGGTAACTAAAAATTTGGTATGCAATTAATTAAAATACCTGAATATTTCTGGAGCTGGAGTTGAACTTTAAATAGAGATCTCGATTAAAATCATAATAATTAATAATTATTAAAATACATGGAGATTTATAGCTAACAGTATTATTGGTAATTTCCTGATATTATAAAAAAATCAAACGCTTGCATAAATTCAATTATTATTGTCTTGAAGATAATCTCATAAATTTTCGCCACAAATTGTGGCTAATTCTAATTCAAAGCAGTTTATATGCAAAACGTTAATTGTCTCCAGCTCATAAAATTTGCATAATTCCTTGCCCAATTTTCGGACAACAAGTTATAAAATATTTTAAATGGCTTTCAATGGATTCAAGTGTTAAAATTATTCATACATGCAGCAGGGGATAAAGGGATTGAACAAGTGTTTAAACCAAGAATAAGGAAATATTTAACAAAAGTTTCCAAACTTTTAAGTCAATGAATATGTTAGAAATACATCAAATAAACTTTTATTGTTCTTTAGGAAAAACATCTTACAGACTGTCCTCCTTCTATCTTGATAAAATAACTCTGGCAGGGTATTAATTCTTCGACAATATAACGTAAATTGTTCTGTTCTGTTTGCTTAATTATTGACTTTCGCTTATCGCGTTGATAAACAAACAAATAATTGAAAACGTTCAACTTCATTTTAAGGACACAGAAGTAGAAAGCTGCACAAATTAATTGAAACTTTTACTTGCAAGACATACACAAATACCCGCTGAAATATTTTCATTCAAAGCAAAAGAGTATCAAAAAAATGTCCTCAAATTTATCGAAGCAGAAATGTTTACCCAACTAATTACAATATCTAAATATTTATTTAATAAATTAATAACAACAAATGATCTTAATTAAAAACTTTTTCATTCAGTAAATCGAGATAATCTGGAGCTTGTACGGAAAAAAGTATTCTACTTAACCATCCGAAACCATGGTTGACTCCATGTCATTTAATAATAAGAGACTTAGACTGAAATATCTGTTTAAACAGTATTCTTCACTATTGTGATTTTCAAAGACGCAATTCGAATTTATGGCAACTGAAATCAGACCGATATTGGGAGCCAGTAGAAAAATGCTAACAATATTTGACAAAGCTTTGCTCAACTTTATCTGAGAGCGAGGGAAAATGAAATGTTGCAAGTATGTTGCCAACTTGCAATGTTGCCACAACAGCTGCCACGTGGCAAAAATTACGAGGTCCTGTTATTGATTTCTCGCTTCACTTGTTTTGGCTCACTTGTTGTGGAAGGAAGGGGGCGTGGCTGGCAGCCTACATTTCATAAAAAATAGTGACATTCTTTGTATACCCTACAAAAAAATAACAAAAAAAATATGTGGGCCCACTTAAAGCGCAATAAAGTATAGAATATCTGTTAAGCTGTACTGAAAAGGCATGAACATATTTTTTTTTTAAATTTTATGAAGTCATAAATCGAGTCATGGACCACGTTTCCCTAATTGCCCCCAATCGATTAAATTGTTTTTGTAAATATTTTATGAAATTTCTTTGTCATACCTAAAAATTGATGAACTGCAGCAGTTTGAAACTGTTAGAGACGATTATCACCCCCTTCTCTGAATTCTCTCCCCTCTATCCTTCAAGTCTCTCCATTCTCCGGTTGTGGAACGAAACATGACTTTCCCCGGTTTTGTCAGGCATTTTAAATTCCGTGCACGCAGGCATCTGCTTGTCTCGTCCAGGCTCCAGGCTCCAGGCGTGCATCAGGTTGCAACGAGACTCAAATCGACGTGAAGTGGCCAGGATGGGGTTTGTTAGGTGCACAAAGCAATTTGGGAACTTACCTCGATTCACGTTGTCAGCACCTTCATTATGGTCCGCATTTTTGGCCGGGGCGTGGCTTGGCAGTTGATTAGCACATTTTCCCTCACAGCTGCTAAAAATTTGACCATAAATAATTGAAGCAAGCGGGAGAAAAATTTAAAATTTTTAACATTTTTTACCAATTTTTTAAAATCATTTCTATATAACTTTAAAAATGTAGCTTGTGATTTTTAACTAACCATTTGCATAAATTTGTAGAGGGTAATCCATGAGCAAAATGACACTTTGTATGAGCATCGTAGAAGTGTTGACAACGTTAAAATCTTGATTATTTTTTAATATTATTAAAAATTATTCATATTTACAAAAATAAAAAAAAATGTTCAAAAAGTGTACCTAAACGTGCCGGTACAAACATTTCTGTTCTTGAAAAATAATTTATTTCGGTTACGGTTCCGGTACCGGATCTACAAATGAATCGGTTAGTTTCGGTTATCGTTTCCGATACCGGTTCCATGCTTCAAAATAAATTCGTCAATTACATGCTCTGCTTTAAATAAAATGCACTTGCTACTCCTGAATTCATTTATAAGCAGAAACTATACATTGCCTAGGGAAATTCCACAAACAGAATTGAATTATAGTACAGATTGCTTAACATAAAAACACACATCGTGAATCGTTCTTTGCGCTTTATTTTTCATAAAGTTACGCATGTCCAACAGTACCAACAGTACACTGATGAAAAAAGGATCAAAAATGATAATTTTTGACAAAAATTTGTTGTCACAAAAATTTAGATTACAAAATAATATAACTTTAGTTTTTCTTTTTGAATAATATATTTATAATTTTTGTTATTTTTCACTTTTATATTAAAGGACGAATATACGTGATAATTTCTTTTTTGTAGTGTAAAAATGCTACATAATTCCACAGCCTTAAATTATGCAAATGGTATGTGAAGGAAACTATTTCCCCGTTGGGTGACAACTTCCAACGCATTACATAAACCAGGTAAAACCTTGCAAGGACCTTCGCCCCCTTTTGGGATGTTTTTTAGTTTTTTGTTGTTGAATTCTTTTTTTTTTTGGTCTTCACCCTGACTTGTGTTTAGCATGCTTAAGTTTTTCTTTTGGCTTTGCTCGTTCGTGATCCAAATGCATGACAAGTTTAAATTTGTTTATCTGCTTCTCCTTCAATTGTGGTCGTATCGTTCTCAATGCTTTGCGTTATTTGAAATGCTAATACCTCAGGTGGAAGACAAAATGTACTGCTTAATTTTGTATTGCAGGTCAAAGGAAAATTCAACTGAATTTCTAACTCAGTCACATTGCAAAAGCAACAAAGTCACGTCGTGCTTTAGCGAAATACAGAATGTGTCAAATGTTAACAGGGGTCTGTCTGAGGTGCAATATGCATTGCTCTTAAGGTCAATGAAGATGGGATTTAAAACTTGCATAGCTTAAATCACACTTGTGTTGATTTTCTATGTTGTTTTCTTTGCAGAAAATGGTTCAGTAAGTGCGCAGTGATGCAAACATAGATATATAGAATATGAACGTGTATATATGTTAATAAACATAAACATAATAAATGTACAGGGGGTCATATTCTTGATATTTTCATCTTAACTCTAACTGTATAAAGTCTGTGCAGACTGTGCTAGTTGTTCTTTTTCACCAAGCACCTTGATAAATAGAGAAAATTTAAAGGCCAAACACATATATCAAAACGAGGAAGCCCCATCCTTTGAAAAGTGAAAAGGAAGCGAGTTCTCTGCGATGTTTTATAATTTCATTTGCATCTGAGGCATGATAGATGGTTGAAATTATAAGTAATACGAGTCCGTTATGAAAACCATAAGAACGGCCTCATTTCAATCGCAAATTTCTTGTAGATGTTTTAATAACTATTGCGGCTAACAGTTTTCCAGCTGAAAACTTGAGCTAAGTGGCCAACATTTTGGTATTAAATTAATTTGCTTTTATAGTTGAACTGTATTGGGTTAAAGTTCACTTACTCATTTTATTTCCCAAAGAAAAAAATAAAATGAGCGAAAAGTAGTAATAGTGAGTAAATAATGACATATACCTCAAATGGAAATTTATGTATGCATAAAATATTTAAAAATTAAAATAATATGATAGAATACACAGATTTAAAAATTTAGAAGGAAACAATTAAAACAAAAAATTATTAAAAAAACAAATCAACTTTTTAGTATCTTTAACAATATGGAATTGAAATTTTTCTGGGAAACAACGCTAAATATTTATGTACGTATTTGAGAAATTATTGTTGAATCATATTTGGAAATCGTCTTTCCAATGTATCATAGGATTCTGTTACGTTTTCCTAGAGGAAATTAAATTTAATTAAATTGTCGAATTTCTTATCATCTAAACTTTAGTTGTCTATGGATAGATATTTGATGTAATATTAAAAGGGGTCGTGTGGCAAAGTCCTCACAAGCTTTTTTAAGGTTAATAATAAAATAGTTTGCTTCGATTCTATGCGCCTTTTGCTACATTGAACAGCATCAGAGCAATGTGGGAACATAAAACTTAGGGTACTCGCACCATCTAATACACTTACTGACTATCGTGCAGCTCCTTCAATCCTAGCCTGCTTCTCCATTCTGAGCAGAGTCAACACATAAAAGTTTACAGCCCACGATGCTTTTATGAATCCTTTCATTTTATATATTGAACCAGAAGTAAGAAGGAAAGGATCCAGGATAAGGGAAAAGATGAAGTCAATATTTGCTGACTTGACTGCAATTATGGCAAATATTTTTATGGACTCGATGTCAACACGCTCGAATTGTTAAATACAGATAGAACATCTACTGAATAGTATCCAGACATAACAGTTTTTATACACTATCTATCCCCATTACAAATGGTATAATGGCTTTGTGCAAATGTTTGTAACATATGTACATATGGATGTAGCATAGGGAGTCATTTTCAAATCTCCATTTATTCTTGATCACATTTATTCGAATGCGAGTTATACATTAATTATATATAATATAATATAAATATTCACAAAATATATATAAATGTTCACGAGAATCCAGATAAAAAGTCATTACCCTTTATTGATATATTTGTAAGCATTTTATACAGCATAAAATCTAAGGTTCATTTCCTTATGTGGAATACATTAGTCCATATTTCTTTACTTTCCGCTTCCCCGTTGTTTCTCCGACCGTAATATTCTACACAGGCTTTTACTGTTGGATCTTACCTTTAAAAAGCACAGAGATGATTCATGCGAAACAGCAAATGCCAAGTAGTTTCCTTATTTAGAAAAACATAATAAGATATTTGCATGCTGGTCTCTTTTGTTGCTCACTCGACTATTAAAAGTTGCATAATGAATTCCATTTTAAATGAAATGCTCTCCACAACAACAACAACAACAACAGCGTAGAAAAAAAGGCTTACAAATTTTTCGCTTGCGGCCAGCAACAAAAAACAAAAGTTAATTGTTCACATGTTTTCATGGCACACATGTTTGCCCCATGCCCCTGCCACACTGCATACCGAAACCTATCCGAGCTCTACAACAATTAAGGCGGGTGTGAAGAAATATGCACTAGGAATGGCAAACAAAAAGCTCTGTGATTTTGCTTTAAATTTGTCAAATGCAACCACTTTTAATAACAGAGATAGCCTTAATTTTCCTATTCTTTTCTTGATGCTCAAGTTAATTTTTTAAAAAGCAATTCGGTGCACGTTTATGCGAATTCTTAATGCTGACCCGAGTGCACTCTCCCATTGTTTATTACGCCTTGTCTTTTCTTCTATTCTCTCTTCAGCCTGAGGTAATTAAATTAAATTTATTTACAAGTTTTTTTTATTTTGAAGCTACTTTATACCCTGTAGCAATACGATTACTATGTGGAGTATAAAAAACAGTAAATATACTTTTACATGATATCTTCACACAATTTACAAAGTAACTCAACAAGAACTTACAAATTAAATCACATTCGTACAAAATAAATTATATGGTAAGAAACGAGCTCAAGATTTTGTTAGAGTTTTTTTTTTTCTAGCTTGAATAACTTTTAAGTTAATTATGCGAGCATAATGAAATTTTAAAATTAGATAAGGGGACTGCTAAAATACAAAATTGATTGATAATTTTTGCTGCCTAATAAGCAATGTACATTTAACAATTCTTCAATCTCACTTTTCATTCGCCAGATACCATCGTCTTTCAAATATTCAAGTAAAATTTAGAACCGGTTTATTATCTTAATTGTCGTCTTTTCTGCATTTGTATCACTTTCTTAACAGATGAGCAACTTTTCAGTGAAAAACTTTTTTCCAACACGTAACAACAAAACATTTATATGCTCGTATTTCTATTTTGCGCTTAGGAGTTCACGGATGATTTTTATCTCCGTTGACATTGAATATTTACGAGCTTTCACGACACATAAATTTTTACCCACATTTCTCTGGATTTTATTAGCTGCAAAGAATTTCAGAAGCATTTAATTCGCATTTTACGTATACGGGAGGAAATTAAAAAAAATCAGTGGAGTTCATAAGATTCATATCATATTTTGAATACAGAAAACTTTATCTTCCTTAAATGAGACTAGGTATGGGAATAACTGAGACTCTACGGGAAATGCACGAAGGAACTTAATATAAGCAAGATGGAAACTTATTATGGGTTTTCCTGCCACAGAAAAGTTTCTGTTTCAACTTTCAGCTGCATGTGTTGCATTCTTCACGTGGTAAGCTCATTGGTAGAGGGTGTAGTTAGTGGCAAGCTAAAAAGAAGGACAGGAAATATAGTGAAATCGGCAAATAAACTGAAAACTAATTTTTAACGTATCAAAATGGTTGGCAGGAAAAGGTGGCAAACAGTATTAAGAATGGGAGAGAACTCTCGCTCTGTCAGTTGGCGCAATCCTTATTTGTTGTTCCACAAAGTGTCGCAGGCAAGGTAGTACAAACAGCTGCCAACTACAGGCTTTAGGGGCAAACTCCTAACGACTTTTCTTCTGCCAATAAATTTTCAATTTTCAAACAAAATTTTCCATTTACTTTGCTGCATCAAGGCTAATTTCCTCCCTCACCTTGTACCTTACTTTCTGATTCAATTTCGAACATTTTTCAACTTTTCTTTTCTCATTTCTCTCACGCGAAAAACAATAATGCAACACAATGTGTATAAGAAATGGCCGTAAATTCAGTTTTTTCAGTTCAATTAATGCTAGTTACGTTAGGTAATAAAATAAGAGCATACTTTACTTCTAAAGTAAAGATTTTATTTGTCTGGACTGTCAATCAAACTTAATAACATCGATATATTGCCGATAAAAAAATGATAAAATTCTTAAAAAAGTTTGCTCATGTTTTCCAGGTTTTCATTACAACTGATTAATGGTATTAAGCGATTTTCAAATATTTTATATTGATAAAATCCAAATTCTTGTCTCTATTCATTCTTGTCTTGTCTCTATTTAAGTGCACGGCAGTCTTATGTTATGTTAACTGCTTGAGATTCTTGCTGCTAATGTGGAAAAATTGGGTAGATTTATTAAAGTAACATGTCATAAAATCATGTAAAATCCCGACATGACGGCGAAGACAAAATAATTATAATCTCAGCTAGTCTTACTTTGTATAATAAAAGAACGGAACTAATACCAATATATGAGTAAAGATCTCATTATGTGTCCATACTATTTTCAATTTTTTTTTGTTAAAGGAACATTTTTAAATACCTGAAATAAGTAGCTTTGTAGGTAACACCAAAGTCTCTGAAGTCTCACAAAGACTCAACTTTTAGTTGATTTATGCACCAGTTGGGTCCGAGTCTTTTAAAGTAAGTGCAAGTGCGAGATGAAAGGATGAATGGAGTGCATATAACATAGTACATATAGTATAATAAGTGTGCAGTGAATGGCCTGTTGTCCCTGTTTCAAGTGGGGATTTAAAATACGAATAGGAACATCGTCATCGCCGTTGCATTCAAGTAGAACATACACTGGCCCCTCAAGCGAATGGGAAATAAGCTCGAGCCATAGAATAAGTCTGCCAAATGAGACTAAGCTAAAGGGAGACACAGAGAGAGAGATGTAGTCAAAGGGTAAAGAGAGGGAATGCATAATGAAAGCGAACAATTGAAGGAATTTCTGCTTTCTGGGTTGTTTAACAAAACTATCTGCTTCGGAAGTACAAATTTTTACTCTCTCAGCAGGACGAGAGCGCACAATGCAAGGATTGCAGTGCAGGAAGGGGAAGGAATAAAACCACACCATAAAAGAAACAATTGCAGCTTTCTTTTCTTTTTTTAAGAGTTTTCCTTTTTATACCCTGAGCCCATTAAAAATGGGCAAAAAAGGGTATTATGTGTTTGGCAGAATGTATGTAACAGGCAGAAGGGGGCCTGGCAGACCCCCAAAAGTATATATATTCTTGATCAGGATCAACAGCCGAGTCGATTGAGCCATGTCCGTCTGTCTGTCCGTCCGTCCGTCCGTCCGTCCGTCCGTCCGTCCGTCCGTCCGTCCGTCCGTCCGTCTGTTTGAACGCGTCGATCTCAGAAACCATAAAAGCTAGAGACTTCGAACTTGGTATGTAGGTTCCTGGATACCATAGGCAGATCAAGTTTGTTTTAATTTTTGGATCGGTGCACTATATCATATAGCTGCCATAGGAAAGGTACATCGAAAATGAAGTTTTAGTATGGAAAAGTTTCTTGTTTGTTGAGATATCAAACCCAAACTGATAGAATATGCATCTGGGCTGGTATTATACATCCTGACCAAAATTGGTTAGAATCGGTTAACTATATCATATAGCTGCCATAGGAACGGTACATCGAAAATGAAGCTTTGGTATGGAAAAGTTTCTTGTTTGTTGAGATATCAGAACCAAACTGATATATGGTGCATCTGGGCTGTTATTTTACATCTTGACCAAATTTGGTTAAAATCGGTCTACTACATCATATAGCTGCCATAGGAACAATTGGTCGAAATTCAACCTAAGTGTAGAGGACCTGGGCTCAGGGTATCCTACTGTCGAGCGTGCTCGACTGTAACCGCCTACTTGTTTCTACTTGTTTCGATTGCGTTGATGTTGTTTGCCGTAAAATGGAATTATTTGCCCAATTTACAGATAAACAATAATTCCTAAAAGCATATTAAATCTTACACAGCCATTAAAGTATACTGAATTCTAATCTTAAAGTGCTCACTGTACGTGTACAGTGTACACCGCTGTGACTGACAGCCGAGTGTTGTTCTCGGACTGCCCTGAAGGGCCGTCATTATGTTCGATTATGGAGAAGACAAAGCCAAATCGACAACAACAACAATACAAAGTTGGTTTTTTTTTCTTTTTTTTGGCACAAGTGCGTAAATTGATTTTTATTATCCTGTGAATAAAAATCCCCACATATTTCCTCTCTTATAATCGACCTTTTAGCTGTTTGCTTACTAACCAAAGTTTTTGGCAATTTCCACGTCTTTCCTTGTCTTTCACGTCAGACAACAAAGCGTGTACCAATATATATATTTGATTTATTGCTTTTATGCTACGTTCGCAAATGGCTCGGAAAGAACATCAACAAATTGGTCGCCGCTTTGTTAACATAATAAAATTCTCTGGGTGTTCCGTATTATTCCTTAGCTTAACTTAAGTTCGGATCTGATGGCTTATAAGCTTGAGTTCCGAAAATAATTTGCTTGTTTTCGTTTTTATTTATTTTGACTAGAAATGAAGAAAAAACCTGCGACAATAACAAATCAATATTAAAACTCTGTTCGACTACAAGATGACCTATATCCTTATTATTAAAATAAAATACAAAATGGAAAAACTATTAAATACAAATACAGCTTGTCTAAAAATAAAAATGTTTTCTTTGTTTTTAAAAGTTTAAGAAGTTTTGTTGGGGAAATACTAGTTTTTTAGGCATCTTATACAAACAAATTTACACAAATTATGAACTCCGAAAATATGTGAAAAAAATTAAGAATTTAATAAAAGCCCGCTAAAATATCTTATTTACTTATAGAAATTAAATTCCCCATATGGAACAAAGAAGCGACAGCTTCTTTATCAAAATTTTAACTTTTAAAGGGAGTTAATTAAATTAAAGTAACTTAGAAGCAAGTAAAGTAACTGAGACCGCCAAATAAAGTACTTTGAACTAAGAACTACTGAAAAATCAAGTGAAGTTAAATGGATGCACTTAAATCGCCATGAGTTGTGTTTGTCGAATATCTTTTTGTTTTACTCTCGTCCAGCTAAATGGCACGCTCTTACTATTTTGATAAAGATAAAGAAAAAGCAATCTAAAGCTTAATTCTGGCATTTAATGATAATTACAGCGACCATTAGCAATTGTCTGGCGGCGGTAATAAAAAGACGAGCAGATGAGGAAACTGAAGAGAGAAAAAGCGAGGAAAGGGGAGAGTACACAAGGTACATCAGTTAGTTAAAGTAGAAGGATTTAGTCGACGTGTCGTGCTTTTCAATTACCGCGACAGTCGAGCGAGTGTCGACTGTCGAAATGCAATGAATTGTTAAATTATGTAATGAAGCGTGTACTCTGGATAAATGAAAACTAATTAAATTAATTTTGGCGAGAGAGCGCTGGCAATAAAGAAAAAGAAAGGGAAGTGAATTGAAGAGAAGAGAAGCAAACTTGCACAAACTTTGTCAAAAAATAAAATTGAACAGTGCAATGCGAATTCTTTCTATCACGATAATTGGATAGCTAAGACCGAATATGAAGGGAAGGATTTAATTTATTTGCCAACATTTTAGCTGAAATTGAAAAATTAATTGTTTGCGACACATGAAACCCGAATCGCATTTATTTAAGTCAACACGACAAGACCGAGTCTAGACCGTGTTCAGGCCTTGTTTAGGTCCAAATCTGGCAATTAGGCACGTTCGCCGACCTCTGACCTAAGCATTTAAGGCCATGACTATTTGCTCTGCATTTAATGAGTCGTTCCGTTCAATTTGCCACATATTCGTGTTAGTATGTGGCACGTAAAACATTAAAATAAATGTCCCATAAAATAGAGTAAATTATTATACAAATGGATGTGAATTCATCGGACCATTATTAAAAAGTTATTTGTATAGATATTTATTTTAACAGCAATAACTTTATTTTCTTAAAAATCAAAATATATTTATTTAGAATATAGGATAGTAGTTTTCATCTGTATTAAATGGCAGCCAAAAATATGTTTGTTTGGTTTTACTTTGAATTTGACTTTGGTTTGTCATGTCGACAATTGTTTGTCTGGCTTTGTTCCATGTTGTTACTTTAACAATTGTCTGGCATTGTTGCTCAACTGAGAGCTGACAACTGAGAACTGAGTGTGTGGATAACCGCGTAGACCCAAAATGTACACACGGAGAATCAACCAAATATTTGGTTTATCTCATGCTTTATATCCTCCAAGTTAATTATAAAAGAAACTAATTTTGAGCGACAGACAGAGCCACAGGCAGGCAAACTTTGTGCCAAAATACATACAAATATATACATGTATACATATTTATTAGCGTTCATAACTTTGACAAAGAGCTTGGTCAACATGTTGTAACGTCGGATGGTTTTAATATTAAAGCTACGGCCAGCTTTGACTAAATGATGGCCTATATACATAAGCATTAATTAAAGTAAAGACATTCCTTATTAGTTATGTAGTTGGCATAATAATATAATAATAACTTGTTGCAACATTATGTGTATTGAAAATTTCCACAATGCTCTCAATTAACTTAATTAAAATTGACGGCTTTTGAGTGCCAGCCCAAAGTGGAATGAAGGCTATTTGAATACGGGAAGAGAAGAAGCATACTGCTTCAAAAGCTCTCTCTCTGTTCATTTATTTAAATTAAGTGCCGCTGAGAGAAACAAACGCTAATGAGACGGCAAGTACATGTACACACGACGTATGAGCAATAAGCCAAATTGCTTGCACTCAATTTGTTTTCACACTTTGATGAAAATGCTTGAGTATGGGAGTGGATAATCCATCATCCATCATGGTCCACATTTTTAAATCTGAGTTTTTTCATTTATTTTTTGGCTTCATAAATGAATATATACTTGTTGTACTACTTGTTATATAAATGAAAATATTTTTATATTTTTCGAAAAGATTTCAGCTAAAGCGCTTATTTTTGTAACAAAAACGAGTTCTGAGTATTTTTTGTTTTGAATTACAAAATCTAGGAAAAAACAAACAATAAGACTTTAGGAAGCTAAAAACGAATAAGAAGAAAAGAAATAATAAACTTGGTAATTTAACTATGAACAATTTTACAGAATTAAAATTAAAAAAATTTATTTTATTAATCATTAAAAAATAGGTAATATTATCGCTCGGTTTCAAATTTGTATTTCAAATTTTTAATTCTTGTTCTTAATTTCACATTTCCATAGTTAATTTTTCCTAGTTTCTTTTTCTCCAAATTGAGGTATTTTAAGTACTATGTATTTATTGACATTCGTATTGGGCATCCATTTTTTTAATTGCCATGAATTATCATGTAACAAACAAATTCTGAATTATGTATTTACACGTACACAGCTAAAGTAACTACTGCATAAATGTAGATGCCACAAAAAAATAACTCAACCCATAATCCCTCGCCTTGATGGCTAGACTCCCAACCTCATTCACTCTCTCACTCTTCCTCTCTCTCTCTCTCTCTATTTCTCTCTCTGTCTTTCTCTGATTCAAAACTAATGGCATAAGCTGATTATGCAGCTTGTAGTTAGCTCCTACTCTTAACCCACTCGCCAGTGGCAACGTTTTTGGATTAAAGCAGCTTTAGTTCCACAGTAGGAAATGCTGCAGATGAATGTGGTTAACTAGCAGACACCCTTTACTAAAGTCTGTTGTAAGCTTACACACAGAGTGACTTTCAACTGAAAATGAAGCAATTATTGATTGGTAGATAACCTTGCTCTACAGATTACCACCCAAGGGATTGCTTTATGCATACTATAGAATCGTTTTTGAATTGATTTCTCATGCGAGGCAGCTTTAAACTTCAATCCGGCCAATTAGCAGTTTGTTTGCCAACCCATTTTATGGCTTTATGGCAACGCTGCAACGACAATTGTCTTAATTTCTCCCCAAGGTGTCTTTAGCCGGTTTCTTCCTTTTCTTCTTGTTTTTTACATGAGTTTCAGCGAGCTGCAAAGTGTTAAGTGAAAACTGTGGACCTAGAGATACGAATAGCAACAAATCCTCGGCTTTGCTGCAAAGGGAGAAACTTTCTGTTAAAATGATTTATGCAGCGTATTTATTTATTGCTCCTCAATGAATTTGAATATAAATGCGAAAAATAAAAATGTCAGATAGCAAACTGGCAGTTATAAAAAAAAATGAAAACAAAGCAAGACAAACATTGGTAACATTGGGCTTATTTGTGCGAATATGCGCACTGAATAATCGAAATGGAAATTCGAATGCGAATTTGGACATGGGATTGAGAATGGAAATGGGATTGGGAATTCGAATGCAAATCGAAACGGAAACGCTGCCAAGTAGAGCACAAAATGCACTTGCCAACGAATCACTTCAACCAAATACGCGAGTTATTTTCTTTTCTTTTATATTTTTGTGTGAAAACTCATGGATTATGTTATTTATTGGACATAAGGAATTGAATATTCGACACTGCAACTGATGGCAGTACCAATCATTTAAAATACCATTAACTTGACTGAGAAAGAGATATAATCCATTCTGGAAATTCACTTGGAAACAAATGCAACAAATGATGGGATTACAAAAAACAAAAAAAAAATAATATATTAAAAAAAAAAAAAAAAAAGGGGAATTTTCTTAACAGATTTTATAATCAATATGCTGAGATAAATAAAACTCATACGCATTTATACCTAAAAAATTTTCAAGAGAGATCTTTAATTTTATATCCATATATCTAGAGTGTGGTCCCTTAAATTACCTCGATTGTACTTGTAGTTGAAGAACTTAGTTTTTAGACCCCTTACTTAATATTAATATGTGCGTAGCAGGAAGAAGGAGGCGTGGCCTCTAAAGTATATATATTCTAGATCAGCATCAATAGCCAAGTCGATATAGCAATGCCCGACAGAAGTCTGTCTGTCTGTCCGTCTGTATGAACACCCTCTACATTGCAAGCAGATCAAGTTTGTTTCAGAATTTCGGCCGCCCCCTTTACCGCCTAAAAATCGACGTAGAAAATTTCAAATCCAAATCAAAGGAAAAATTTAAAAGCTAGTGACACCAAACTTGGAGTGTATATTGCAGACAGATCAAGCTTGTTTCTTTTTTTGATCGGAATCGGTCGAAAATCAAGTCTTAGTATGAAAAACTTTTTTGTTTTGTGAGATATCATAACCAAACTGATGCAATATGTATCTAGCTTGGTTTTATTTATTTTGACCAAAGTTAGTTCAAATCCTGACCAAAGTTGGTTGAATTTGGACCCCTATATCATATAACTGTCATAGGAACGATAGATCGAAAATGAAGTTTTAGTATGAAAAAGTTTTGTGTTTGTTGAATTCGAACCAACTGACAAATATACATTCTGACCAAATCTGATTAAAATCGGTTAACTATATCGGTTAACTTCCATAGAGACGCTCAATCGAAATTTAAGTCTTAGTATGGAAAAGTTTTTTGATTTTTGAGATATCTTAACCAAACTGATAGAATATGCATAAATGTTGGTTCTGTACATTGCGACCAGATTTGGTCCAAATCGGCTTTATATATCATATAGCTGCCGTAAGAACAATTGGTCGATAATAAACTTTTATTGATAAGTACCTGGGCTCAGGGTATCCTACTGTCGAGCGTGCTCGACTGTACCCGCCCACTTGTTTTCTTTTTTGTCTATTCCACAAGTTATTTTTGAGTTCTTTATGAGTGTCCTCTGCGTTGGCTTAGCTGGCAAAGTTATAATGCTTTTTACTTGACCTAATTGAAAAATTAAATAAAACAAAATAGACAAAACATAGAAAAAAACACTTTTGTAATAGAAGATAATAGGTGAAGGACACGAAGGAGCCATTTTACAAATAAATTCGGCATGAACCTTTAAACTAAATTTAACTAAATAAAAAAAATAAAAAAAAAAAAAAAAAAAAAAAAAAAAAAAAAAAAAAAAAAAAAAAAAATAAAATAAAAAAAAAAAATAAAAAAAAAAAAAAAAAAAAAAAAAAAAAAAAAAAAAAAAAAAAAATAATAATAATAATAATAATAATAATAATAATAATAATAATAATAATAATAATAATAATAATAATAATAATAATAATAATAATAATAATAATAATAATAATAATAATAATAATAATAATAATAATAATAATAATAATAATAATAATAATAATAATAATAATAATAATAATAATAATAATAATATTAATAATAATAAGAATAATAATAAAAATAATCATTATAGGGAAATCTACATATCAAATTTGGTGTCAGTAGCTTTTAAATTGCTCTTATAATTTAGATATGAAATCTTTTTTTTCGATTTGTGGGCGATATAGGGGGCGTGGCCGAATTTTGAAACAAACAGACGGACGGACAGACAGACAGACATACAGACGGACAGACGGACATTGCTATATCGACTCGGCTATTGATGCTGATCAAGAATATATATACTTTATGGGGTCTGCCAGGCATCCATCTGCGTGTTACTCACATATTCGGTAAAACAAACCCAATAGACCACTGCACTTTTTTTAAGAACGGGGTCTAAAAATAAACATATGTATAATTATTTTTTGGTTTTCTTTTATTATTTACTTAAGTACTCCCAGATTTTTTGACCAGCATTGAGAGACATTGCGGCAGATTTATGGACATCCTTGTATACATTGACAGAAGTATGTATAATATTCCTTCTTTTTATCCACTTTATGGCTATAAAAAAAAAGTGATGCAGAAATGCAAATATTGAAATGGTTATGAATATTAATGCCATGCTGCAGTGGCCTCGTTCTGGACATTTTCTCTCTGTTCACTCGTAGTCCTGCCGGGCTCACTTCATCCTTGACTGGCCTCGACTCGGCCTACAAAGCCGACTGGTGAATAATTTCCCAGCAAACCACATGAACCACAAATGGACATATGTGAATGTAAATGTGAATGTGGATACTCGTACTGCAGTCATGGCTGTCAATAACTGCACTCACTCGCATATTTAAAGTGTTTGCAAATCATGGCAATGGGAATTAGCAGCAAATTGGCCAGAGAGAACGACATAGACAGTGAGATAGAGATGGAGATAGTGGGTGAGAGGGAGAGTGAAAGATGGGGAGAGGGAAATGTATGTAGAAGGAAGCTGTAAGCTGGTTTGTTATGACCAAATTCGCAAACATTAGCTGAAGGGAAATGTCTGCAAATATGCATAATAGCAACAATACATATGAATGCTTATTACACTCGTGAATTCAAATAACAATAAGTGTATTAAGGCAATTCATTACAACCTAATTATTAGATGAATTTAATTTTCTCTGTCGTAGATATGTAAACTCAGTTTCGGTTTTTAATTTTCCACTATATCAGATTCTACAAAACTCGCAGTATTTTGAACTATTTGGCCGTGAAAATATTTTGAAATTTACTGCAATTGATTAGACTATGCCCAAAAATGAAATGCATGCACAGTTCAACTCAGCCACAACAGAGTTATAAATACGAGTATATAGCGAATTTTAGTGCAAAAACGGAAAACATTGAGAGCAATGTTTAGCTTTACAACTTGACATAAATTTTAAAGTTACTTTTGGGACAGAAACGTTAAAAACGAGTCGTAAACTGGCAAATGACAATCGTAAATTTGAACAAGAGAACTTTGACTGAAGTGTGTAAACTTAGAAAAACTCTGTAAAATGCTTTGGTGCTTATTTACCGGTAGAGCCCGGTACAGAAATTCAATTTTAAATAATATAAAAAACTTAAAAAATTTAATATAAAGTTTAGTTTTATTATACTTGATATTTAAAACATTAAATTTTGAAAATTTTTTTTAATAAGGTAAAATTACATTCATAAAATAAAAAATTTGTTTAGTAAAAATGTATTCAAATGAATTTATTTCAGTCACGGTTCCAGCATACGGTACTAAAGGTAAAACGGTAAGTTTCGGATATCGGTTCCTGTGCCGGTTCCAGTATTACTCCCCGATGTAAACTAAACTCTAGGTTATTTACTTGGTCGAAACAATACATTTTATGGGTTTGCACTAAGCAATTAACGAGTTTACCTTTTTCGTTTAGTGTCAGTTCTAGCTGCCCTGCTCTATCCTTTTCTCCCTTTCTCCCTTGCTCCCTTTTACCACAGCAGTTGCCAGTTGGCTCGTTGCTCTCAATTAGAGTGTCACTTTCGCTCAAAATTTAGTGTGCTGGACAAATTTACCTATCTTGTTGGCTAGCAAATGGCAACAAAGCAGCTGTAGAGTTTTTGGTCTGCCATAAACTAAGCATGCCAACAGAACTGGAGAAGTTAGTTGTCAGGACGACATTGAGTTCAACTAAACTCTTTTGTCTTTCCCTTCGTCTGATTGTAAATTAGTGTGGCATTTGACTTAGCTTATCAATTTATAGTTAGTACGCTCTTATCGCTTTCAATAAAATTTGAACCAATTTTGTAGGGCAACAACTCTTTGTGAAGAAACTCAATAATCACTCTGATGTAATGGGAACTCTACACATGGATTGACCAGCTAATCAATGTTGATTGAAGGGAATAAGAAAAGCTAATTTTAAAAAAAAGTTTCAGAAAAATATCTGTCCATATTAAGTGATAAGATACAACTAAAAATAAAAAAAATTTTCAATTTTTATAATATAAAACGTAAAGAATTTTTAATTTAGACAACAACAAATACCAAAAATACAAGAAAATAATGATCTGTCTGTTTTATTTTTCCATTAATTTTCACATTGTAAACACTTAAATTAATAATTTTCGTTTTAATGAATTTCTTTCGCGAAGCCTCAGTAAAACTTAATAAATAAACTAAGTAAATCTGAATAAGTGTCATATAAATGGATGCAGCTTCATTAAATGACTTTAAGTGAAATAACTTTGAAGAACTATTTGTAATTACAATTCCGAATGTTGAAGATTGAAATTAAATAAAACATTTGGCTTCCTCAATTGAGCGCCATTCAAATACTAATGAATCTTCGTCACACACAGCATTTTGAGCATTCCAATGACGACCTCATCATCTAGTGGAGCGTACGTGATCCAATACGTCTGCATTCTCTCTCTCTCTCTCTCGCTCTCTTAATATATTATTTCTTTTTATCTGCTCCTCTTTCTGCTGCTGGCTGGTGGGTCCTACTGACAACGGTTGCCAGACAGTTTGGAGAAGCCCCGTTGGCCCATTGGGGTATGTTGGTCTAATTCGCCAAGGGAATATCTTGTTTCGCTTCAGATACTCGTACTGCATGCGCATGTATTTCCGAAAGCCACTGTCAATATGGCAATGGCACACACTCCCCACAGAACACGCAGTGTGCGAGGGTATTATAAAATTATCATGCAATTTGACACGTTTGGAGCAGTCAATAAAGCTATCTCCTTCCAGAAATATGACCCAGCAAAGCAGACAAACAAACGTAATAATGTAGGAAATATGGCTTAAGTTTCGTAAGGGTATTCCAGCTGTTACATATCGAATTCAATTGTTGTTTGCTTGTTTTTCATTTTGTTGGTGCTGCGCACGTAGCAGTCGCTTTTTGCCGATGGCCCGTAAAACATTTTTTGGCAATGCGAAGAGCCAAAACAGAAACTAAAAATTTTGCATAAATGAAGGCTGCAGGCAATGCTCGAAAGAAGGCCGACACAGACATTATTATTGGCATTGCCAGAGCAACGTGGAGCACATAGATGTTGGGAATGGTGACTCTGACATTTGTACCGCATTTCACTTGAAAACAAGTCTGCTTTTTCTCGACATTTCGACGAAATTAAAATACAGAAAATGCTGAGAATACTATATGCTATAAGCTAAAGCAAAATTCAAAATGGTAGCTTGCCAATTTAATTCATTTTTGGGCTCTCAAATTCAAAATTCTGTTTGTTGGCTTGAGGCCAAATAAAGAAGACAAGGTGCAAATCGATAAGTAAGTCAAGTGTGCTCGACTAAAAGATACTCCGTAAGCTTTGATACCATTTATTCCTTCTCCTATAAGTTGTTTAAATTAAAATTACCATTCATTACACTCATTTAAGTATGCATGAAGGTAGACCTACTCTTAACTTACCTTATTATAGAATCAACTTCAGTTCATTTTAAAAGTTTCTGCACAAGAACATGAAATTGAAACACTTAAGCTTATTAAAAACTAAAATTCTAATTTGTAATTCCAAAGGAGCCACAGACGGTGATTAAAGACAGGACCGAAGAGAATGGAGTGGCGAGTCTCTGGTCTGACTTCACCTTGGCAGATTGTCAACGAATTAACTTTTGGCCTGTGGGCAAATTCAGCTAGTTTCTCAAGATGAATCCGTGAATAGCTGGGAAACATAATTCCGGCGGCAAGTAACCGCAGACAAATTTCGAAACTTCCACCGCACAATTACTCGAAATGATGAGAAAACTTTTAGCTTTAGCCCCAAAAAAAAAAAGAAAGACATTTACCATTGTGCAGTTTTCTTTCAAAAATTATGTTAAATAAGGGAACTCTCCCACAATAGTGTGGAATTGGAAACGAGTCCTGTTCTGTCTCCTGTCCCCCGAGCTGTTCAAGTGCCGTGTAAATGGCCACAAAAAAGAACAGCAAGCGTTAAATGTGAGGCACCACTCATATACATACAATACATAAGTACACACATAAAGATACACGCCGACACACACACATGCTCACATTCTCATGTATATATCTGTACTTATAAAGATTCATTCATCGCAGCCAAATGTGGTTTATGCTGAATACGGGAGCGTTCCGCATTATTTACATTTTATTCTTTCAAATTTATTTCAGTCTCTGCCTCATAACTTCATTCAAGTTTCCTCATTTTCTCTCGTCCTTTGGGATGGTTTCTTTTATGTGTGTGAGTTTATCTCAGTGTGTGGAGGAAGCTTGCTTTAATTTTTGTGTTCCTTTTGTTGTTGCGTTTTTTTCCAACTGAATCTGTTTCGACGCCAAACGCACTTAAAGCCCACTTACTACCCACAAAACGAGTTCAACAAACAATGCAGCCCACAGATGGTGGCTCTATCTTCAAGTCCTTTGAATGTAATCCAAGCTTTCAACATTCTCGGCAATTACTGCGCGACACGTCGGATGTCTGACGCTGTGTAAGGGAACGTGAAATGGGATTGGAAAGAGGGAGCTATTTATTGGTGTGAGAATCCTTTCACCTTCCACACAAGTTCATATTCCTAGGTAAAATTCGTGTGACTTGCATCAGTATGGAAGTACAATATTGTAACTACCTGACTCCAGTCAGTTTTATTAATATTAAAGTGTGTCAAAGGACAAAAGAATATTATAATTTCTTAAGGAACTGCAGTTGCTGCACTCAATTAGCACCTCATTGACAATTCTTCAATGGCAAGTATATCACACTAACCTATTTTTTTTACTGCCTGCAAATATTTGCATTCACTTTGCTTACACTTTATAATTACAAGTATTCGACTCTCAAATAGAAATGAAAAGAAAAGAAAACACTCAAAACACTTAGTTATGATAGTTGAGAAAACAGAAAATATTCTGCACACCTTCTATTTAAGTATTTAAATACATCAAGTATTATTGTTTGGCTATAAACTTTTGAATTGGGCGTATTAGAGAATATATATTATCAATAAGATTTTTTAAAAAAAGTATATATACGTACTTTAGTTAACCTGATAATAAATGTATTTAATATATATTTTTTATATCGTTTTTTTAAGTCTTTCTTTTTCTTCTTTTACTATTTACTACTCCTTTACAATATTGAATAATAATAAATTGTTGGCATGATCCTATCCAAGAACTGGCTTGTATTTTATATGTGCTAAGACCTACAAATATATATAACCAAAAGTGATTAGATAATCCTCTTTAGAGCAGGTCATTGAAATTAAGATTTAACTGCATTCATGAATCAAAATGGAATTGTAGCCAATGTTCTTGTTATTAAATAGTGATTGATACAAGCTTGATTGCTTTTGTTTACTTCCACTTTATTTTGTTGGCTTGGACAATACTGAAAGGTATTTCTGTTATAATTTGGACAATGAAAACAATTCGACTATTGAAACAAACAAAACAAATTCGCAGAATGAAGTGTTTACATTCGCATTTCATTAAATCTCGTTCTTTTCCATGGAAACCTGAAACCTGGCGAGCAGATGACCTCCCTCAAATCGTTTTAGAATGAGACTGTCGAGAACCAAAACAAATTTATAGCAACTGAAATCACCGAGAATGTTGTAAAAGCTTTTTACAAATTTATCTGAGAGCATTGCCATTAAGAGTTTACTACATGAAGCTCTGTAAATGTTGCCAAAGGTATGCAACATGTTGTCGTATGTTGGGGCAACAATCGCAGCATCATTCATCCAACATTCCCCACAAACATTGTCGTATTATTGATTTCACAATTTATTTTATTTTTGACCGGGTATTTGGGTGAACGATTTTTGTTTTCTAGGTCAATCATTACAATCAACAATGACATTGCATTTTAATGTCCCCTTTTTTTAAATACAGTTATAGGGTTGTTCTTATTGTTTATACTTTATAATTTTATAATATTGAAATGACAGCATAATATTCTGCTGTAAAATGAGTTGTAAACTTCTGTGCTAGAATTTAATGGCCAAATGCAGCTTAAAAAGTACTTGCCCCGAATTCTCTGTCTCTTCCTCTGCGTTAGGTTCCATGACAGATGAAGTTGCCTGCTTTTTGAGATATAAAATTCCATGGATGCGGGCCTCAGTTCGGGCCTCGTTTCAACTTTTGGCTAAACAGCAGCTGGTTTTTGGCAACCAGGAAAATTGGAACGCGTAAAAGGTGGACTCTGATTGCGGGTTGCTGCCGTTGCCCCAAAATGCCGCACAAAGCGCATTGTCAGCACTTTCATTATGGCCTGTATTTCAGTGTCTGGTGCATGGTGTTGCAGTTGATTGGGGCATTTTTCAACACACATACACGTACATAGAAGCAGAGGAACAAGAAATGCACCTGTCAGCTGTCTAACCAAAAAATTAAACTGCAAAGCTTCAATTGAATATGAGGAAGGAACTTACGTGTTCGTAAAGTCCTTAAATTTTTGTTAATGTGTATATTAAGCCAAATTTAGAATAATAGTTTTTAAACTGATTGTGATTTTAAATTACATGCTAAAATAATTTATACGGAGCAGATATTCAATTGAAAAACATCCTTTTTTTCTCATTACAAAAATTAGAGAAATTACTATTTGAATAAATTGCCGATTTTTGAATACTGTTGTTAAAATTTCTTTAAATACGCTCAAAAAACTGATTGTAAATGCAAGAATTATTTCTACTTTGTAGATATTCGAATAAAAAAATAATATTGTGGATTACTTAAAATGAACGTGAGAAAATGATTGTAAACTTAAATTAAGTGCAAGAATAATTTCTTCTTGTAGATATTTGATATAAAGATGTATTTATATTCTATCAAAAGTTCAATGATAAGTTGGATCAAATTTTGACTATGGAAAATAACCACTTAATTCAAGTGCCATCTTTTCTTAATCTAATTTCACGGTTAGAAAATTGGGCTTTAGTTCAGGTGAATGAAATTTTGTTAGTTAGTATTATTTTTTATAAGATTGCAGACTCTTTCTCAAGTTACAAACTCATTTTAACATTTTCTCACAACTTCTCCAAGTTTTTACAAAAAATGTTTGCCTTTTCACTTATTGTTGGCCATAAACTTAACGCCTTGCATGGACTCGCAATTCCAACAGCTTTTGGGGAACATTCTCCGTACTTGTAGAAAATGTGAGTGGAAATAATGATAAAAGGTGAAAAATGCACTTGCAGTGATAAAAATGGGGGAGAATGGCAATTGCTAGACACAACTTATTAGAGCTATGTTTGCTGTTGCAGCTTGTGCTTCTAGTCAAAGAAAAGTTGATGTGGCAACTTTCAGTTGCAAGTGTTGCATACTTTATGGCGCCCAACACATATCATGACAAACGTGGTCACACCAGACGGACAGGCATAAGAGAGCTTGGTAAATGAGGAAGGAAATGTGCAAGTTGCAAAGTCAAGCGTACAGGAAAACTAATTTTTAATGTTCTCAACAGGATGGCAAGAAATGTGCATATAGTACAGAGAGTGAAGTCCTCAGAGTGTGATATAAATAGTTGGTAATTTGTCTCTCTCGTTAGTTTCCACAGAAATGTTGGTCTGTCATCTTAAAAAACCTCAACAGACATCTGATTGTTTAGATTTAATGAAAAGCTCTAATGAGTTTGCTTTTCTTTGGCCTAATAAAGTTTATTAAATTGTTCATTGTGTTTCGAATGGTATTTCAACTATTGCTATAAAAATAAACAAAAGCTCGTTACTAATCATATTATACTGAGTTATTTATTTTGTCAATATGTACTACTGTTTTTTTAATTTTACTTAATTGAGTCTTTCAACACTGTCTATCTGTTTTGATCTTATCTAAATAAGTAGTCTAGTATTATTGATTCATTAGTTCTGGCCTTGCTTATCATTCATTCATTCAGAATATGACTTCCAATCGAATGCAACCATTAAGTTACAATGAGTCGAACTCATCGCGTTTGGTACCGGAAATTAGTTCAGTTTAATTTGTGGGCGACACTGTACAGCTCCTGGGTCCTCGGACTATTTCCTTTTATCTACAATTCAAGGACGAGGAAAATTAAGCGCTCCAGATGGTTAGTTGGATACGGAATCATTTTGAATATGATTGTGCCTTGGGTCGCATTCAAAAACTTTGCAGCCACAGAATCAAATGTCACAGAAGCGATCTTTGCACGCAATCCATTGGCCGTAAAAATCAATCAAATGCATATTTTACTTATTCTGACTACCGTTTTTGCTGTCTACTTTCGCAATTGGTGGGTGAGTAAGGAACTCGGCAGGATACTCAACACGCTGCTTGATCTACACCATCGTCATTTAATCGAGTGTGATTCAAGTGATTGTACAGACTTTGATAACTATGTTATTTACAATGGAGTGTGCATTATGCTGGAAATGATTTCGATGATCAGCATGGAAATATTACTAATTTCAAGGTTCAACTTTAGAATGCTTTTGGGCATTTTCAGTCTTCTGTTAATGCAGCTGGAAGTTCTTCTTGTTAATATGCATTTTCATCTGGGCGTCATGTTCATCAATCGATCGCTCTGGATTATAAATCGGGAACTTCTTCGACTTGTGAATCAACTAAGCGTGTTTCCAACAGCAAAATCAAATCAAGTTCACAGGCTTCATTATCTTTACAAACGTCTTTTGGAACTCAACCAACGACTTGTGGCCGTTTATGACTATCAAATTACGCTTCTGATTATGTCCTTACTCACAGTCAATATTATCTCCCCATTCTACATACTTGTGTACACAATTAGTCTTAAGTATCCCATTACCATATATATAGGGCTTAACTTAATGCAAGCTATGTTAATTAATTTGATTCATTTTTGGCTTCACATTTCCGTCTGTGAATTGGCCGTACGCACAAATCGAGGAACTGCAAGGATTCTTAAGCTTTTTAATGATATACCTGATTTGGGTATGGATTTGGAGCATAGTGTAAGAATATCTCAATTTAGTTGAAATTAACAATTTTAAGCACACACGTATTTCCTTTTTCAGATCACAGACTTTGTACTATTATCCAGTCATCAACGTTTAAAGTTTAATCATTTTGGCATGTTTGATGTCCACTATGCAATGGGATTTCGCATGATTACGGCTTCAATATTGTATCTTGTGTACTTAGTCCAGTTTGATTATATGAATTTGTAATAAGAAAACTAGACCTCTTTAATTTTTTCACGTTTCATAGAATTTCAAAATATGTCAAGACAGTTCACCGAGGTTAAAAACGAAAAGGGACTTAACACGGAGCTTGGCTGAAATAGCAGAGAATTTGTCTCAAATTAAATGAAGAAGGCGGAAAAACTAGGGTATAGAGAAAGCCAATTGGAGTGTAAGGATTTATCAGTTAAAGTCTATTACGATAAGTAGACAAGCGAATATTAAACTAGTCGGACGGAGCTACAGTCGAGCATTCTCGACTGTCGGAGACCCCGCACTTACTATGGCAAAAAATTCATACTTGATTTTCGCCCGAGCGGTCCTATAACAGCTATATGATATAGTGGTCCGATTTGGAAAAAAAATACCCCCCCCCCCCCCCCCCCCCCCCCACCCACCCACCCACCCCCCCCCACCCAAAAAAAAGGTCCCCCACAAAAAAAACTAACCACACCCAACATTCCCTCTTTTTTCCTCCCTCTTCCCCCCCCCACCCCACAAACAAAAAAACCCCACAAACCATATTTTTTTCTCTCCCCCCCACAATTTTTTATCCCCCCCCCCCTTTTCCCCCCCCACCCAAAAAAAAATTTCATATCCAATTTATAAGAACAATTTAAAAGCTTGTGACACCAAATTTGGTGTAGATTTCTCTATACTTGTAGGCGCGTTAAGTTTGTTTCTTTTTTGGATCGGAATACTATATCATATAGCGTCCATAGGAACAATCGGTTGAAAATCAAGTTTTAGTATGAAAAACTTTTTTGTTGTATGAGATATCGTAACCAAACTTATAGAATATGCAGTTAAGTTAGTTTTGTACATCCTTACCAAAGTTAGTTCATAACATATAGCTGTCATAGGACCGATCGGTCGAAAATTAAGTCTTAGTTTGAAAAACTTTTTTGTTTAATGAGATATCGTAACCAATCCTATAGAATATACATAAAACTTGGTTTTATACACCCTGTCCAAAGTTGGTTCAAATTGATCCACTATAAAAAATAGCGCCTATAGGACCGATCGGGTGAAAATCAAGTTTTAGTATGAAAAACTTTTTTGTTTAATGAGATATCGTAACCATTCCTTTAGAATATACATAAAACTTGGTTTTATATATCCTGCCCAAAGTTGGTCCAAATCGGACCACTATATCATATAGCTGTCATAGGACCGCTCGGGCGAAAATCAAGTATGAATTTTTAGCAGTGTCAGCTTTTGCCATAGTAAGTGCGGGGTCTCCGACAGTCGAGAATGCTCGACTGTAGCTCCGTCCGACTAGTTTTGTATTAATTTATATTTTTATTAAAAATTTTTATATTAAACTCAATTTTGTTCGTCACAAAATTGGATATCAGAAATTTTGGGGCTAGAAATTGCTTTCGTCACTAGACTTTTACCTCGTGTAGACGTTTTTTTTGTGGGGTAGATCTTTGTAGACGATAAATTTCTTATCCTGCTAAATAAAAAATGAGTTTGGTTTTTTTTTTTATGACGGGTAAAGTAGGTTGAGATTTATTCATATGGAACTTTGAAACACATGTATGACACATTGATGGTCTGTATATTTTATATTATTTCATGTTTGATAGTTCTCCATTAGCTTGGCAGAAAAATGGGAAATAAACTCAGGCTTACGAACTAATAAATTCAATAAAAGAAAAATATATATTTATATGAATATTAATTGAATAACATCGTCTGTCAACATTTATAGCTGAACATTGTTTCAATTGCTTGAGTTACATATCTGGATTAGTGTGTTGAGTTATTAGTTCTGCCCATGCTTATCATTCATCGCACTCGTTAGTTTCAGAATGAATATGACTTTTAGTCGAATTCAACCATTAAGTTACAATGAGTCGAGCTCATCGCAGTTGGTACCGGAAATTTGTTCAGTTTAATTTGTGGGCGACACTATATTGCTCCTGGGTCCTCGGACTATTTCCCTTCATCTACAATTCAAGGACAAGGAAAATCAAGCGCTTCAGATGGTTAGTTGGATACGGAATTATCTTGAATGTGGTGGTGGTTTGGATCGCATTTAAGAACTATGCGTCAACAGAACCAGATGTTATAACGAAGATTTTTGTACGCAATCCTTTGGCTAAGCATATCAACTATATGCATGGCGTTCTGCTTATGAGTACATTCTTTGTTACCTATTTTCGCAATTGGTGGATGAGTGAGGAACTTGGCAGGATACTTAACATGCTGCTCGATCTACACTATCGTCATTTTATTAAGTTTGATTCAAGCGATTGTAAGAATTTTGATAACCATATAATTTACAAGGGATCCTGCATTATACTGGAACTCATTTCACTGATCATCCTGGAAATTGCTGACGCACCCAACTATAGCTGTGGAATGCTGCTGGGCGTGTTTAGTATTTTGTTCATGCAGATGGGAGTTCTGCTTGTCGGTATGCATTTTCATTTGGCCGTCATGTTCATCTATCGATCACTCTGGATTATAAATCGGGAACTTCTTCAACTTGTAAATTATCTCAGTGTGATGCGAACTACACAATCAGCTACGAGTAGTGTTCTCAAGCTTCATTATCTTTACAAAAGTCTCTTGGAACTCAACCAACGACTTGTCGCCATTTACGATTATCAAATTACACTTGTTATGATGTCCTTACTCACGATCAACATTATCTCCCCATTCTATTTAATAGTCTATGCAATTAGTCTAAAGAATCCCCTTACCATATACTTCTGGCTTAACTTCCTGCAGGCCATGTCCATTAATGTGATGGATTTCTGGCTTCACATTTCCGTCTGTGAATTGGGCGTGCGTACAAATCGAGCAACTGCAAGGATTCTCAAGCTTTTTAATGATATACCTGATTTGGGTACGGATTTGGAGCGAAGTGTAAGAATATACTTATTAAGTTGACATACGAGTTTTATTGAAATTATTTTTTAGCTCACGGACTTTGTGTTATTCTCCAGTCATCAACGAGTAAAATTTAATCACTTTGGAATGTTTGATGTCCACAATGGAATGGGATTTCGTATGATTCTCACTAGTACATTGTATTTAGTTTACTTAGTTCAGTTTGATTTTATGAATTTGTAATAAGAAATCAATACATCGTTTAAAGTTGCGTCAGACAGGGATTTTTTAGCCGACACTTTTCCCCGACTGTAAATTATGCCATTTACATTATTCGCATCGGTTGTTAAATAAGAATCCCATCGGTTGTTAATTTCAGAGTCTGGTCACATTTGGAACAGATTCATACATACATGTTTCAACATAGTAGGCATTTGGCCGACACCGAAAACCAGTGAAAATAGGACGTGTTTTATTTCCATACATAATGCTATTATACAAACTATACAAACTTACCATCAGATGTACATAAAAATATGAAAATTTAACATTTGGAGAATAACATAACTAAATAAATAATTGAAATAACATATTATTTATATAACATATGGAACATAAATTTGACGATGTTAATATTAACATGGCATTGAAATATCATGTCTAGCCTAAATAAAATTATGCTTTTTAACATTAACATAACTTGTGTACCTGCTGTTACCCCAACCCCTCCATGCGGGGTGCAAGGCAAAGTTAATTTTCATTATATCTTTGTTGTTTATCCCCCGATCGTATTAAAATTTTCAGCTTGACAACCAATCAAATATTTTTCTCTACCCAGACACACTATGGAAATCACTTGGCAGAGATAAAAATATTTCTTGAGAATTACCCAGTTCTAAAAAAGAAGTTGCAAAGTCAATTGTACAAAAAAAATTATTTATTAAGGGAAGGCAATAAGTATACAAATGCACAAATAGTACAACTCTAGAGAGTGTGATAAAAATACTAAATGTATTCTGTAGCTATCCTGATTTTTTTACCATTCTAATTGAAAATTGACTTAGGTACTAAATAAAAATTTTTATATTAGCAAAAAAAATTTTATAGTATATTTTAATAATATTTAATTGTCTGTATAAATGTTTTGTTTTTGCCTGAGTATTGTTTACTTCGCCTGAACTATGTAGTTTAGTGTTATTGATTTATTAATCCAGCAAATACTTATCATTCATCGCAAAAATTGGTTTTCGAATGAGTATGACTTTCAATTGAGTTCAACCATTAAGTCACAATGTGTCGAGCTCATCGCAGTTGGTACCGGAAATTGGTTCAGTTCAATTTGTGGGCGACACTTTACAGCTCCTGGGTCCTTGGACTATTTCCCTTCATCTACAATTCAAGGACGAGGAGAATCAAACGATCTCGGTGGTTAGTTGGATACGGAATCGTCTTGAATATGGCGGTGGTTTGGATTGCATTGCAGAACTATGCGGCAACAGAATCAGCTACCAAGCAGAAAATCTATAAACGGAATCCTTTGGCTCATCAAATCAATCAAATACATAATGTTCTCCTTCTAAGTACAGTCCTTGTTACGTATTTTCGCAATTGGTGGGTGAGTGAGGAACTCGGCAGGATACTCAACATGTTGCTCGATCTACATTATCGTTATTTTATCGAGTTTGATTCAAGTGGCTGTAAAGAATTTGATAACTATATAATTTTTAAGGGATCGTGCGTTATGCTGGAACTTACATCAATGATCATCTTGGCAATTTCACACGCCCCCAGCTACAGTTATGGAATGCTATTGGGCGTATTTTGTATTCTGTTCATGCAGTTTGGAGTTCTTCTTGTTAGTATGCATTACCATCTGGGCATCATGTTTATCTATAGATCGACATGGATTTTAAATCTTGAGCTTCTGAGCCTTATAAATCAACTGAGCATGTCTCGAGTTATAAAACCAAGTAGAGTTGACAATCTTTATTATCTTTACAAGCGCCTTTTGGAGCTCAACCAACGGCTTGTGGCCATTTACGACTATCAAATTACACTACTGATGATGTCTTTACTCACAGTCAACATTATCTCCCCATTCTGTATAATCATCCATACAATTAGCCTAAAAAACCATATAAGCATATACTTCTGGCTTAACTTCCTGCAGGCAATGTCCATTAACGTGATGGATTTCTGGCTTCACATTTCCGTCTGTGAATTGGCCGTGCGTACAAATCGAGAAACTGCAAGGATTCTCAAGCTTTTTAATGATATACCTTATTTGGGTACGGATTTGGAGCGAAGTGTAAGAGAAGCCGAATTTAATTAAAGTTTAAATTTTAATTAAATTTTAATTTTTTAGATCACAGACTTTGTGTTATTCTCCAGTCATCGAAGATTACAATTTAATCATTTTGGCATGTTTGATGTCCACAATGCAATGGGATTTCAAATGATTATAACTAGCACATTGTATCTACTTTATTTAGTTCAATTTGATTTTATGAATTTGTAATAAGAATATGAACTCATTAGCATTTCTTTAATATTTCTTGACTTTTCCCAGCATTTCTTGGAATATATGCGGCAGATTCAATCGGAGAAAACTTGTAGTTATTAAGGGAACTTGAGGAAATTATGGTATAAGGAAATCCATGCACAATAAAGCCGAGCAAATGTACGAGTTTCTGCATTGTATGTCCTTAAACAATACTCTCATCGGAAGCAGCAATTTTCATTCACATAGCCGGAGTCAACAATTGAGAGGAGGCCAGGAGAAAAGGAAAAATCGAAAGTACAAGCTGCAGCAGCCAAAGAAAAGTCTGTTTTCTTTGTTACGTTTTGTACGCATTCATGGTTTGCCTATTTCCATTTACCTGAATTGTAGAATTTCCCGCTTGCTTACGTGCCAAGGGGAAACAGGTGTGCAGCATTTACCTAGACAATAAAGCTGGCAATCCATCAGGTAGAGCTACTAACAATTCAAATAATTCTGAAGCGCAAAATTCAATAGCGCAGTAGTGGAGATTCTTTACTAAAAGACGGAAAGACTTAGCATATTAGAAAGATAACCAGAGAGGAGATTACTCTATAAGGTTCAGTAATTGGGGAACTTTTCCAGAATTCTCAGATGAACTTCTGAAATATAATTATAAATGAAATTGAAATAAATTGAAACATTTTCACTTTTTCCTAACACTAATACAAGTTTAAAACTAAAATGACAAAAGCTATACAATACAGCTGAAATGAAATTAATTCTTTTTTTAATAATTTTCTGGTATCAAGTTTATTGTAAACATTAAAAGAAAAGTAATAAAACTAGGAAGTTGTGGCTAAGATTTTTCAAATTAGTTCTGTTGTAAGATACCCAGTGAAAATGTAAATGACTTAAAAGTTAACCCCTACTCTTAATTCACAATTATACCACCTGGTCTCCAATGTTACCGCATTAGCCACTTGCTCAGTGTTATAATTTCCGGGGCATGAAATGAAATAGCGTTCAGTTGAGTTCGCTGTCATCATACTGCATCTTGCTCGACTTGGAAAAGCAGGAAACTGTGCTGGTTTCCCAATTGCCATTCAACAACATAGGTAAATTTGTCCAGAGCACTAAATTTCAAGCGGAAGTGACACTCTAATTGAGAGCAACGAACCAACTGGGAAATGTTGTGGTGACCAAGGGATGAAGGAGGAGACAGGGAAAAGGGTGGCAGGATTTCACTAGCACTAAAAAATGTAAACTCGTTAATGGCTAAGTGCAAAACCATAAAACGGATGTTCAGAGTAAGCTCACAGTACACAGTTCTGGGCCCAGTGAGTGGATTGGTTTGTTGGGTTTTAGCCGACAGCGGATTTCGGAGATGGAAAAATGATTTGAGGACAGTTAGGGAAAAGGGGGCTCGCAAATGCGGGCTCGTTTGGCTGACTCTTTTTTTATGATGGCTCTAAGTAATTAATGGTCGTCAAACTGTTGAGTTTTCTTTATTGCATAAAGTATAGTCAATTAAAGTGCAGTTTTATTAGATGGAAATTTTTTGAAATATATTTAATTTGACCCTATTATTGACATATTCAAAATTATGTGAAACTTGGCTGAACTTATTAAATATTTAGTATACGTATCGTTTTATGTGTTCGTTATACACGCGTAAATGCAAAAAATTATTGCTTGGTTAATTAATAATAATTATTAGTACACACATAAATAAAAAGGTTAAAAGTAAGGTAAGGAATGTTGCATTAATACCGCTCATTTTTATGGCAATTAGAAAGTAATGATAATGCTTATAGGCTCAACTCTGTCCTGTAAATAGTGAAAATGCTTGAGAAAATTTACACTCCGCGCAGTTTGAAAATTACTGCATCTGCATTAGTTTAGCAAATAAAGAAATGCAAATATTTCAAGTCTAATTGCCAGAAAAGCTTACAGAAATTGCATTCTTGTGTTTAAGTTGCAGATAAGCCCATAACCAAGACGTTAACTGTCTATAGTATAGGCCATTAGGTTCTAGCTCTACTCGTATGCCTAGTCTGCAAATAAATTCAAACAAACTCTTTACGACACCACCTCAGATACCCTACACCTACACACTCACACACACACACACATACACTGAAGAGAAGCCATTAAAAAGGCTCGACTTGAATGTCGCCTACATTCGTACTCATACTCATACTCATACTCACACTCGTATATGTATGTTATTTGAGTACTTTATATTCAAAACTGTGTAATTTGTAAAAGTCGAGCAGCAGAAAGGGAGCAGTGTAGTGACGAGGGGAGCAGAGGGGACGTTGGCAACAGCTGCGTTTGTCACATTAACCTGATGTCGACCGAGAGAAATGTGGAAAATGCGGAATGACTTTGGAATGACGCCTGGTTGCCTTTCATAAGCCGATGTCCTTGGTCCTTGGTCCTTGGTCCCCCATCGGTTGTTCGTTTCGCCAGGTCGCGGTTAATTATGCTTTTTGTATGCCCCGACGCATACCAAAAGGCACATTCCTCGACCCCAACCTCCTGTCGGCGTCTTTGTCTCGATCTCCGTCTCTTTTGCGTCTCGTCTCGACAGATTATCGTCTCGGATTTAATGTGCACTTTGATGTGAAACATTGCTAATTTGGCATTTTGTTGTTGGAAAATTGTATTGTATTGTATAGTAGGTCGGGCATTGGGCTATGTTACTCCGAGGCATATTTTAAGCCTTATTAATGTCTTGACTGTGCTTTGGTTTCAATTATGATTCTGGTCCATATGCTAACTTAAAGCATGCGTTTAAACTTTAAAGACATCGAAAGTGAAAGAAAACTGGGTTCAAAATTTAGCTGAAAATAGTCGTTATTTTTTAAGAAAAATGGCAAAGTGGATTTTAAAGCAATTAGAGTTGTAGAGAATACAATTAAGTCTACTATTGAGGCGTTTTCCTGAAGAAAATATCAAAGCTGAGTTTATATCTTTTAATCAGATTTGAAAAGTAAAAATCATCTACTGACAGTCTTATGTACACTTTTCCCTTTTCTCTGATTCGACACTCAATCCCTGCTATCATTTATAAATACCTATTATCAGCTTTTGCTTTTCACTTTCTTCAACACCAATTGAGTTCATGTTTTGTTTCCCTTTCGACACACCTTTCAGCCTGATCGAACTTAACACATCAAATAACACTTGTCGCTTGTCAGAAACATCTTGATATTTTGTCCCTTCCTAGTTGTTCGTTGTTCTCTGCTTTCCTTTTACTTGGGTACATTGACTTTTGCACATTTGGCTGATTTTTAAGCGTGTGCTTAACATTTTTTGACAACTTTTTCAAATTCCTAAGGTTCGAGTACTTAGGTGTATTCTTTGAAAAGTAATTTTGATTTTATTAGCTGTGTGCTGCACCTGATGGGAATTTTTTCGGTTTCAGCTGCTCACAGTCTATAGATTTCTCTGAGCTTTCTTTAATTCAATTTCACTCAGCAGCGTGAAAAGTTTGCCATCCACTCGACGCGAACACGGGACAAAGTTAAAAGGCCTGCAGAGTAAACAAGTAAAAGTGTTTCAATCGAGTCATAAAATCGACTCACATATACCCTGTATAGTGTACACGCATCACAGACTTTTCTGCAGTGGCATCGCTAAAATAGTCCAATAGCGTATACTCCTATTTAGATTTTTTGTTTACACAGGGTATAGTTACATCTCACAATCTGTTCCCATAGTCGTTAACACTGTCGATATTTTTTGTCAAGGCAAATACATTTGGGCCAAATGCCAAGTAGTCAGCCATTCGTTTGGCTCCTACGATGCGAGGGGTCAACTATTTTTGGCACATTTTCCAAGAGCGTGTACCTTCCATCTCAATGCCCTTTGACATTGCCATGTTTTACGTTGGAAATGTTTTTAAGAAAAGAGAAATGAAAGTAGTTCCTGTAGAATAGCAATCGCAATAATATTTGATTTTATTATAATCAACAAATCTGATTATTAAGTGTATATTATACCAATAGTAGTAACATAGTAGTTGTAGAAGTAGCAAAAATAGTAGTAGAAGGTGTTATAAAAGAAATAGAAGTAAATGTAGTAAGTAAAAGTAAGTGTAAGTAGTAGGTGTTACAAATTTAGTAGCAGTAGCAGAAGTTGGTGTTGCAAAAGAAGTAGTAGTTGTAAAAGTAGAAGGTGCTGTAGAATTAGTAGTACTAACAAAATCTTTGTTTTTGAAGAAGTAATTGTGAGTATAATAAGTAATATTTAGAAGGGTAGGAGTAGTAGGCGACATAAATGCAGAAATAGTTGTAGTTGTAGTAAAAGAAAAGGTAGTAGAAACAGTAGAGGAAATAAGACAATAATAATTATACAGGAAGTAAACGTAATAGAGTCAATTAATGTGTTAACAGTAACTTACAAATTAAAGTAGGTTTAGTACAGCCTTGTTTGTGTGTGTTCCTTATACTACTTTTACAACTACTACATCTGACGTTGGTACTTAAAGATTATGTTGCTCCACCACTTAGATTGATGACTATTATATATATATATATATATATATATATATATACACGCTTTGCAAAGATGATGTCAATATCATTGTTAACAACTTAGGTACGCATTTATTTATAAAATGTTGCTAAAACTCTTTGGCCAAGATTAAGGTTCACTAGCAGAATTCCCAATATCCTGGCTAATTCCACTCACAACCGTCGAGTCGTCATCGTCGTCGGCTTCAGATTCAGCTTCCCCATCGGACGCATCACTGTCAATTAAATAGCCAATAATATTGAATTCGGCATTTAAGCTCTGCTCCCACCGTTGGATAATATCGTCGGTACAAACTCCCATAGAGCCACATGCAATATTGAGGACTTGATTGGCATTACAGCCGGCCAACAAGGAAAAGATTCCAAGTTGCGAGAAGGTTTGCCGTGACGAGCTGAGATCATAGATTTTGCCATTGAGGGCCGTATAAATGGGTTTGTCGGCATGTAAACCATCGAAGGCCGTCAACTGTCGCCTTGTGAGTCGGAGAACTTCACGTTCTAGAGGCAACTCCGACTGACAACTTCTGCTATCTGTGTCCAGCTGAGCAGGAAACTCTAACTCTGGACGTCTCTTGTCGGCTTGGTTTCTGATCAGCGCATAGATTTGGGTAATCTTAATTGTTGCAAAATAACCAACCACAAAAGAGATTACCACTTGGGCCATTGGACTTCTCAGCAGAGGACGAAGAAATCTTGTGGCCGCAACGATATTGGTATTCTCTTCTGCAATATTCAAGTGAGATTTTATCGATGAGATTTATATTGCATCAGTTGAACTCACTTGCAAATAGTATTTGTGCTTGCACCAGATTAAGTAGCGACATCATTTCTCGCACTTTGGATTGTTTCTACTGTTCAGCTTAAACTTATATTTTCAATTATTTTTTGTGACATACAAATAATTTTGTTAATTTTTCCCTACTATATACATACATATATCTGAATTTCGTTTCAAAATGAACAAAAGCTTAGGTTTTGCAATCTTCTTTGTACTAATTGCGGGAGAAAATAAAATAAAATAAAACTAATAAAATTAAAATCATATCGGATTAATTAAAAATTAGCTTAGATTAAAAATTTGTAACATAATATTTATTTTAAATATTTAATTTACATTTTTATAGTATGCACATAATAATATTTAATAAGTTACTAAGTTTAATAAGTTAGTTGACAATAATGTGATAATATATTATTATATCATATGTAATTTCAAAATACATTTATGGCTATCGGTATTTCGATTCTAGTATCTAAAAGGTTTACAGATTATTTCTCTACTTCTCACATCGAAAGTATCTTTAATAATCCCTAGGTACTTATCATTTAAAAAAATTAAATAAACCCTTTGACATTTTTAGGCTTTGGAGTTTCATTAATTAACTGGAATATGTATTAAGCCATATTGCGTCATTGGCCCCTCTATTTTTTTTTTTGGCTCTTTCATTTGCCGTTTGTCTGGCGACAGCCTTTTATGTGATGTTTTGTGGGCTTATAAGATTAGGCTTTGCGGTTTTTTCCATTCACCAAAGAGAATCGCACAAAATAAGGCTAATAGGCAGCCGAAATAAGCCCCAAAAAATATAATACACAAAGAGTGAAAAGCAAAAGTTAATGTGAACAGCTGTCCCGCTGTTTGCTTGCAATTGAAAAGTTTATTAATAACAAACGCGGCAAATGTTTTGCTGTTCCCATTAATAAAGGTTATTTATATAAATATGTATATATATATTTTTTACATTTTAATTAAATCGTAAGTAGAGTATAATTATATTTGAACAGCATGCAAATTATGTTTTCATTTATTAAATTAAAATAATCCACAACCAAACTTATGTGGACAAAGCACTGCGTAATGTGTGTTCTCTCTCATGTGAGGCTCTACTGGAGCAACAAAATCAACTTTATGCAAATTTAAATGTGAGCATAAGGCGGAAACGAGCTCAGTTGACTTTTTTTTCAGTTCTGCAGAGAGTTCCGCCATTTGTTGTCCCTTCCCTTCGCTTGCTTCTGCACATGCTATGAATCCCCTGCAGCTATGTATATTTACATACAAGCGTCTGCATGTGCATGTGTCTCTCGGAACTCAAAATTACATTCACACACACACACACACACACACACTCCTCACTCACATACATGTGTGGTGACAACGAAAAAAAATATATATGTAATGAGCTTATTAAGTCATATTAAAGTCCAAGTACAACCAATTTGATAAAACAGCAACAGAATCGTGTGTGTGTGTGTGTGTGTGTGTGTGTGTGTGTGTGTGCATTACAGCCTGGCTTATACAAGTGTACACATTTGGCATTAAAGTTAATAGGCAATGGCTGGCAGAATGTGCATAACATAAATGAGGCTGACAGATGGCTTAACAGCCGCCGAATTGTACTGTTAAAGTGAGACGAGGATATGAGAGCGACTATGGAGATTCAAGGGAGATATTCAAGGGTTTTGCGGGGATAAGACCAGCTGCACTTGTTCTGCCAACATGTGACTTAACAAGCTTACACTTGCGAGTCTTAGGCTCTGTTACCGGAAGCTCATTTATCTCAATTATAGTGTGGATTTAATGTATAATTGCCGCACTGTGCATTAAATGTGTTTTAAAATGAGACCGTTATATAAAAAGTATCATACACATATCTTGTATTTTAAATGAATTCATCAAGTCTAACATTTTTACTTAAGTATGGACAAAAACATTTGAATTGAAAGTTAATTTTTATATAATATAATTGTAGCGTGGATTTAAGGTTAATTTTTTATGGTTAATACTATTGTGATATTAAGTGATGTTAAGTGATATACTAAATACCTGACTTCAATTTTTGGGTGGAGTTGAGGAATTATTTTGTGCGCTCAACTTACATTATTTTTTTTATTATGTAGTAGTATTTACACAGTATGACTTCAATCTAAATCAATAAAAACATTTTTTTTTAACAATTTCGATATTTATTCAAATTATCTAATGCTTAATTAAACTTTTGGGAACTTAACTTAGGAGCTTACTCCCCAGCAAAGCACCACCTTATCCTTACGTTTGCTTTTCAGGAGTCCAACAAATAGTTAATTACTTATTTATCAGAGCACTCTCAGTGCCTGTCTAACTATCTTTTCAGTTTCATGGCTGAGATGCTTATTTATTAATGAAATTGCATTGCAAATCGCAATTCGTTTTTACTCCTTTTTTTTTAAATTTGTTCGCTTAATACGAGTAATTAAGTTTTTCCGTATCTGCATAATTGGGGGCACCGTCAAAATTAATGAACACTGAAATGCAGGCTGCAGAGGTAAACCAAGACCGAGAAAATATATATTATTTTTTTTCATTTTTTACGTCGAGAATTCGTTGCACATAAGATGTTATGGAGCTACCACGAACTTTCAAATTGATGCGCATCCTGGGGAAACTCGAAAGTTTTCTGGCACGTTTTCATTTTGGTGGCGCCACAATACTTTCTCTGCCACAACCCGAGGCAACCCAAAAATTTGCTCATTACGCTTCAAGCTGCTCGAATATCCCATTATGATTCGATATTAATGACGTGTCAAGAATGTCGAAACGAACCTCACAGTCATATACTCATTAGTTACAACATACTTGGAAACATTTCCAAACTTAAAAGAGAACACATCCAATTGCTTGCAATTAATGTCTCTCAATAAAAACTGACTGACAACCCTGCAGAATAAGCTGAAACTTGGCTCCTTTCACATATTGGCCCATTCTCAAATGTGGCAACAACATTTAGGAGTCTTGTCGCATTCATAACCCATAAAAAACGCAGACATTAGGGCGGCTTTAAGTGACCCCTGTGAAAGCAATCCCACCTGATGGGATTGCAGATGAAAGAGCAGGTGACAAATGCAGACGACACGACACAAAACCGAAACGCAAAAAACCAGCTGAAAAAAATGAAAATGGCCGCCACGCGACAAAGTTATGAGAGGTTACTTCAACACTCAACCCCAAATCCAATTGAAATTCAACCTCAACCCAAACTCAAGGCACCTTCTAGTATTTCAGCTGATGACGAACAGCTGTGCTGACAATGTTTTGGGTAATTCTAACAGAATTTACCTCTCAAATAACCCAAAATAAAACCCAAACACACAAATATGCTCCAACGGATGCTGTGCGCATGTTGAAAGTCCGTCTGAGCATTGAGAGCAGCTTCTCTCTCTTTCTCTCTCAATATTTTTATGGCAAACCAGAGCTTTTATCTGAGCCAGAAGACATCCAAGACATCGATGGTGATGCTGTTTCAGTAGCGGAGCAACTTTCAAGCGTTACGTTTGGGAAAATGCCAGAATTGTGAACACCCAAAGGCAAGAAAATTAGTGAAAAGCGACGCGCCGACCAATTTAAATTGTGTTTTGACCGCAAATAAATTTAAAAATAATATTGTTGCATAAAAGCCGGCAAATAAAATTCACAAAATCTCATTTTAAGTACATATTTTGGAATATTGAAATACCTTTGCATGTGTTCGTTATGGGCCAAGTACTAAGAAATGTGGCTTAAACTTAATAGGAAGACTGTGTAAAGTTCCGTTTCAGTTGTAATTTAAAAGTTTTGTTGTTAAATATTGATGTTAGCTAATAACATATAATAAATACATAGTGTTAAATGAAATATATAATATATATAAAACATAAAAGACATTAAATTATATTATGTTCTTATATGTAATAAAGTACTTTTATTGAATATGTTAAAAAAAATATATTATTATATTAGTAAATTTTTTTTTTTAATATACAATAAAAGTTATTGACAGTTTAGATATCAGTTTTATATCTTTTATAAATAAAATAAAAGTATTGGTGTTAATTGTTTAAAACTTGTTTAAATAAATGCATATTTTAGAAATTTCATTAAGTAAAAAACCCAAAAAAAATTCGGAATAAAAGTTAAAAAGAAAGACTGTGCAAATTAATTGAATCAAAAGTGCGGCAAAAAAAAAAACACAATTTGAACAAAGTGTTCTCCAAACAAATAACTTGAAATTAATTCAATAGTCGATCAAAAAGCCACAACAACAGCAGCAAGAAAAATCAACAAACAAGAACAACATTGAGAACAAGCAGCGACATTGTCAGGCAACAAGAAGTACAAGACACTTTTGTAGTTGAGAGGGCAGAGAAGATTTAGAAGAAGAAGGAGAAGCGACCCCGAGAAGCGTACATTGTACGTGTTTTTCCATTTTAAAACTACATCAAATAGCATTTTATACCAGAACCTCGACCCATCGGATTCCAGTTGAACCCACGTATTCCAGCTCCACCTCCATCTCAATCTACTTCTCCTCCTTTTGCTTGTGCTTGTGTCTCTCCTTCTACTTCTACTACTACTCTCCACTATTTCACAGACTAGTCAATGCCAGAGATCGCTGCTTTCAAGTGCCACTTGAAGTGCTTCGATTCCATCTGAATGTGAAAGGCATTGGGCAAGGACGAAGTAATGTGGGAGGAGGAGATGAATAAGTCGGTGTGGGCTTGGTATTTGTTGGTGACTTGGTTTATGTTGTTGACCCGGCTAACAGCATCGTGAGACAGCCACCTTAAATGCCTCGCTTTACATAGCGAAAACTAAAAGATTCTAGAGATTAAGCTCACCTCCAGTTAACCCTCTCTTTCACGCACACCCTCACTCACACGCACACACACACACACACACACCCACACTCGTTGACTCTATCCAATTTTGTGCTCTCGTGATTTGTATGCGTTACCAACATTGGCGTTGCCATCATCAACGTGGCTCGGCTAATGTTAAACCTGGCGTTGAATTTGGTATGCGGTGTTAGTGACGTGAAGTTGTTCTACTCGTATCTCCCGTCTCCCTTCTTACGTCTCCCATCTCACTAGAAACGTGGCTACTTTACTTCCACTCGACACTCGACTCCTTCACCTTTATCCTTCGTGTTTTTGGCGTGTTTGTGGCATAAAAATAAAGATAAATGCGAGTTCTTTATAAAGCAGCATACTTTATGCACAGGCATAGTGGTAAAAATTGTATTATTCGATTATGTTTATTTTAAACTCATTTTAATAAATGTCATTAAAAATGCATTATTATTTGTATAATTGAAAAACGTTATTGATGACAGTGATAATCACAATGTTGCCAACTTTGAAAATATAAAAGCGAGCGTTGTTCTTTATTTTGACAGTATTAAAACCAACAATTATCTTTAAACAACTTACCATGCATTTTAATTATTTATTTATATTTAAAAGTCATTATTTCTATGAATAAATCGTTTATTATTTTGCAATGCAGAATAAATTTAAATTATGTCGTTTCTTAGTCGTAACAATGATTTTATAGCTAATTAAGAATATATTTTTATTTTATTGAAATATCATTTCGTTCATCATAATTTTGATTACCCTTCAAACAAGCGCTTGAATTGCTAATTTAAAAATTTTAATTTGTAACGTTTTTTAATTCTTGAGTCATTATATGTATGTATGTAACAAGCAGAAGGGGGCGTGGCAGATTCCCCAAAATATATATATTCTTGATCAGGATCAACAGCCGACTCGATTGAGCCATGTCCGTCTGTCTGTCCGTTCGTCCGTCGGTTCGTCTGTCAGTCTGTCTGTTTAAACGCGTCGATTTCAGAGACCATATAAGTTCCATATGATTAAGTTTGTTTTTATTTTTGGACCGGATCACAACATTATATAGCAGCCAAAGGAACGATACGTCGAAAATAAAGTTTTAGTAAGACAAAGTTTTTTGTTTCTTAAGATAACTTAAGCAAACTGATAGAATATGCATCTGTGCTTGCATTATACATCATGACCAAATTAGGTAAAAATCGGTTTAATTTAATTTATCATGTGTTTTTAGTTGACGTAAAAAAATAAATATATAAATGAAGTATTGTGAACTGGGTTTTATTCTAAAGGTACTTAATAAAAATTTAGAATAACATGGCGGGAAATCGAACCTATTTAATTGGTTTAATAAACACTATTATTTACACTGGATTTCAGCTTGTTTCAAACAACAACTAGAAGAAAGTTTATGAGCTACTAAGAGTACAGTTGAACTATGTTAATCTGACAAAAGAGCAGGTTGTGAACTTTCACTTGTAAATGTGTCTACCATTTTCTGTTATCTGACATACTTTCCTTTTTTCTCCTTTGTGCAAGTTTCCATTCATAGACTTTACAATTTTGGCTAGTACTTAAACCACTGTGAAGCGCACCTTGTCTTTGGTCTGACGCAAATGGAAAACGTTTTCACAAAACAGTGCGGCCACAAACAGCTAACAAAAGCTAGAAGAAGCTGGTGTTTTCATCCAAGTTGAGAGACTTACCGCCACTTGGCTTGGAGTTTTTTTTCAGCTAGAAACCAGAGATAATCGTGGAGAAAAAAGGCATCGTCACCATCGAGTCACCATCGTTGTCCTTGTTGTCAGCCACATTGTTGTTCTGACGGTTGCCATTTGTGTTGAGGCATTCCCATTCACCTTATGAGTTGCGGTTGCGGTTTTGCGAGTTTTAAATATCAGGCAACATTTTTTTCTTTCTTCTTTTTCTTTTTTTTCTTCATTTTTTCTTCTATTTTTTCTGAGCGTATTTAAAACGAAAATGCGGCCTGCACATAAACATTTCTAAATAGAAAGAGAAGATTTGCATAGAGAGAAAGGAAACGGCGCAAGTTTATCTACAGCTTTATATCGCCTGCCCCCAACCCCAACACTACCCCAATTTATCTAAGTGTGTGTGTGTGTGATGTGGGAGGATGTGTGTGTGTGTGTGTGTGTGTGTGTGTGTGTGCCTATGTATGTTGATATTAGCGCTGCTTTATGGCTCAGTGTGTGAGTGAATGCCACGCTTCGTCGCATTTTAAATTAAGCTTCATTTTTATTTCTATTTACTTTTGCTTTTTGGCTGCAACTGTTTGTACACAAAATACACACAAAATTCTGTAAAAAAAAAGGGAGAAGTACAGCAGTAACAAATAAAAATAAACTTTTTACACCCGTCCAAACAGAGTCTCTTTTCCATCTCTATCTCTCAACAAGTCGCTGCGTAAAATATGTTTATTTGTTTTTCATTTTCATTTTTATTATTTCAACATCTATAAAAAATATTTTTGTTTAACAAAAATATAAAAGCTTAAGAGTAGCTCTTATAGAAGTTTCCTTATAGCTCAAGCTTTATTTTTTTCTCAATTCCAAACGAATTGTTTGATTTCCTTTTTATTTGTGATTATTTATGTTTATTTAACTTCTGTTGTTGTAGTTGTATATTTCAAAATATTCCTATTTTCTTTACAATTATAATTTATCATAAGTTAAAAGTTCATTTATAACAACAAATTTATTTTCTTTAAGTTTGAGAAAATCTAAAAGACATATTAAAAAGATACACAGTCAGTTTATGTTAAGTATCTTTCAAATTTGGGTAACAGTCGGGTAATTGTGGTTAACTTCAAACTGAAAGTCAAATTATAAAAGACATTATTATATTTCTCAAATTTTCCAATGGCTGCCCGTTACACTTTAATGCGACTTTAAAAATAAGACGAGCATCTTTTAGGAGCGGCTGCTTCCTTCGTTTAAAACTAAGAGGATTTCATTTGTTTTTGCTTGAGCTGTTTCTCTTGTCGCTTATGTTGTTTGCTTCCGAAATTTTCCCTTATGCTATTAGCCTCTGAGGTTTTTCAATATGCACGATAGCCAGAGCTTGAAAATTGCTTTAACTTCTCAGTCAGTCAACTGTGCGTATGCTTGATTTTTTGTTTTATTGCTGACAATGTTGAGTGAAAGCCGCAGCATAAACATTTCAATATTGCAACCGCATAACCAATTTGCATGAAATTTAATTAATTTTGTCATTACAATAATTAATTAAATGCCAGTCGAGTTGCAAAGCTGCATCAAATTAAAAAATATACGCATATATCAAAGACCCCCCAAGGGTGGATGATAGAAAGAGAGGCAACCACTGTTGATTTACGAGTGGCAGCAGTTAGACCCATAAATAAACAGAACCAAGTGCAGTATCCTGTATAATGTATCCTTCATTCCTTTCAATTGAGAACTTCTATTTAATTTCTTTAATTGGGAGTAAACATTTGAGAGAATTTTATGCAAAGAGGAAAATCAATTGAATGGAAAAGCAAAGCTAACATTGCATATGATCCGAATATAAATTGTTTTAGCTACATATGTATTTACTGGGAAATTGTATCATCAATCTGTTTGTGAGACATTCCACACACTTGCAGAAATCACAAAGTTCTCAATTTACCAATTAATGAGCAACCGAAGCAATGATTCAAAGACTCAATTGTTTGCCACAGTGAACGTCCTAACTTAAATATCTGCTGAATACTGAATAAGCGCCAATGAACTGTGAACTGTCATCTTGTCCAGGCAAAGTGAAATGACCGCAAGTCAATTTCATCTTCAAATGAATCTTAACAATTTTATGCCTTTTCCTCCCCTTCCTCTTGCTCTTTCTCGCTCTGGACTGACCCTTTTTTATCTGCTTGAGGTCGACAACTGCTCAGGCAATTATTTAATTTTGAATCAATTTAAATTGAATGTAAAAATGGTCAATTTGCTAATTCTTCTGTGTGATTGTCGCATTTCATTTAACATTTATTAAATTCCCAAATTATTTATAAATATGAATGTATTCAAATTCAATAGTCAAATATGGATTTTTATATTTTCAACATTTTTATCTATTGTAAAGAGAAATCTTAATTGAAATTCAGCAAAATAAAATGTCAAATGCATGCGATAATACAAGAATTTAAAAATAAATAAAATAATGATAATAAAAATGAATTTCTTTTTTGTCGGCTCAGATTTTAATAAGAAAGTGTAAAATAATTTGTTTATGAGTCAAAGTTGCACATACTTCGAAGAACCAATTTGCATTGAAATAAATGATAATTCTTTATTTTATTTTCAAAATCTTGCAGTTGTTGCCATGCGCAAAGCAGATGAAATCAAAACCAAAATAAGTGGCAACCATTTAAAATAAATTATAATATACAACCGAACAACAAATAGTCGTAATAACATCTATTATAACAACAGCTTATTTTCCAACTGGGCGGTCCTTGCACATTTCTCTCCAAAATGTTGTCGAAAATCTGGATTTTAACATTTGTAATGCTGATGCCCGCAGTTTGGGCCACGGACGAATCTACCAAAGCATCGGAGACCATAACAAATGACTTGCATGGCAGCCATGCCCCCACAGCCCCCGCAGTGGTCAGCAGCAACAGCAGCAACGGGGAAGGAGTGAAGGGAAATTTGACGTCAGCGGCGGATAAAGGAATTTTAGAGGAACTCAGCACACTCTCCCCCTCCTCTGACGCGACCAGCACGTCGTCGGCGTCGTCGTCGTCGACGTCAACGTCAACGGCCACGCCCACCACAACGGCAACGACCAGCACCACAACAACGACAGCAACAACCACAAGAACCACAAGAACCACAGCAGCAGCAGTTGCAACAGGAAATGAAGCTGGCGTAGAAATCATGACAACAACAACAGCAGTAGAAAATAGAGATGATGATGTTGCAACAACAAAAACAGCACTAGATAATGATGATGATGATGAGGCTAATGATGATGTTGCAGCCACCACATTGGCGGATAAGCTAATGACAACAAACGTGCCCGCACTCGCATCACTGGGCAACATCTTTGACAGACTCTATCGCATCAAGTTGAGCGAAGCTGACTCCAATCTCGACTCCTCCGCGGACTTTGAAGAGGTGCCCATCGCCTCCTCAACTCCTTCTCCGCTGCACATTCAAATGCAGGCAGCTGCCTCGTATCAAGTGGCCGAAACTCTGGCCGATCTCAATGAGGAGGAGAGGAAACGTTATGGCGCCTTATTATTTCAACAATCGTCGGCTAGCAAGCTCAACATTGTGGATCTGTATCCCATGAAAATCGAGGACTATCAGCCCGTAATGAAAGAAGAGAAAGCGGAGGAGCAAGAGCAACATGCTGTCTTTAAGCAGCTGGATAATGCTGAGGAATATCGACAGAATCTAATGCCCAATGAGGTAGAAATGTTGGTTGTGAATCCAACAGTTAATCAGCCAACAACAACGACAACGTCACCTTCAGTCATGACAACTCTGGCCAGCATGGAGTCCACGCCGAGTGATTTTACACGTAAATTGCTGGCTGACCAAGATGATTTGATAACGGAAATCGAGCGCAAATTTCAGCTGCAAGAGACAACAACAACAACTACAACAACAGCAGCAACTACAACAACCGCAGCAACCACAACAACCGCAGGCACCATCACCACCACTAGCAGCACCACTAGGACAACAAAGTTACCTCCACTGACACCTGGTGATAGCTACATCGATCGACGTGTGAAGAAAAGCTTCGAGTTTCCCATGCAACATCGTGCTAGTGATGTTATGGCCCTGCCCAACATTGACTTTGCCAACACTAAATTCAACACGGATGTCTCCGATGGCCAGATGCCCGAGGCGAAGACAGATTCAGTGGCTGCTGTGGTTCAACCATCGCATCCCGAATTCTCCACCACAAAGTTCTACAATAGCAAAGAGTTGTACAACGAAATGTTACATAATAAACGCAAGTTAATCAAAGAAATTGACACTGCAGCGACTAAAGAAAGGCAATTGTTGTTGTTGGCCACAGCAGGCAGCATTATAAAGTCATCAGAGGTTCCACAAAGTTCGGAGCAGTCGCAGCCACGTCAAGTCATTAGAGCAAGCGAAACCACAAAGTTGGAGGTCTCGTCACCAGCGCCAATGACGACAAAACGCGTGACTTTGACGCCCACCCGGCAAACTTTTGACGCCACCACAGCAGGGGAAGCAAAAGAAGAAGAAGCAAAAGAAGAAGAAGAAGAAGAGGAAGCTACAACAATAACCAGCACTTGGACTACTGTGAAACCCATGAAATACCAGAAGCAGCTTAAGCGCGCTAAATTATTGCTCAAGGCACTGAAGCCGCCAGTTGCCAGCGACCAACAGTTGGAAAAGCTAAAAGTGGTCGCTGCAAAAGTCAAAGTTACATCCCAGACAGGCAATACAACTGTTAATTCCACTCCCACTCCCACTTCCAGTACCACTCCCAGTTCCACTACCAGTACCAGTTCCTCTTCGAGGCATCCGGCTAATCTAGCTAAATCAGCTTCAAAGCCAATTGCTCGTCCGCGTATCTTAAGTCGCCTTCAGGAGAAAATCAATTCGCTTGAATGTGAGATACAAAATGTGCCGCAGGATTCACATTTGTGGCGAGGCAACGAAACGCACGAGCTGCTGCTGCCAATTGTGGTAAGTCCATTTACCTATAACTGATAAACTGACAGAGCTTTAAGGCGTTGGCCAAAAAACAATTCAAGCCTCCCACTAAAAACCGACCAAGTCCAACAGGCTAAGCGCAATCCCAAAAGTAGAAACTAAGCTCTACACATATTATTTCACTAAACAGACTAAATAATTAGTGTGCATAGCGAACAACCTTTATTTACATAATGAGTAAATACTAATTACGAATAGTATGGAATAGAGAGTCCATATTTACTGAAAGTGAGCTTAGTTTTTACGATAATTTCAGGTTTGAAAAACCTTGAGGCAGATGCTTTAAATAGTTTACTAATAAGTTACTTTTCATTAAGGCGGGAAACCATAAAAACGTTGGAGGAGTTTCGAATCGTTGATTAGAGAATCAGGCCAGATTTTCTGTATACAATAACTAAATATTTTGTGCTTTACTCTACTCTTTATGAATTGATTCGTATCGAATATTTATAAGAATTTAATCTATTATAGTTGCACTAATCCTAGGAATATGTTAAAAATGGCTTTACAATATTACAATTGTTATTTTTATTTATAAATGTAATTTATTATTGTTTTTTAGAGTTATTTTATTTACCTATGTATTTGACCAAGAAGTTAAAAAAACCTTTAGCCTTGAGATTTAAAATTTTCGAATTTTACCGGTGAAAGTTTCAGATTAAAGAATTATTTAAATATTAGTTTAAACAGGGTTAAATTGAGGAGGTTGAACTACCACAAAATAGATTTCATATGTAGTAAGTTTGTTAGCATTTTTTACATTGATACGAAAAGAGAGTAAAAGAAAATCCTGACTTTATATAACTCGTCAAGCAAAGAATGCTAAATGTATTCCATTGTATCTCAAAGATACAATGTAAAATCCCAAACGAGCACTGACCCAAGTTAAGGTAAAAGAAAATCTTTTACCTTTTTAGCATTCAAATTCCTTGATTATGCGAATGTTTTCTTTAATTATTTTACATTTTGTAATTCATTTACCTTTTTTATTTGAGCAAAAGATTGAAAGACCGAAAAAAGATATTGCAGTCAGCACAAATGATATGCAAGGTAGATGTTGTACCTTTTTTATTTTTAATGTATAAGTCAAAGTTAACAATATACAGACACATTTTAATTAAAGGCACTAGATAGAGAGAAAGAAAGAGAGAGAGAGAGAAGAGAGAGAGAGAGAGGAAGAGAGTAAGACAAAAGATGTTGGCAACATTTGCTGATCAAAGGTAAACAGAAAATCAATTTCATTTTATTTTATTGCCAAGAGAAAGAAATAAAGGCCAAGAAGCCGTCAAATTAAATGACAAACTGAAACAAAACAAAGACCAAACGCTGATGTTAATTAAACAGCATTAACGACATGAGATGGAGATGAAGACGGAGACTGAGAATGAGACTGAAACTGAAATTGGAAATGCGACTGTGAAATGGCGAATTGCGAAAGCACCGAGATTGTCCGCAGACAGATGCTTTTGAAAAGGATAAATTCAGAAATGAATTTAAATATTTGCTCTGGGACATTAAAAATGACTGTTAAGTTCTCCCCTTTTCCTCTATACCCTTTTCAGAGGAAATACAAATATATGCCGAAATTATGGCTGGTTAACAGACATCTGGGGCTGAGAATTGTAACTCGCCTTAGTTTTCTGTAATCTAACAACAAATGTGATTCAATAAGAAAAATGAAACTCCATTATGTGTCCCTTTTTTTTGCATAAAGATCCTGAGATGGATAGGCAAATTTTCAAAGGCGCAACCCAGAGTATTTCCGGTCAACTTGTTTGGGTCGCTTCCTTTCACACATGTTGCGGAAATAGACGAATCAAATGCTGATCAATAATTTCCCCCCAGTACTTGGATGTCCTGTCAGTTTGTTCAGCTTTTCAAAAGGATTACATTTCTTGGGTTCATTTGAGAATGTCAAATGTTTGTCCATTGTCTGCCTGACTGACTGCGAGACTGACTGAGAAACTGTCCTTTTTATTTTTGTTATTTATCTGTTGCCAACTGACTTTGTTGCTTATTTATGATTGTAATTGACTGAATTGATAGATTTATCGCAACAAGTAGAGCAGCAAATTAGCTGAGTAATTAAGAAAAAAGCAATTGAAAATGGAAAAAGCTTAAGAAATATTTAAAAGTCATTAGCAGAAAGAGAAACAGCAAAAGTAAAAACAATCTGTCTTTAGTTTTATTTTCAAATATAATACTGAAGTGGTTGAAGAATTTAAGCATTGTCTATACAATAATGAATGTTTTCTGTTAGCATTTATACAAATATACAGATAAATAAACGCATAAAATGGAATTTTCCATTCAATGTGACACATTTCCATGGAAATTTATGTGACATTTTATTCGGACACTAAAAATAACACACAATGTACGTTTTTATGCAAGACAAGCTATTAAAATGCCATAAATTTCAGCACAGACAAATCCTTACAAACGAAACAAAAACTAAACCGCTTCAAATTGAGCGAAATATGCTAAAATTTGCGAACCTGACCCTGACAGTCTCCCTCTCTTCCTTTCTCATATAAACCCCATTTTATTGTAATGGATGAAACGGACAAATGGACAAGCGGACAGACGGACAGCTTTTGCGTGGCTTAACCCAAATTAATAAAAAAAAAGAAAAAATGGGAGAAACAGGCAGTGGATCTATGCATATGGCCATTGGTATAGGCGAATCACATGTCTTGTGCTTTAGCCGGATTTCGTAGTATCCCTAACGTAAATGAACCTTTTGGCAGGAAAGTTTATTAGGTTCAGTGTGGTTAGTATGTAAATTTGTTAGGCTTGCAAATGGCTTAGACGGCGACATGAAACTGAAATTAGAAAACTTGTTTAATAATTCAGTTTACCATTTTCAGTTTTTTCTATTTTCGTCTGGTTTTGTGGCTGTGCAAAACCACAGAGAGAATTTTCAGTGAGCCGACAAACCTTTTAGTCCCTTTCGACTGTTAACTTTTGGGTGCCCAAAAACATTTTCAGCCTCAGACTTATCCTTATTTTCGGCGCAAAAAACAACTCTTATTTATGTAGCTAGTGAAAATATTTAAATAATTCCACCGCCTTCTCTTATTGCAGACTACGGAACATTGTAAAGCCGAAGAGCATTGTACGCCCAATGTGTTAACGTGGGAAGGTGAAGCCGAAATTCAATCTGGCGATATTTTAATTGTCGAAATCAACGATGCCATGTTGTCAACACCACACAAAGAAAACATCACTAGCAGGTACATTTCCAGTTACACAAATTATTATTTAACCATACTTATAGTATTCTTTTAAAAGAGCAAGAATTCCAATAATATGGATTAAATTCAATAAATACCTACAAAATTTACTAAATACATCAAATGGAATCAAATATTCAAGCAAAACATGTGAAAATATTGCAGTAGAGAGTACTCCCCAAAAAAATATATTTTATTCAAAATTATAAAACTAATGATAAAAATTGAATACTGTTTATTAATGATTATTATATATGTATAATTATTAGCATTTGGAAATCTTTAAGCTTTTTAAATCGCCTTTAGCAAGTACTCGAGGAATGATTTAACATTCAAACATTCCTCTTAAACAAAAATTTTAAGAAATGTCTTATTTTTGTGGTTGCAAAATCATATTTTTATAAAAAACATTAAATGTCTTAAAGATACAAAGGGTTTTTTGTTCAAAAGTAGTTCTAAGCTCCGCGCAAATGCATTACAACTACTTGAATCAATAAAAAAGAGATTCGCTACCATTATGCTGTACTCAGTGACAACAGCAGAATAGGTAGAAATAATGCAAGTCAGCTGAAAAGAATATATATATTTTTATTTTGAGCTGCTCGCAAAAGTGGCAGCGCCAACAGATGTTATATATGTGTAGTTTATCAAAGTAACTGACTTAGCTGCAAGGCAAACTGTCATTATGTAGCATCAGCATCATCATCAGCATCATCAGCATCATCATTATTGTCAGCATCAGCATCGTCAGCATCATCATCTACCAACCAATGTTGTGGCACAAAAAGAACTAGTAGGAGAGAGTTTAGTTGAGAAAACGCGACTGTGACAAACCCTGTACTTATTGTGCATAACAGCTTATTATTATGAAAATTATCTGCAAATGAGTTTTTATGGGGGTAGAAACCTAAGTAGCAAGTTTCATTAATAAAAACGTCTAAAACTAAAATTTTAGACTCAAATCTTAGAGTTTCCGTCGAGATAATAAAAATTCAAAAACGTAGAGATAATATCTTGATTTTTCTATTTAAATTATTAAAAAAAAAGTTTTAATCTATTGCGAATATTTCTAAATATATAGAAAGCGGCCGTCGTTAGCGTTCTATGTTATTGGTGATGTTCAATAATATACTCGTAAATATTTCCTTTCGGGGGGTGTTTGTTACTCACATTTCCATTTGCTAAAGTTAATAGAACCCTTTGCACTTTTTAAGTACAGAGTGTAATACGAGTACGAGTTGAAGACTCTTTCAGGTGTCTGACTGAGCTGAGCTTCTTGGAACTTAAGTCCCGCGGCTGTTTCTGTTTGTCTACGCATAAGCGTATCCATTTTAGAAAAGCTTTACGAACTCTCTTGGCGTCTGTATAGTTTTTCAATTTTATTTTCATTTAATGAGCTATAATGTTCGGCGAGTCGAGTTTGTGCTGCAGCTTATTATATAATAACATCCATTAGGGACTTTTATTGATTTTACTTCAGCACGTTTGCACAAATACAGTACGACTTCGTGTCGATGTACACGTTTAGTTTGCGGGTGCACCCAATTGACCTCTCTCTTTATGGGTCGCCACTTCTTGAGCTCCAGACACGTATCGCCATTATCATGCCCCTTTTACAGTTTATTAAATTGTTTTCTTTTCTTTTTTCTTCTATCTGACCTCACTCGTTTTTTTTATGTTTTCCACGCATTTTCCCTGAGAGTATAAGTAAATATTGTATATATTTTGGTTTGTTTTCATTTCTTTTCGGTTTTCTTTCCATTTTCCCTATTTCCCTATTTTTTTTTTTTTTTTGTTTATTTTGTAGCGCTTGCAAATCCTTTACAAACTGCGCATATTAATGTGACTGCGACTTGGGTGCTTTTCTAGTTCAGAATTCTCTCCTTTGCTGACTATTAGTCATTTTGTGGGTCAAATGCAGAGGTATCAAGCATCGTCCTTCTCCATAAAACGAGTCTCAGCTGCTGACCCTTTGCTGTTAAAAGGCTATGGCAATTATCACGTTTCTCCAACAGTCTTTGCGCATTTGCCAGTCTCTATTTCTGGTCTTATCTTTGCTGCTGAAGTAACCAGAGGAACGAGCACTATATATATATATATTGTGATATATATTTTTATGCATAAAAAAGGTTACATTAAATTTTAAAATTCTCTCTCGTTTTAAACATCAAAAAAGCCATAAGAGATAGCTGCCCCTTGCCAAAAATTAGCCAAAAGGCTTTGAAAATGTGGCGCATAAGTTCAATTTGATTTGCCGTAGGGAAAATGACGGCCCGTCTACAGAGTTGCCGTACCTTCTTCCGTCTGTTTATAAAACCACACGCAATTGGGTTAGAAGAAGAAAAGTGTGGTAAAGTAAGGAAACGAAGGAGAATCACAAATAACGTGACACACAATTGAGCGTGAGCTGGAGGAAAGTTGCCAACTATGAAAATGAGATGTCAAAAAAGTTTTTATTATCGATTTAATATGTGTGTGCTGTTGCCAGTGAGGGGAACATAAGGAAAGTAGAGAATAACAGAGGGAATGGTGCCTATCTAACAAATGTACAGCAGCAAATAATAATGTGAAGCAAAGCAAGTGGGTAACGCATAGATTCCAAAGTTTGGGACTGCTCCTTGCCATAAAAGCTGATACCCTCTGAAAAAGCAATACAAGGTATAATATGTCAAGAGTAGACTTGAATTTCAGCTGCATTTGCTTTGGAAATTTCATTAAATAATTGTCATAATATTATGTTATAATAGTGCTACAAATACACATATCACTTCTCAGTATTTTTTTATTTTCTTTTAATTAATTGCTGTTGAATTTTTATTTTCTTTTTATTAAGTTATAATTTCCCCCCCCCCAAAAACCCCCCCTACCCCCACCCTAACATCACCCCTCACCCCCCCACACCCAAAAACTTTTCCCCACCCCCCTTCCTTCCACAAAAAAAAAAAAAAACCCCCCCCCCCCCTCCCCCCAAATTTTTTCCCCCCCACACCCCCCACATATCCCTTTTTTCCCATTTTTATAGGGCTTAGGGTATAAAAATATATGTACAGGGTATTTCATAGTCTGTCCATCTTTTAAGTGAAACCGCTGTGGCTTCGTGTTGCTAAAAAAATTGCAAACTTTATACTTTTTGTGTGTTAGATAGGTGAATTCGACAGTGTATTTCAGGGGGTGTATGACCATAGTCAAGTTGTCAGTGCGGAGTGTCAAAAGCTAAAAAAGTTTCCCCACTTTGTTAACTTATTGCGGTGGCAGTCCTTAAACTGACAACACTACGACCAAGATGCAAACAATTGGCATTACTTCAATTTAAAGTATAAACTCAGCTGCCACTCAAATCAACCATTCGAGCACAAAACTTCAATGAAATAAATTTATAAATAAGTTTATTTAAGGGTAGCTTTAAAAGCCCTATGTAAACATGGCCAGAACGTAGTAGGAAATGCGCTGCTCATAGTTGGCAGCTAATTTAATTTCCGTTGGGCGTTACTTAATTTCCGTTAACAAAGTGGGGTGGCAAATGCTTATAAATAAATTTTAATTAATTAAGCTCAAGCAGCGACAGGTAATGCCTGACTGCGTCATCATATTTATATCTCGAGCAACAACTCCGAGTACCTTTAACTGGTTACTCTCTTACCCCTATTCTCGTACATCTATTCTAGCCAAAGTGCCGCACATGCCGCTCAGGTTTATCAGGTAACACGCTCCGGCCACGAGCATTGTGATGTTACCGAAGGTGTACTCCTGGACATAACACCCTTGGTGGTCGATGGCAGGAAGCTGGTTACTTTATATGACAAGGATCTCACCGAGGGAGTTAACCTGCTAATTGGTAAGTCAACTACACCACAAACATGACTCAGCTATACCTTAAACGGAGATTATTTAAATATATTGTATTACTTTATTTATTTAACGTTAATTTTGGCAATAGAATAAACTAATTGGTTATAGGAGCACATTAAATTAAAAATTATAATTTTATTTAGAAATTTTGATGGTATACAAATTAGAAATATGTTTCCAAAGTTAAATTAAGAAATAATTCTTATTTTAAATAAGTTTTATAAGAAATTTGTTAATTATAAAAAAAGTTAAGCTAAAAAATTAAATGCCTTTAAACTATAAAAAAATGTAATAGCTTATAAGATTAGGTAAATTCTATATATTCATTTATTTCATTTATTTATTATTTATTTATTTTTTTAAGCGTTTTCCTAGAGTACAACAACGTCGGCCTAAGTAATTAGTCTTGCCATTGTTTTGCCTTTGGTCGTATTTTTTCTTTGCCTAGTCCGTGTTTAATTAATTTCACAACCCTTTTTCTTCCCTCTCTCACTCCCTCACCCTTACCTCTCTCATTTTTTCTCTCTCCATTGCACAGTGGTGTCCGAGCTGTGGAGTCAACAGTGTGTGCGTTTAAAGGTGACCACGAAAACCGACAATTGTGGCGAGAACGCCGATTGTTCCGGCAAAGGGGTGTGTTATTCGAGCACAACTATGGAGGAGTATGAGTGCCAATGCTGTAGCGGTTTTGCGGGTCCACATTGTGAGGAGATCGATGCTTGTAACCCCAGTCCCTGCACCAATAATGGCATCTGTGTGGACCTCTCGCAGGGTCACGACGGCAACTCTTACCAATGCCTTTGTCCATATGGTAAGGTCATTAGTGAAACCAGAGTGTCAACTAATCTTGGTTATATGCAACGTGATGTTACTCTTTCTCAGGCTATGCGGGCAAAAATTGTCAATATGAATCGGATCCCTGTAATCCGGCGGAGTGCATGAATGGCGGCAGCTGTGTGGGTAATTCCACGCACTTTCAGTGAGTAGAAACCAGGAATCAAAAATAACAGAATTTCGTAGTTAAAAACAACAAGCATAAAATTAAATATCTATCTTGTATGATTAATATTGTATTTTTCACTCTTATTTTCAAGAAAAAAAAAATTTACAAATTCAATTAAATTTTTTTGTTAGCTAAAAACCGTAAAAATTAATTTTATTTAACATTTTTACTTTAATTTTAAATTCATACTTTTTTATTTGATACAAAATTACTATAATAATAAATATTAATATTAATAATATATTTATTTATTGATCAACAAATAATTTTTATTTAATAATCTTTAATATCCCTGTAAGAAACTTACTGTTATCAATCTTATCACTCTCCACTTGCAGCTGTGATTGCACCTCTGGCTTCGCAGGTCCCCTCTGTCAGCATAGTCTAAATGAATGTGAGTCTTCGCCCTGTTTGCATGGCATCTGTGTGGATCAGGAGGACGGTTTTCGCTGCTTCTGTCAGCCAGGTAAGCTAATAAATAGAGCCCGCCAACAGTGCGTATACTTGATGTGCATCAATCATTTGAAATAACGAATTGTGTTAATCATGCGCATTTTAAACTTGATCGAAACGTGGCTTATAAGTTATTTCATTGGCATAAATACAATTTGCACAAATCGCACTCAATAAAAATGAAAATGAGAATGTAAATAAAGAAAAGGGAAAATCAAAAGGGAAAAAGGAAAAGTGTCGCAGGAAGTGAAATCGATGAAATTTCCATTTCATTTATTTTGCTCATTTACATTACATTCCGGATTGCGACTTCACCACCTCAACCTGATGTTATCTCTGCATTTCAGGATTCGCGGGCGAGTTGTGCAACTTTGAATATAATGAATGCGAATCGAATCCATGTCAGAATGCCGGCGAATGCATCGATCACATTGGCAGCTACGAGTGTCGCTGTACAAAAGGATATACGGGCAACCGTTGCCAAATAAAGGTAAGTGCCTGGCAGGCGAAAGAATTAGGTGACAGTCGGAGGCAGTGGGCGTACTCTTACCGAAGCTTAGATACCCTTCCTCTGTATTGTATTCAATTTGAATAAAATAAAATCAATGAGTGACAAACAATGCAAAAATGAAAATAACACGAACAAATCTACGATTAATTTAAGCTATGCATTGAAGGACATTAATTAACTTATTAATACTTATAATAAAAGTCAGGCAATATATTCGAAATTTATAAATACTTAGTAACTGACAGCTAGAAATATAAGTTGCTCATTTTTTAAAATACAAATCTATAAAGATTAGCTACTCAATTGTGTTTTATTCGAGGTAGAAATATTAATACTGAAATATTCCCTTTCTAAGCTTGGATATGCGAGTATAGTAAATTAATAAATTCTGTTCCAAAATGAACTGTACAAATTTCTGTAGCAGCAACAGATATTAAAAGATAGGGTATACAAATTTAATCTCAACAGCGATAGGCAAATGTTATGCGAACATATTAAATTTACCCTGGCCAATATTTCCTGCCACAAATGCATGTATCAAAAACCAAAAATAGAAAAGTTTCCTCCTGATATGGATTCCTCCTACTAGTAGAGTCAGACTCATATGTGAGGCAAATAAATTTTTGAATATGTAATGAAGTCTGGCTTTTGCAATATGCTTTGATTTCTGCCTTTCTCTATGGCTTTCGTTCTCGTTCTCGTTTTTGGTTTTTGTTTGTGTTTCTGTCTCTGTTTCTGTTTTAGGTTGATTTCTGCGCCAATAAGCCGTGCCCCGAAGGACATCGCTGTATTGATCATGGAAATGATTTTAGCTGCGAATGCCCTGGAGGTCGCAATGGACCGGATTGTAATCAAATGCCACGAACGGTAAGTCATGATTTATGCACTCAATTCCTCTCTCTTCACTCCACCCAAATGGTCTTCTATTGAGGCCAGTATTCTTCCTATACAGGGAATGGGAATGAATGTCTAGGGGAATGGACGTGCCAGCTGGAGGTGCATAATAAAAAGCCCAAAATACACACAAATTTGCTAGCTTTGGACAGATAGATTTACATACAGACGAATGCGAGTATCTACAAATATTTATACGGACATAGTTCAGCAATATTCGTATGCATTGTATAAATGTAAATGTTGTTTCATGCAATCAATGAAATTTTGTAATTTCAGCTCCAATGATGCATTGTTTATCATGTAAAAACATTTTGAAATCACTTTGATAAGATTTACAAGATGAACGTTTCTTGATTTTCATTTAAACGGATTTTAATTGAAAATTTCAAAAAGCAATTAGCCAGATTTTTGCTGCTAACAATTAAAAGATTAGATCTGGAATATATTTCTGCAAAATCTTAGGACTGAACATGAAGAACTATAAATTATGTTAATCAATCTTTGCAAAGAGTAAACAATTTCTGATGTTTTCTTTTCTCAGTTATGGAAATTGGCTTACTTGTATTAAAATTTTAGAAAATAGTAATTAACTTAATAAAGTAAATTATATATTTTGATACCAAATCACAATGAGAGGCCCATAAATCGGATTATATTATACATATTTGTCTATTTTGATTTTTTACCAAAAAATATGATAGTCCTGGTATCAGTTTTAAAGTGAACTTTTTACTAATTATGACTTAAGAACACATTAGCTTTATTTAAAATTTATGGATTAAAGGTTGAATGTCTTAAAAATAACAATTCGCTTATAAGGTTTCTAAATAAATATACTTATTTAAATACAGCATTATTTATTAGGATGCAACATCCGTTTAAATCAGTCATTTCTATACAAGAAAATCATGTCCTTTTCATTTAATTAACTTGAAATAACTAAAAGGAGATGATATCTCTAGTAATTGACCTGGTAAAATATAAGAAAAAAATGTAGATAAGAATTCGGTGGAGGGAAAAAGGTGACTGGCACACGACTAGCCTGTCTATTATTATGAAAGGAGAATCTACTTCAGGGTATTTAATAAACGCCCAATGACTTGATAATTTGCGGTGCTAAAATAAAACTTAACACAATGTACATAAATTATGCGTCAAAGCTTCATAATTAAAGCTTGGCACGATATGAAAATGATGATGATGCTGTTAATAATGATGATGGTGATGGACACTGGGACTTAACCACAAACGACGGCTTCATGACAGAAGCTAGATACAGAGAAGAGGAAAAGATTGCCAGCGACAGACAGACAGACAGACTGACAGTTCTAAGGAGGCCTGTCTTGCACCACAGTCAGCGGAGACTGCGGCAACTCTGGCAACTGTGGCAACTACTGTTGTCTGCCACTGCCACCGGGTTTTTAGACCCTGATGAGCTGTTGCTGCTGCTGATGCTGCTGATGCTGCTGCCAGGCGCCAGCAAATTAATTACATTTTACTATGGCGCACCATTATGCGCCGCGTTAATATTTAACATGCCAGACGCACACAAAGTCCCCCCAAGTAATTGTTAGTTTGTATAGTATAGTACAAATATTACGTATATGTTGCGTAAACTGTACAAGTGTGAGAACACTGGAAAAAATTCGGGATAAAGGTATATATATTCAATGTGATGTCAGAACGCGGTAATCTCGGATTGTTTTTAACTAATTACAAAATATTTGATTCAAACACGATTTTTCACTTGGCTCTCAGGAATTATTAGTAATTTTGGATATCATCAAGATATTTTTGTTAGATCAAATGTTTTAGTTTTGTTCAGCTATTTTATTATTGAGACTTTGCCATTATAAAATCCTGATCTTGAATTTTAATCCATAATTTTATAATGCTTTATTTTTTTCTGTGTATTTATGCGATAACTTTCCCAGTATTTTCAGCAGTGCAGCGTGAATCCGTGCACTCATGGCGGTACTTGCTGGTCCAGTGGCGAGAGTTTCTACTGTGCCTGTCGTCCTGGATATACGGGCACAATGTGTGAAGGTAAGTTCCCCCTCTTCCCTTCTATATGTCGTGCTCATTAACTCTGGCTAACCCGAAAAATATGCGTCACTCCCGTGTGGCCAACTAAACCGGAGTTGGAGTTGGAGTCAGAAGTACTCTTCGGTTATGCTCCTCTGTTGAATGAACTAACCGCATTTCCGTTAATTTTGTGCCCCCTTTGCAGATGAGTTTGTGGTGGAGACGGTCGTCAGCTCCAGTGAATTTATTGTCGACGATGTGAACGCCAGAAATTTTAATGACAAAACTTTTGGTTCATCGGTTGTGCTTAAGAGTCCCATTGAATTGCATAATGCATATTTTGCGGCTGGCGTTTTGGCGGCTGCCATTTTCATCGTTGCCGTTGTGGTAAGTTTTGTTCACGAATACACACGCACAAAGCAATACATTTGCACATTTATGAAGAGGGTTAAAGGAGCATGTACAAGTGCTGACCAACAGGGAAATTGTACACTGCGGTTTGGCAAGAGGGCTCGAAAGGGCATTGCATATTCATTTGCATGTTCTGAGATACTTTACCAACTTTAACTTCATCTTCATTTGAACTGAAACTGCCACAGAGTTTTGAGCTTAAATTCAATCGAGCTACAAAGAAACTTTTATTTCAATTAATATTTGTAATTACTTCAAAGCTTGCCAATTACGCCTACCATACAACATTTAGACAATAACAAATAAATGCTTTATAAATTATTTTATTTTTATTTAATGTCAACTAAGATCAGTTTATTTTTCAACTTAACGACAGTTTAGAGCAGTTGACAAAATGTAATTAACAATACAAATAAACTAAATAGTATGAAGTTAAATTTAAATCTGAAAGGATTAAAATTCAAAATTAAATATAAACAGTGTAAATAGTCTGAGGATATTTAAATAATTGTTGATCAAAAGTAATTAAAACTTTAAATAAAATGAGGAAATACGATTGGACTTAATAATTAAAATTATTTATATACTAACTTAAATTTTACTAAATAATATAAATATAATATTTTCTTACGACTCAAATTCTATAAATTTAAAATCAAAAACTTAAAGGAATAAAAGAAAAATCAAATAATTTCAAGATTGTGGTTTTCCAATATTTTGGATTATTTTGGGGAAAACCACAATCAGCGTATTTATTAGTAATCTTGAACTGGTTGTCTTTCTCATTCTTTTAACCAGGTCACCATCTGTCACTGCAAAGTGAATCAAACGTATCGAAAATTCTCAACGCGTCCCACTTCGTTTATACCCATTTTGGGCTTCAGTCGACGGCCCAAGTTGCAAGGCAAACTTAATAAACATTGGCTAAGTGGCAAAGGTCTCAGCACACCGTCGGCTGCAGGTGCAAATGCTGCTGCAGGGGCAGGTGCTGGTGCAGGTGCAGGTGCAGGTGTAGGTGGAAGCAATGCGGCACTGTCAAGTCGCCATTTACCCGCCCAACCAAATGGCAGCAGCCCCCAGACACAGACCACGTTGGGGGGTCAACTGCATGAGCGACCGTTTCAACGGCATCTGGCCATGAACCTGGAGAATGACATGTACTACACGGTCGATTTCAGTGAGAACTCGCAGCACTCTCCGCTAATACAGTGAGATGTAGATGGCGCCACAGAAGCACTTGCAGTTGCAACTCATGTCAAAACTGAAGCAGAGCATTTTGGCTGGTTAGTTAAATTTACGTGCGAGCACGTATCACATAAATAGAGTAAGTGAATCAGAGAGTCAGAGAATAAGAGATTGTGAGAGAAGAAGAATGTTTTTCTTCTCTAATGCAATACTTCAATATTTCAAATATTGATAATAATAACTAAATAATAAACTATTAATAAAACTGTCGACAAATGAATTTTATGATTAAACACAAATAAATGGAAGAAAACTTGTAATTCTGATCAATATGGCATAAGTACTATAATAGGCTTAACACATCTTGTGTAAGCTAGGCAAATACTCACACACACACCCACACATATAAACACTCGATTTGGCCCAGTTGTTGATTGTGTAACTGTAATATTATAGCCAAATTGTGTTTGACTATAAACTGCAAATTATGTAAATGGCCGCAGTCGACTGTGCCAAATTCATTTAATTTCCCAGATTAAATTGATCTCTGAAAAGCGCAATTTCAACTACAAATTAGTTACTTGTATTTTTATATAAATTATAGTATTTATTTCATGTTTGGTATTGTTAACGACTTGTAGCAATAAAACTGTTACAACTTTTCCCTCTGCCAATTCCCTTGTTAAATTTTGTCACAATTTGTACCTTAATTTAATGCTAATTGCTTTTTGAGCTAGTTGCCTTACTTATTCCCTAATTTATATAGCTATTTTATTTTATATTTACTATTCGCTCTTGAATAATTTTCTCTGTCGCACTCTTATCAAATGCTTATAAAGTTTTAATTAATTTTACCGCACTGATAAATTGACTTTATTTGCATAAACAAAATATATATTTGTATATGAAAATGAATTATATTAAATTCTGGCATACATCAGAGATTATTGTCACTAATTCCTGTGTACCAAATAAAAGAGAGCTATGTCCACTGAGGCCTCTCATAACCTGTTATTGAATATTAATTAGCATAAATTAAAACAGGCCGCAGAATTAATACAATTCTTTTGTAGCTTTCATTGTAATGTGGTTGGGAAAGCAAATTCAAACTTATTAAAATACTGTTTGCATAATTATTGTATATGGTTGTGTGTGTGTCTCTGTCAGGCTTTTGACTATATTATTGATGTGCAAATATTAATATTGATCAAAATGCAATGAGAATTTCACAAAGTTGCATTGAGTTAAAAATGAAATAATAAATAAATAAAACAAAAAAATATCGAATCATTAACTCTTTGTGCAATCGGAAAAAAATTAATCTGACAAGGCTTGACAGTATTTATATTTACAAATTATTAATGGAAAATGAGTTTGTAATTTAAATGCTATATTAAGTAATTATGATGATTAAGTGAGTTTTTCAACAGATATAAATAAAACAATTAAATTACATTTAACCTGAGCCAGCTTTAGCCTAAGAAAAATATAATTGCAAAAAATCAGAAATGCATAGAAAATGCAAAAATAATTTAAAATTATTAAATATTATTAGCAAATAATAATACATATAATTAAATGAAACTCTTATGTGAATTAAATAAAGTTAAAAATAGTTTATGTTGGCAATTATATTTTATTGTAAGCAAATGCAAATAAAATATATTTCGGGAAAAATTAAAAACAAATCAAAATGGCTTTTTATTCAAAAAACTTTAATTTTTTGTATTTTACTTGTAACAGTTAACAATAATTTGGTTATAGTTTGATTCACACAAAAACACAAACATTATGTTATGGTGTTCAAATTGTAATTGTTATATGTGTAATTACATTCAATATTTGGTTTATTGTTTATTAATATCACTTATACGCCCCGTCACATGTGGCTTCATATTGATATAAATCAATTGTCATTGTCCTGCAGACCCTTTCCATTGCCATTAAGCTGCGTACTCTGAACTTTAGGGGGTGTCTCCTCCACACAGCCCGAGACTGTGGTTTTCGATGAGTTTAGCTCCGTCTCCTCGGGTATTACTTTGGGACCCTCCTGATCCTGCGATTTAGCAAAAGAATTTATTTAAGCAAAGTATTATAAGACAAATTATAATGCAAAACACATGCCCAATGCAATGATCTTAATAAATTTACAGTAGATAAAGTAAGTAAGCGAATATGGGAGAAAGTCGTCTGTTGATTACAGATATTGACTTGCATGAAATGTAAGTATTTTGTAATTGAATATATATATATTTTTAATAGCTTATCTTAATATTTGAACATAGTCCAGTTTAATTTAAGCTCAAAGTTTATTTTAAATCGATCAATTATTAAACGGAGACATTATGTACACAATAAGAAAATAATTGTACAGTCAATTAACTCGGCAGATCAATTGCTAAGTTAATCACACTTTTGTTATGTACATATAAACAGTACGTCAGGAAATTGTTTTCACAACATAATAAATTTACATGTATATTTTTTAATTTTTAAAAATAATTTAATCCCTTGAATTTTATTATTTTAATTCTTAAATGTGAAAAATGACATCATTTCAATCAGCTTTGGCTATAAAGGTATATTGTCTATTAAGTGATTTTTGAATCTCCCGATCACTAACGAAACTCCATTGCAGTTCTCTGCATTTCCGTCTGATAGAAAAGGAGAAAATGAACAGGATTTATAAAAAGCGTTGCCAATTAAAAACTAAAGTAAATGAAAAACCAATTCTATAACAAGCATACAAATTAACTATTCAACCAACTGGAATGCAAACAACACTATAAAAACCGAAAAGCAGTCTCAATCCCTTTCAATCCCCCATTTTCCCCTTTTTGTGTGCAGTGGAAACTGAATGCGATTTGCAGCCACAATATGTTTGCTTGTTTGCTTATTTGTTGGTTTGTTTGTTGGTTGTTGTTGTTGTTGTTTTATGAAACTCAAATGGAATTGTGCATGTGAGTTTTCGACCTGCATGCTAATTTCAGCTTTCCCATATTATACACACATTTAAGTGCAGAACAAAACGATTTTTAAATGAATAGCAGCTGCGGCTTTTGCAAAACTTTTCTTCTTTTTCCATTTGTTTTTCTGTTGCTCCCATTTGCTTTCCGATCTGTTGATGCCATTTTTCGACACTTGAGCGATTGCAATTTACCAACATTTCAAGAACATTGGAGTTCCCAGAATGCATGAATAAATTGCAGTCGGTCATTTTATAAGAATCAAATATGGTCTACTGTTCATTTGAATTTTCGATATCTATCGATATTAATTTTATATAGACAGCAAAAATCGATAAACATCTTTAAAGATATAGTAGTTAAAGTTTTCACAAAATTAAAAGAGTTATTATAAAAAATATGGCTACTCATAAGTACATTCAAGATTTAAGTGCAGTTATGAATAACGTATTCAAATCTATCTGCTCTACGGTTTTGATATAAACTAATAATTTGAATATTTAAATAGCTAAGAAGATTTTCTATATCTGTATGTCTGCTGGCAAACTATAAAGATTACGAGATTAAATGAAATAAATTTTACATTTTTTAAAAGTAATTATAATTCATTTTGAAAACTCTTTGGTTATGGTATACCGAAGTCATGCCATTCACCTCGTAAATTCAGTTTAATATTGTTTGTTTGTTTTTATTGGGTTTCCACACCATCAAACATTTGGTATAAATCGTATGCATCAAACTCTCCTGTGGTTGTTATTTGCATTTGTTTTTATTTTCTTGTTTTTTTTTTCTGCTTTTATTTAAACGTGCTGAAACTACAAACTAATACTTCGAATACTCTCGTACATTGCAGCTGAATGCACAAATTTTCCAGCATACACATTCAGTCACATCTCCTTCCTCTTCTCTTTTTTTCCTCTTTGTGTTGAGCTCATAATGCTCATCAGTTGATTTTTTGTTTAGCTGTATAAAAAGTACGAGTATTTTTCGCCTTTGTTTTGCTTTCGCTTCAATATTTTGCTTTTCTTCTTTTTTTTTTTTTTGATTTCCCCGCCTTACAATGGGAATTACTTACGCGCAATTTCGTACTCACTTTTTGTGCGTTATGTATTGAGATATAGACATAAAGTCGTTGGCGTTCAGCCATATAAAGTCGTTGCCGACTAAATTCAACAGTGACAAATGTGGGCCAACCACCCAGCCAGTCTTCCAGACAACAGGCACTCAGCCAGGCCAACAGCGTCAAATTACATGGCTTTTATTTGGAGATTCGCATATAAATATTTATTTTTTACTTATTTTCTATTGTTTTCTTCATCTCTTTCGCACATCGATAAATCGCTTTATGTGGAATGAAAATAAAAAGAAAATAATGGCTGCAACAATATGTGCTGAAGGTTGCTTTCATAAGGGAGAGAATAGGAAAGAAGCTGACAGGAAATGGACGAAAACTCGTACGTGCCATTGAAAATAGTAAAATATATGAGAAGGAAATCGAATGCGGCGCTCTTAATACAGTGTCCCCAAGTGTTGTGGAATATCATAACTTAGGCAAACAGTTGAACAACTACAGTACAAGCTAGACTTTTTCTATATGTATACTTAGATCTTTATAAAAATTAAATATCTAGGGTAAATCTTACAAAAAACATGCGAGAAAGGCAATAATCGAGACACTGACTTTAAAAATATCTCTTGCCTACTTTTAGATACTTGTATTGCTATTAAAGTTAAAATGTAGTTCTAGTTAACCAATCTTGTTTCAATCAACGTCTGCCTGAGTCTGTTAGTTACATACATTTTAAATAATACTATGTCCATAGGTAAAAAATTTATTGTAATCTGATACAAATAGTTAATTATTAATAATTTGAGTTAAAATTATAGATCAGATATCTGAAGTAATATTTGCATTAAGTTTACTTCCTTAGGGATTGTTATTAAATTTCCATTTTTGTGGTGAGATAGTGGACTGATTAAATTGAAATTTGGAAGAAAATAAGTAAGAAAGGAGATGAATTAATTTTTTTGAGGGGAGAAAAATATTATAAATATATATATATTACAAAATAAAAGTTGGTCAGAATATTTTAGTTCTTTACATCGTCAATGCTTAAAAATCAAAGAATCGACAAAATAAATTTAACATTTATGTTAGTAATGTACATGGTTTAAAAAAAATCTTTTTAGTTTAGCAACAGTTCGATTGCTTGAAAACCACTGCGAACTGTGAACTTCAAAATCGTTTTGAACGTTACACAAACTGCGTCTTTTGCTGTGCTTCTTTGTTTGTTTGTTTTACGACAATGTTTTTTTTCCTCTTCCTTTACCAAGCAGTATTTTCTACACTCCCTTTCATTTGTCCCCGTCCCGACAACATCGCCCATTCGTTCAGTGAGCTTATTGTTGCCTTTGCAGCAGCTGCGATTGTTGTTGTTGTGGTTTTTTTTTTGTCAACTTGTACTAAGTTGAGCAACAAATCATTTGGCTTAAAACGCAAACAAAATCAAAGCGAAAGAAAAATAGCAGAGGCGACAATTTCAACGTATTATTTTTGGAATCAGACAGAAAAAACGAAAAATTGTTTACTTTAAAAGTGGCATAAAATGCCGAATGTTGCATGCAACGCGCAATGCGATATGCGATGTTAAACTAAACCTAACTACGAGTGCCATTTAACCCGGCTGTAAAAGGAGTAGATGTAAGGGATGTTGCATCAGTGGGCGAACGAGGAGTAGGGGGAGTAGCAATGGTGCTTAGCCAAACAAATGCAGCTAAAAGCCAAATGGCACAAGTCTGGGTTTAAATTCAACGAAATAACTTGATGCCTCGGCTGCTTTGGCAAACGTAAAACCATCAACAACGAACAGAAAGAGTAGGAAAATTAGTGGTGGGAAAACAGGAGAAGCAAAAGGAATCGTACTCGTAAACATGCAACGTAAACTAGCCGCTGGCCACGCGTTCCTGTCATGCGATTTCTTGGCTGGCACTCTAAATGTTGCCTCTGTGGATGTGGCATGATGTGCCCTGATGTGCATGATGTGCCATGATTCTGGGAATCGGTCTGAGGATGCATGTGAGACTTAGATAGTAAGATGTGTAACATACTTCGCTGTTAGGTAAATACTAAAGCATGCATTTATATCAATACTCTTACAGAGCGAGAAAGACAGAAAGCGAGAGAGTGAGATTGAAAAAGAGAAATAGAGAGAGACAAAGAGAGAGAGAGAGAGAGAGAGAGAGAGAGAGAGAGAAAGAAAGAAAGGGAGAGAGAGAGAGAAAAGCCCACAGTAAAATGATGTTAAGCCCATTAAATCGTTTACATTTGATAACATCTTATGATAACAATGATCATTTCTGAAGAATAAAAACAAAATTTACTTTAAATGTTCAATATGTTACATTATCTCCCGAATTGTTTTTTTTTACCAATTTTAGACAATGGAAGTATTTTATACTGATTTACGATCAATTTATATGTTAAGAACCCTTAATAATAATATTGTGTTTACTTTAATTTTTGGACTAAATAATCCTAGCTTTTACTGATTATACTATTAATTACGATTAAAAATGTAAATTAAAAAGTTATGAAAAATATATTTATTTATTTAATATGTGATTTTCTTTCACTTACGGACTGTCTAATTGCTTTTTTAAAAAATTATTATTATTTCAATTAAACAAATTGAATTAAGTTTAAACTAGTGATGCGAAAATACATCGAAAAAATGATTATAGCGGAAACGATATTTAAGTAATTTCTCGATAATTTATTTAACTACATAAAATTAACTTTTATAAAATCGACTCCTAGATTATTTGGGCGTTTGTACATTTCGATATAAAACTCGATGTTAAATTTGGGACTTACATCACAAGTTAAAATGAAAGGTATTTCTTGCTTTCTCTCTTTTTTCACACGTCTGCAAGGGTATTTGAGCTTCGGCTTTTGCCGTCAACTCTAAACAATTCAGATGCATTTTTGGGTTTCGCCTATTTTGGCTTGGCTTTTGTACATTACCATTAACATGGAGCTGGGTAATACAGATAAATCCACAGCGGGTATTGAAGTTAACAAACCACTTGGATACTTTTTCATGCGGCTTGGAAAGAATGTGGATTCCACTCCCTGTTCGTATTTTGTATGTGGACAAACAAACAGACTCGCATAGTTAGATATTATAGTATAGATGCACTCACACACGCACACACACACATACTCGCTCATCGCTCTCTCTCTATCTCTCACTCTCTCTATATTTTCTCTCTCTCTCTCTCTCTCTCTGTGTGGGTTATGGGTGAAATTTATTTTACACAAACGAAAAACAGCAAGTGAACTTTTTCTCCTTTTTATCCGCCCTTTTTGGGACTGTCCTGCAATTTGCAAGCACAACTCAACTCAACTCAACTCTCTGCAGTGTTGTTCAGACTACTGGCTTTTGTTTTCTGCTCACTGATGTGTAGCCCAACTGTCAGTTTGTCAGTTAGTCGGTCCGACCCAGTGTCCGTCTGTCCGCAACAAAGTGTTGTTGTTTGCAGCCTGAAAATGCCAAGGCAAAGTTTGGCATGTTCATAAATTCATTAATTTGTTGCTGTTGTTTCTCTGTTTTCTGTTTCTCTGTCCTTATTTTTTTTGCTTTTTGTTGCACATTTGTGTTGCAACCACATTTGATTTATTGAATTATGGTTGCCTGGCAGCCATAAAAGCTCGCCTGAAAGCTTTGCTAATTAATTATGAAATTAACTGTAGTTAGATAGACGTATGGATTATGGAATTGATCATTCAGCAAATGTATTGCGAAGAAACAGTGGAACTTTCATAATGCAAAAAATATGATAAGATAAGAAATTCTATACAATTTGACTTCTTCAAATTTAACTACCCTGACGAAATATCTCCGTAACTTAAACTTCTTTTTTACGAATTTTATACAACTCGGTTTCAATTATTCTACTATTTTTCTATTGTTTATAACCCGAATTTCTTCATAAATCGAACGGAAAACTCTCCGCTATATACGCTATATACATTTTTCTGCCAAGAACAATGTAACAAAAAACTTTGTATTAAATTTTTTAATAAAAACACAAGCCTATTCTGATAAATGATAATATAATACTTAAAAGAAATCTCTTCCATATCTTATAATTGAAACAGAATTGAATGTGATATTTAAAACAGTTCTATGAATTGTCGGAAAATAATAGTAAACTTTCAGACAACCGTAATGTGAAGATCAAACCTAGCAACCTCTGGTTTCAATTCATTTTCATGAGTGTAGCTTTAATCCCAAACAACAATAAATGAAGTTAAGTAATTGAATATGTTTTTAAATAAGTTTATTTAAAGTTTATAATTCAATAATTATTGTCAAGTTATCAAAGTTTAATCAACAACAAAGTCTTCAAGGGCTTAAGTTTTTTTGTTTGTGATGTCAAGAAACTAAAAAAGCTTATAATTTAGCTAATGCTTATTAAGTTTTAACTTTTTAGTTTTATTCAGCAATTATACAACTTAAACAGGTTTTCTGTAATGTCAAGTAAATAAGTTAATAATTTATTTCGTTCTTATGAAAATTTTAATTCAATTTATTTAATAATTTTTTTAGTTTCAATCAACAATTATACTACTTGATGTCTTTAGAAGTTTCAGCTTTTTCTGTGATGTCAAGTACGTAATATTTATTGTGTTTTTGACTCTATATAGTAGTTTTAATCAGCAATTATACAACTTGAAGTCTTTCGAAGTTTAAGTTTTTTCATTTTATAATCATTTTTAATAGTTACGGTAATTCGAGTTAGGGAAGTTCGACTGTAGTTAGGTCAGTTGGAAATAGAAGAGGCTAAACTTTTGCTTCAAGCAACAACAGCAACAACAAGAATGTGAACTAGTATGAACCTGTAGATGGCAACCTGTCACCTGTGCTTTGTGCCTGTGCCATGTGGATCACATGTTTGTCTTGAAAACAAAAACCAATAAAGTTGGCATCCAATTCGAAATTCACATTCGAATCAAGAAATCAAAGCCATTGAAGCGGCATCAAGAAACGAACACATACAAATGCCAAGCACACACACACACACACACACACACACACACACACACACACACAGACACAGTCACACACACACACAGACTGTAAAGTGAACAATGAGCGATGAATGAATGGCGGATACAGTGGTGCTCAACTTCCGGTAGCCAGAGAAGGAAAAAAATAACAACGGCAGGACATCTTTCTAGCTATGCTAAAAAGTTATTGAAGGCAACAGCTGCTGTTAACTTGAAGAACCCAAACAGCAAAAAAAATAAAAATAAATAAATATACAAAAAAAAAAAAAAAAGTAACCAAATCAAAACAATTGACGGCAATCATCGACAGAGAGAGTGAGAGAGAGCGAGAGAGAGACAGAGAGACGGAGAATGGAAAATATAGAGAGAGGTAGAGGGAGAGAGAGAGAGTGTGTAAGGGAATTGGAAAATCTGGGGACCAGCACTCACCTCTAATACAACGCCCTCGAGGGCGGGTTGTGAAATATTCTTTAGATTGCTGTGATTCAATTTGGGCGCACTGTCGGCACGATTGCGACCCAGTGATTGATTTGACGTTTTGTTATCGGCTTTGCTCAGCATCGAATTGTTGGAGGACTTGTGATTAATCTCGAGCGCCGAACGCAGTATATCCACCTTGGATGCGCTGCTCCCAATGTTCCCATGCCTCGGCACACCCCGAAGCGATTCCACATTGTAGCTGCTGCGACGCACCGACAAATGGTCGTGTATATCCGCCTGCACACGGTACGCCGAGAATTTCAATTAAAAAACTTTCTGCTTTTCCTGTGAAAATGTAAAGTTTTTCAACTAACCCGCGAGCCACGCGGCAACGATGACAGACTGCCAATCTGATTGTATTTGATCATCAGGCTCAAACGTTCCAGCGACATGGATGTGCCCTGTTCCTTGGTCGCCGGCTCGGTTAGTTTCTCTGTTTCACCGACCTCAACGGCCTCCACTTCCTCCTCGGACTCCTCAGTGGTGTGATCGAACTTCCGCAGCCAAATGAGATGCAGCAGTCCATAGGCTATGCCGCCAACCACAGCGAGGAGTCCCATATAACGAAAGGCGTCTCTTGTGCCGAATTGTCCGATGAGCAAACCACCCGTGAAGCTGCCACTGCCACGTCCTGTGAAGAAGAAAAGAGTCTGCTCAAAGGGCTTCTCATGACTATGGCTTATTTTTTCACACTCAAAAAAAAATATCCTCTTTTGTCCTACAACTCAAAAAACAATATTGTTTTATATACAGCTAGTCTAGTAATTGTTTTGGTTAAATAAATAATTCTTATTTTTTATTTCATTAACAAAATTCTATTTTTTTTATATATTTCTCTTTTTCTACAATTTCAAAAAACAAAACAGTTCATATTTTTTATTTTACAAATAAAAATCTTTTTTTTATATTTATTTCTTATTGCTTTGGAAATAAAACTCTTAACTGTGATTTATTTATCCCACAAAAAAACTCTACGAGGAAAGCGAGAAAGCAACCGCCCACGAACGGAGAAAAGAGAAAAAAAAAAAAAAAAAAAAAAAAAAAAAACAAGGCCGGCACGGCGCAAAAAGGGTGAGCTTCTTGTACAAAAAATTACTTTTTGCGCAGGCCGAATGCCAATATTTTTTTATTAATTTATATTTTTATTTAAAATTTATATAAACTCAATTTTGTCGTCAAAAATGGATATCAGAAAGGGAAACCGTCAAGATTTTACTCGAGATTTGTGGGATATCAGAAATTTTGCAATGCTTTTGCTTTTGACATTGTAAATTTATCATTGTTGAATATTTTTTCATATTAAAAAAAATTTTTTTAATAAAAGAAAAGTAGGGGGCTCCGCCCACTGGAGAAAAAAGTTCTCATACTAAGACTTAGACTTCGCCCGATCGGTCCTATGACAGTAAGAAAGTGGTCGAAGAACCAACTTTCTTCAGATCTAAAGTCTAACAAAGCAATCTATTAGTTTTGTTACGAATCTCGGAAAAAAAGTTTTAGCTAAGACTTGATTTTCGCCCGATCGGTCCTATGACAGCTAATGATAAGTGGTCCGATTTGAACCAACTTTGGCCAGGATATATAAAACGAAGTTAAAGCAATTTTATCAGTTTGGTTGAGATATCTCATAAAACAAAAAAGTTTTCGTACTAAGACTCCATTTCCCCCGATCGGTCCTATGACAGCTAATGTTATAGTAGTCCGATTTGAACCAACTTGCACAGAATATATAAAACCAAGTTAAATGCTTATTGTGTCAGTTGTTTGAGATATCTCAACAACCAAAAAGTTTTCGTACTAAAACCTGATTTTCGACCGAAGAAAAATGTAACATCAGTAACAAGCAATATCTTCCAAATCCCTTGGTCAAAGTTATGTTCATATACTAAAAAACGCAAAATCTACGTACTACAACATACTAAAATTTAATAAAAATCGTTAGAGCCGTTTTGTCAGAAATCGCCAAAATGTAAGCTAAAAACTTTATTTCACCTGTAAAATGTTACCTGAGTACTTTAGAAAAAAAGTTTAAAGGTACGCCTAAAAGCCCTCAAGCACACCTTCCAAGATACCCAGAACATATCTAAGCTACTATGGTATGGAAATGTGAGGTTCAAATTAGCGGGATTTAGCGATTTCCCGCTAAACAGCGGGAAATGAAAAAGTCGTAAAACAAACATTCTAGATTCAAAAATGAACAAATCCCCATCAAACATCTACGCTTTTTAGCGCTTTGATACAAACAGACAAACAGACAAACAAAAAACTTTTCACTCATTTTTAGTATCTACTAAAATTTTCAAATTTATTTATCTTTTGAACCAGTTATCGGATTTGGGTCATCAAGGTATCAAACGACGCGTATTTTTGATAAAATTTTAAAAAATAAAAAGTTTTACTAAAAGCCCCAACGGCTCCATAAGCTGCGATCATATAAATTTTTCCCCTCCCACTACACCCCGTATCTCAGACCCAGGTGAAACAAAAGTTTAGTAGCCATTTGTAAGAGGACTAAACCTTCGATCGGTATATAACTCGATCTGATCGGACAGTCGTAGCAAATTTTCCAACTTAGCTGTATATATTGTTAGTCGCCTTTCGCACCCTTCGTGCTGCTTTCGTCACTAACGCGAACTGCCGTCCGCAGTGATTAGCAAAAAAATAATTAGATACACTTAACCTTTTTAAATCTGACCATATGTGATGATCTTTGCATTTTTGTTTTAATGTACCTTAGCAGGTCTGATACGTATATTTTGAAAAAATTGCATGTTATAAATTACAATAAGAAAATCAAAATTAAAAAATGTTCCCTCAGTTCAATAAATACTCACATTAAAACAACTCAATAATTTTGTTGTTTTGTTAATATTTTCAAAATTTGTGATATGTATTTTTGTCAAATTTAAGTTAGTTTCCTACATTCTTTTTAAAAGTTATAGAAATATGAATTTTATGCCGATTTTTTTAAATGTAGAAAAATAATTTTCAGTGTGTACTTGCCCAGACTGAAGTGGGCCATGCCAAGCACGCCAATCAAAGTGGCCAACAGGCTTTTGGGGGCCAAGATGGAACAATATGTGGCAGCTGCCACCCACATCAAGTGGCAGGATAGAGATTCCATTGCCTCAAATGGGAAGCACCACCAGGCATTCCTGCAAATAGTCAATGAATCTATTAAATTACACTCCACACTACATCTAACCGTGCCAACTACTCTCACTCGATAAAGGAATAGCCGACGAGTCGTCCGGCATGCGAGAAGAATGCAATAATAATCAAGTTGACATGGCCAAAGATTCGTGTGATCTTCTCTGCGCCATAAAGAAAGGGAATACTGCTCACAGTGCCCACAGTAATTGTTATACCTGAGAAAATAAAATAAAACAAATTAAACAGTCAAATAACAGTGGTAGCCAAAACTTACCCAACAAATAATTCGGTGCACCCAATTCCTTAAGATAGAGAAAGAGAAAGCTCTCGATGAAGCCCCAGAAATTACCGAGCACAAACAGAAAGCAGATGAATGCAATCACGTGCGGCATTTTCAATAGATTCCATAAATCCCTAAACACATTATCTGCTGGCAGCTTCTCGCCCAGGGGCATCATTAGCACCGACATTGTCGATATCACCAACAGCACATCGTACGTATAGAACGCAGCTGAATAGTCTGTGTAACCCAATCCACGAGATGAGTAGTCAATCATAATGCCCGTGATGGGTGAGAAGATGGCCATGCCAATGCTTGAGAAGAGTCGCTCACGGCCAAAATCACCGCCAAACTTCTCAATCATTGTCAGTGCAATTGGATCCATGATGGTAACTCCAGCCGACAACATGGTAGTGGCCAGGAATCTGCAAGTTTAGTAAGAAAATGGTTATTGCAGTGCTTATATTGTAAACTCTTACTAAATACGAATTTAAGTAAGAATTTATTTTGTTGTATAGTAAAATAAATTTAATGTTACAACTTTTGAAAAAATAAATCCTGTCTTTTGAAGTTTGAGCCAGAAATCGGCAAGTTAAGATGGAAACCGTTTATTGCAGTGTAAACTCTCACTAAATACGAATTTAAGTAAGAATTTATCTTGTGTTATAAATAAATGTAATATTAAAACTTTAGAAAAAATACATTCTGTCGTTTGAAATTTAAGCCAGAAATCTGAAAGCTAAGTTAGTGTTGCAGTGTTTTAATTGTTAACTTTTACTAAATACAAATTTAAATTAGAATTAATCTTGTTGTGTTATAAATAAATCCTGTTTATTTAAATTTAAGAAATTTTATAGCATTATCAAAACAAACCCCCTAAGATTCAATAAGATGCTGTTAGTATTTTTACCTGAGCAGAAAGTATATCCAGAATATTGTGTCATCGGTTTCTTTGTAGTCTGGTGGACAGATCTCTGGGGCATTCAAAGTGAACGTGCAACGTTGCATCATGCACTTGACAGCTCCCGAGTTAACATAGGAGATGTTGGTGCGTCTGACGAGGCCACCACAACGTAGATCCAAATCGTCCATATCTGTGAGATTGATTTGCATCTTCACCAGTCTATCCTCGCCAAATCGTTGTCTTATATCCGTGACTGTCTCGTTATCATCCTGTTCAATTTCCATGCCCAATTGCTCTGTGGGATCCGCCAGATCGGGATGCATTTGCAGCATGAAGTATGTGGCATCTGCATTATCTGAGTGCACCCAACTGATGCTTGCATTTGGATTGCCACTGACAGTGCCTGCATTTCCTGTGGAAACTGTAGTCAAAAGCACAAGCATGACAAAGTTAGATTTTTAAATGGTAATAGACAGCTAAACAAATTGCTATGGCTCAATTGGCCCCAAGCAAGCTGGACAGATAAGCTGGTAGTTTCCGAAGGGAACTGAAGAGGAACTGAACGGGAACTATCCAAGTGTAATGCTGGGTACTTGTTTTGTGTATAATCTATTGGAATTGCCTCAACAAAGGGCTTTAATTTTCTTGAATGTTGTCAACAAAAAATATATATTTTTTAATATTATTCTATCATTACTTTAAAAACAAAATATTCATTGATTATTCATTGACAATTTAGATATCACTAGGCAACAGCCCAAAAGTTACAAGAACCAAAACCACTTTTTGTGCGACAGATTTTGGGCCAAAACCGACGAAACACATTTTTTTTTTATGGAGAGATTTTTTTAAATTCAAAAATCTGGCTTTTTTTATTCCTTTTTTTAGAGGTGCGCCCACATGTAATCAACTCAAGAAGCCACAACCGATTTATCAAAGTTTTACTTTATCTAAAGCTAAGAAATATCTATATTTCATTTTTACACAGTCTTAGATTTAAACCAGTAGTTTAAGAGAATCAATTTTTGATTAAGAAAATGATGATTTTTTCTTAACTTTTTTCTTAGCTTTTTTCACTAAAAAATTCGAGGAAAATTCGAAACAATTTTTTTACATTTTATTAACTATTTTATTTGCGTAGCTGTTGTAATTACGCGTTGTTTAAGATATGATTCATTAAAATCTAGGTGAGACGGCGATATGATATTATGTTGATTCGAGGCATGTTTTTGTCGACTTTTTTGACTTCGTTGTGGTGTGGCATGACCTTTAGTATGAAAATTTTTTGTGTTTTTTGAGATATCCCAACCAAACTCACAGAATTTGAATTTGTTATTGTTTTACACATTGTGACCAAAGTTGGTTCAAATCGGTCTACTATATCATATAGCTGCCATAGGAACAATCGGTCATAAATCAAGTTTTAGCATAAAAAAATTTATTTGTTTTTTGAGATATTTCAACTAAAATGTATTTAAGAGGATCATTTGAACTACATAATTTGTTACTATATATTTAGTTATATTAATTACCCATCGTTAAGTATGTTTACCGTTAAAATCGATTGAAAGATAGCTAAGTTATTAGCATATAAACAATGAAACAAGTTTTTCGCAAAGGTTGATTTTTTACCGATCATTCCTATGGCAGCTATATGTTATAGTGGTCCGATTCCAACCAAACTTGGACAGGTTGTATAAGACAATACGAGATTCTTAACTTGTAAGTTTGGAACAGATAACTTAAAAAAAAAAAAATTT